>CM029546.1:57632950-58002950 GCA_017141385.1 Sogatella furcifera | reverse complement strand
AGAAGAAGAAGAAGAAGAAGAAGAAGAAGAAGGAAAGGAGAAGAAGAAGGACATGTAAAAATATGATTTCAACAGTATGAGCGCAACTACCCAAAATTAACACCTACTCTAACACATGGGTCTACCATAGTTGAGTAGGTAAATTTCCAAAAGTGAAATTTCATTCTTTGTACAGTAACTGAATTTGAATGTAAATTGTACTCATTGTATTTGCTTGATTTGTTTCGTTCATTTTGTTAATTTTTTAAGGAAATTAGATTATTATTATTTCTATTTATTTATTTCAGAATCAATCAAGCCAAACAAAATAACCGTTATTACAGAAATAATTAGTTACATGATATTTTCAATTTGAGTCTCACCTCATTCCAGTAGCATCAATCAAACCAAACAAATAACCGTTATTACAGATATCAGTCACCGATAACTGGAACTGATATCATCAATAATGTTGCCGTCATGAAATCAGTTTAGAAGTGGACACCTGTCACTGACAACTGTAATTGATGGCCGAAATGAGAGAGAGAGAAGAACCGAAGAAAGAGAAATTAAGTAGAGAGAGAGAGAAGAACCGAAAAGAAAAAGAAAGTAGAAGAGAGAGAGAAGAGAAAGAGAGAGAGAAGAACCGAAAAGAAAAGAAAGTAGAGAAAGAGAGAGAGAAGAACCGAAAAGAGAAAGAGAAATTAAGTAGAGAAAGAGAGAGAGAGAGAAGAACCGAAAAGAGAAAGAGAAATTAAGTAGAGAAAGAGAGAGTGAAGAAGAGGAATAGTGAATGGTGGGAAATGATTGAGATACTCCAACGTATAGCAGACACAAACAAAGCTGGCGGTCGGTGATCAAACATTATTAATGCTCAGCACCTTGAGGACAGTCGGTGAGCGGTCTGCGAGAGCGAATTGAATCGAAAGCAACATCATCTAACCCATGTTGCTCTCGTAGACCGCTTCCAGACAGTCCTAACAGAGCTGGACACCAATAACAGACATCAGCCAACCGCCAGTTCCGTTGGCTTCCGCTATAGTCTGACCAAGCAGGGAAGACATTCTGGTAAGATAGGAAAATGACTCCAGCTAGATCAATATTGGTTCAAATATTATTAATTTGGTTTCAAATTGTAGAAAACATTATGATCTACAATTTGAGACAGAATCCATAATTTTTGAACCAATATTTACCGAGCTGGAGTCATTTTCCCATCTTGCCAGAGGGTCTTCTCTGCTTGGACAGACTCTATACAGCAAATCAGCGTTTTTGAGCACATCTGTGACCCATATCACTGCTACGCGTTAGCTGAGAAGACACGCAGTTACAATGTAGAATATAATGAAGGGCAGGTCTTCTCAGCTTGCGCGAATTGCATTACATTGTGTAGCTTGTTATAGTCTGTCCAAGCCAAGAAGAGCCTCTGGCAAGCTGAGAAAATGACTCCAGCTCGATCAATATTGGTTCAAAAATTATTGATTCAGTCTCAAATTGTAGATCAGAATGTTTCCTACAATTTGAGACCAAATCAATAATTTTGGAACCAATATTGACCGAGCTGGAGTCATTTTCTCATCTTGCCAGAGGCTCTTCTCTGCTTGGACAGACTATATATCCAATTGGACAGCTATCTGATTACAGGAGTGGCTAATTTCTAACTGGATTTATTTCGCTGCCGATGAAGCTGTCCCTTGCATAAATTAGGCCTACTCATTCCATTCATTTCGTGTCCACTCAATCAATTTCAATTTGAATGTAGCCAATTTATTCAATTCCACGTTGAATTTTGAACTTTTAAATTATCGAGCACTCCAAGTGAAATACAAATTCATAGATTACTAGCCGGCAGGCTCGCTTCGCTCGCCTTCTCCGCCTAGCAAGGGGGCTCCGCCCCCTGGACCCCCGACAGTATAGGCAGTGTAAGTGAGTCGCTTCGCTCGCCTGCAAAACCTCTGTCAGTGTCAGCTGAGACAAACAGGCTCGCTTCGCTCGCCTGCAAATTCCGTTCAGTAGGGATTTGAAATTTATTGAGCACAGCATTTCTATACCTAATCTGGACCTGTTTACCTAATTTCAAAATTTTCTGCCAATTTGTTCTAGAAAAATCTAAGAAAAACTACGAAAATTAAAAAAAATAGTAAAACGCTAATATCAACCGTAACCTTGGGAAGTATATCGGACATAGTTTGAAACTTGATTCAATATCTTCCAAATTAATTCATCTATAATCTCGCTGAACCATTCAATTTACAGTTAGGATTGGTCGTATCAAGGCGGATGAAATGCAACCCGCAACTCATCTACAATTTTGAAAACCTGATTACTGGCGTAATCTTGAACGGATTGCAAAAATATTTTAACACAACATTTCTAGACCTTATCTGAACCTGCCCACCAAATATAAACATTTTCTACCGATTGGTTCTCGAAAAAATTAGGAAAACGCCGAAAAACTCTAGAAAAACTAAAATATTTGGCGTATCCTTGAAAAGTTTTTAAAATCCTTTCTTAGCGCGTGTCTAAACGTCCAACTGAACATGCCTGCCAAATTTGAACGTATTCGGCTCAGTGGATTTTTAGTTCTGGTGATGAATGAATGAATGAATGAATCAGTCAGTCAGTCAGTGCCATTTCGCTTATATAGATATAGATTCAGAAAACTGTCGTCCTAACATTTTTTGACAAATTAACAATATTTTTGTTACGTAGTGTGTAGATAGAGTTTTTGTTAGTTATGTTTTGTGTAGAGTGTGTAGCTATTATAATAGTAGGCTATAATATTGTATCAATGTTAATATTGTATTATCGTATTATACTATTGCAACTTATCAAACCATTCGAATGTATTCTATCCAATATGCTATTGACCTTTCGATTTTCTAAAATATTGAAACTTTCAAGTAAATTAATTAACTTTCAATTAAAAAATAGTTTTAATTTGCCAAGAGTCAAAAGTACAGTTACATTTTTGTAATAATATAGCTTGAACAAGGTGTAGATCACACAAAACAATATTGTTAAGAATGATTCTCATAGATTTATTCTCGGATACTAGAATACAGAATATTCATTTATTTATTTCATCAAAATAATACAGTAAAGGAGAGAAAAACAGATACTAAAATACAGAATAGTATCCTAGTATCCGTGGATTTATTGTTATCTTCAGAGTAACAAGCTTATAATAAATTTCCATGCTACAAGGCCCAGTTTTTGTTCAGGTTTTTAGAAGTATATTAGTAGGTTTTGAAACACGTGTTAGCCTACAGTACAGTGACTATATAATTATAGATAAAAGTCTTATCTAGTCACTGTAGCCTACAAATCGTATATTCAAACCTAACGAACGACCCAAGGGGGTTTACCAGCATTAAAAATTATACATCCCTGTATAGTCTGTCCAAGCAAAGAAGACCCTCTGGCAAGATAAGAAAATGACTTCAGCTCGGTAGATATTTGTTCAAAAGATATTGATTTGGTCTAAAATCGTAGATCAGAATGCTCCCTACGATTGAGACCAAATCAATCATTTCTGTACCAATATTGACCGAGCTGGAGACATTTTCTCATCTTACCAGAGGGTCTTCTTTGCTCGGGCAGACTATACCAGTGGATATAGAGAGAATATCAGTGAATATCTCTGTAAGAAATATATAGTCATGAATATATATATAAATATTCATATATTCGTGAATATATATATATTCACGGATGGCGCCAAACCCATAAGAAAACTGAGATTGAAATTTAAAGTTGTGATAATGTAATAGCGCAAAGTTGGCTAAGGTAAAAAGTTATAGTACACCCGCGGGAACTTTCAAGCAAATAAAATAGAGCTGCTGGACAACTTTTCCAATATAACTACCCTCGTTTTCATATTTACTTTCTACTTCGTAGTTCATACTTCAGAAATCGTTCATAACTAGCTGAATGAGAAAATATATTGGAATTAGAATCACAACCCTATTGACTCCCGTATATTATGATGCCATACAATAACAAAGTATTCAAGTATTTTAAATTTATTACTATAAACTTCATATTACTATACTAACTTATTCTATATTAACTATTACTATAAATTTATTACTAAACTTCTTTGTTATATGTTTTATATTGAAATTATAATAAGACAATTTATATGATACTTATACAACTCGCTCCTCTCTCACAGGCATGTGCACATAAGAGGAGCCTCCAAACTATGATT
Organism: Sogatella furcifera; assembly: GCA_017141385.1. Classification (NCBI taxonomy): domain Eukaryota; kingdom Metazoa; phylum Arthropoda; class Insecta; order Hemiptera; family Delphacidae; genus Sogatella; species Sogatella furcifera. Next base: position 57,998,758 of record CM029546.1, on the reverse strand, counting down.
GTATATTGATTTTTTGGAGAATAGAGTTTCAATTTCAATCCACGTATAGCATAGCGCATTTTAGTGATAGAATACTTAAGTTTTGCTTGCGACTCCTCTCGAATTCAACCTTCAAAATTAACAAGCTACTCTTTCTATTAAGATTCAGTTTTTAGAAGTGTACAATCTTCAGTTTGTTAGATTTAGAGATAACTTACAGACGAACGGGCTGAGGTAGGCTATAGTCTGACCGAGCAAAGAAGACCCTCTGGCTAGATGGAAAAATGACCCAAGCTCGGTCAATATTGATTCAAGAATGATCAATTTGATCTCAAATTATAGGAAACAATTCGATCTACTGTTGAGACCAAATTTATAATTTTTTAACAAATATTGACCAAGCTGGAGTCATTTTTCCATCTAGCCAGAGGGTCTTCTTTGCTTGGACAGACTATACAATCGTGAAAAAGAAAATAGCATGATTCTTAATAAATTGCAACATTTTTAGAGTTTACAGTGTTGAGTGTACCCAGCAAAGCCTATGATAATGTGGTCTTAATAGTTGATATAGTCTGTCCAGAGACAAAGTTGAAAATTTTGAACCAATATTGACCGAGCTTGAGTCATATTCCCATCTTGTCAGAGGGTCTTCTTTGCTTGCCCAGACTATATACTGAGATACTCATACATATTATGTAAAGCCTAGAGTAGTATTTTTATAGCCTAGTACTAACAGGTGAGATAACGGCTTCCCTTATTATTATGAGCTTTGCCTCGAGAAAACCCTACCTGCTAGTATTCAAACTTAGAAGAAGAAGAAGAAGAAGAAGAAGAAGAAGAAGAAGAAGAAGAAGAAGAAGAAGAAGAAGAAGAAGAAGAAGAAGAAGAAGAAGAAGAAGAAGAAGAAGAAGAAGAAGAAGAAGAAGAAGAAGAAGAAGAAGACGGAAGAATTTGCAACTGTTGGTAAGAAGCTATGACCATCTAGTGGCAAGCTAGAGAACTATTACGAGTGATTGTGGTTTTCACCGCTGGCTTAGGATTGGCCGAGGGCGTGGCTAGTGGTGAGTGAGGTGGGGAGTAGTAGTTGAGTGGGGAGACCAATAGCAAGGCGAGTTGAGCTGGCAGGCGGACAGACTGCTTCCCACTCCAATTGAGCTTACATCACGTATTGCTATTCTTGCAGGGTCATGGCTCAAATTACGATTATATTTAATGCTTCAAATTTTGACCACAGCACAAATAATATAGTCTGATGTCCAAGCAAAGAAGGAATTCTAGTAAGATGGGAAAATGACTCCAGCTCGGCCAATATTGGTTCAAAAATTATAAATTCAATTTCAAATTGTAGGAAATATTCTGATCTACAATTCGAAAACTAAATAAATCAACTTTATACTAATATTGACCGAGCTGGAGTCATTTTCCGATCTTGCCAGAATGTCTTCTTTACTTGAACTTGGACTGATTATAGCCTACATGGATGATTACATTCCAAGAAGAAGGAGTAGAAGTAGAAGTAGAAGAAGAAGGAGAAAAAGACGAAGAAGAAGAAGAAGAAGAAGAAGAAGAAGAAGAAGAAGAAGAAGAAGAAGAAGAAGAAGAAGAAGAAGAAGAAGAAGAAGAAGAAGAAGAAGAAGAAGAAGAAGAAGAAGAAGAAGAAGAAGAAGAAGAAGAAGAAGAAGAAGAAGAAGAAGAAGAAGAAGAAGAAGAAGAAGAAGAAGAAGAAGAAGAAGAAGAAGAAGAAGAAGAAGAAGAAGAAGAAGAAGAAGATACTATACCCAGTATCATGTGAGTAGAGTATGTATTGAATATACATTGGAGCATACACTTGAAAGGTGCAATGCTAGTTTTTATATAGCCTACCCTTGAGAATAATGTGGCACTGGCGGCTTGTACCCACGATACAGGTGAAGTGCCCGTATCTTTTACTGTACAGCACTTCACCTGTTTCGTGAGCACGAGCCGCCAGTGTAATGTGGTTGTAAAATGAATCCAGATTGCAGCACTTGGGAAAACGAATGAAGGTATTCAGATTTTACTCAGTACCTGGTTTTATTGATACTTTGGTCGAGAGCCTTTTTTAAACTGCGCCATAAAACAGTTTAATCTAACGAATTTTCTCGATCGATCGCCAGCCCCGGATTTCACCTGACAATTTTATTTGGAAAAGATTGTTGCTTCTCTTTCGTTTCGTTTCGTTCTCTTCTTATACTAATCCTACATTCCACTTATTCTTCCTTTCTCCTTTTTTGTTCCTTTTTACTCTCTTCCTTCCCAACGCCATCAACTTGCTTCCACTCTATAACCCCCCACCCCCCCCCCCCTAATAACGTTGAGAGTTCACGGGGATAATATCCTTCTCGAACAATACTAATAAATATTTATGAGTTCTAACTCCTCTGTTCCGCATGTAAAAATAGCACAATCATATACGCTGAATTATATGCATAAATTCAATTTCAAGATGATAAACATTGAAAGATTCTAGGAGATACACATTTTTCAAATTTATTTTTATTCATACATGCATCTCATGGAACTATCCAGTTGACAAATCTTGTATCATTATTTATTCAAGATGGCGGCATTTCGATGAAATTATGGAAAAACCATGTCGAATAAGGTGAGGCTTAAGGTTAGGCTGCGGGTGCTACATAGTAATATACAGGGTGTTTCAGGAGGAATGTGCAATACTTTCCAGGCTGATTCCTTACACCAAGTAGACAAAAAAGTTCCATGAGACCAACCCCCAAAAACGCTTTGTTACTGAGATAACAATGGCGGAAAATTGAGATTTTTCAAAAAATATTTATTCTTCTAATTTTTTAGAGGCTGTAGTGAGGTTCTAAAATAACCAATTCCTATGTAAAATTAGCTGAGGAATTCAATGAAACCAGCTCCAAGTTTGTAACTTTAACGGTTATTAAGATAGTTGGAAAAATATGCTAGAAAATGTCATTTTTTCAACAATAAGGGTTATAACTGGATAAGGAATTATAAAATTGTATTTTTTATTAATGGAAGTTGAAGAGAGTCGGATTCTAAAGGAAAAGATAAAGGCGGCGATTCTGTAAATCTTATCCAAATCTCAGAATTAGCTATCAAAAATCGCAAAATCGCTACTAAACACAAATTCATGACTCGTGCTATGTTTCGTCAATTTTGCGATTTTTGATCGCCATTACTGAGATTTGGGTAAGATTTACACAACCGCCGCCAAAACTTACTGAGCGGATGATAAATGACATATAACTGATAATAACGAGAAACTTGGAAAGTTAAATAAAAGGAGAAAATGGAAGATATCATTGGAGAGTAGGATGAAGTACAATACTACAAAGGGAAGAGGAGGAAGAGAGAAGGAAGACGAGAGATGGAAAGGAAGCAAGCAAAATCACGGAAGCAGAAAACGCTTGAAAAGAGAAAAGACAAAACCTGCTTTGATCATCTTACTCTACGCTTGTTTTGTGTCCCTGAAATATTCATGGATAAATACCAGTCCTTTGTAGGTACCGAGAGAGGCGAAAATAATAATATCCGAGAATAGCTTTGCCTCTCTACTATACTAGGTTAGATCGCTTCCCTTTTTTGCACAAAAACGAAAAATTTAGAAGAATGGGTACAAAACCACTGACGGCTCGTGCCTATGAAACAGGTGAAGTGCACGTATCTTTTACTGTGCAGCACTTCACCCGTTTCGTGGGCACGAGCCGCCAGTGTGACAAAACACATTGGGCTTGAATCAAAATCAAAGAGCGAAAAAGGGCGAACAACACATCAGAGTTTAAAAACGCAGGATTTTTTTGGATGGAAAGAGAGGGATGTATAGTATAGAGGCTATGTTAAAAAAGTGACAGAATGACATTTTGTTTTGAAGCTCGCCTCTCATGTCAATTGAGACATAAATGGAGCAGAGACCATCAGCTAGATGACTTTGTCAGTGCTAGGATAAATAATTATATTTTCCTGAAAGAATTAGCTTTGAAAGGTTTCTATTGTGTTACTGTTTGAAAAATTTTGCGTACAATAGATTCCAATTAAACACAATACAACGTAAGGAAATACGATGTGGTGCAATGAAAAACAATGAAACATAATATGCAATATTTTACAGTGCAGTACAATTCAACACAGCTCTACAATCATACTCAACACAAAACAGTTCAATACATATGAATACAAAAACTAAAACTAACTCAACAATTTTCAAAACTACTATTAATTTTCTCTTGGAACTACTTTTGTGGAAAATTAGTTTTTTCTGAACTCATGTATAAAGCCTTTGCAATGCTTAAACTTATGCTTTACAGGAAAAAAATCTTCTTTTTGCGGCTTTGAAAAATGGCAAAAATCTTATTATCTTCACTGATGCTGTGAAAAATTTTCCATCACCCACTTTCAAAGTTGAAAAACTAGTTTTATCTGGAATGTAAAATAGACGATATATTTAGGAAGCAAAGAAGACCCTCTAGCAAGATGAGAAAATTACTCCAGCTCGGTCAATATTGGTTCAAAAATCACAAGTTTGATTCTAAATATTGTAGATCAGAATTTTTCATACAATTTGATACTGAATATAATTTTTTTCACAAATATTGACCGAGCTGAAGTAATTTTCTCATCCTTTCCAGTTCCAGAATGTCTTCTTTGGTTGGACTTACTAATAGTATGATACTATCATAGCCACCTTTAACCACCTCTAAGGCTGAGGCCGCACTGCCGGTGGGTAGAGCCTAGAGGGTGGAGGGTAGTTGGTTAATCTATAGAACATACACACCATCCACAGTAATACATCGTATGAATGGTATGACGTCATACTGTTTTTTGAGGTTATGTTGTCCATATTTAAGAATTTCAATAAAGAACTTTAAAACAGGGCTGTTTAAAATAATTGAAAAATAAATAAAAATCAAACACCCTTTTTTTTGAAAACTTTAAAAATTATAAAACACACATACATGTTTCGGGATCTAAGCCCATTTTCAATGTGGATAAAAATAGTTATGAAATAAATATACTTATATAAATAAACTTATATTTTAATTTTGTTTATTTATTTCATAACTATTTTTATCCACATCGAAAATGGGCTTAGATCCCGAAACATGTATGTGTGTTTTATAATTTTTAAAGTTTTCAAAAAAAAGGGTGTTTGATTTTTATTTATTTTTCAATTAAGAATTTCAAGATGGCGGCTGAACACATACCATTCATACGATATATTAGTGTGGATGGTGTGTATGTTCTATAGATTAACCAACTACCCTCCACCCTCCAGGCTCTACCCACCGGCAGTGCGGCCTCAGCCAAAGGGTTAGAGGTGGCTATGATACTGTACAAGATCAAAGGAAATTCAAATTTTCGCTAGAAAAGATTTCAGGGTAATTAGTGTTTAAAGACAGAATACTTTTGGCAATGACTTTCAATTTCAAAAGGGTCGATTGGAGCTAAAAGGTAAAAATTATTATAAGAATTTATGCCGTTTTTTATGGCCCAGTTGACTGTTTTTGAAAAGTTATCAAAATAAATTCCTTATTTCATTAATTCTGATCTATTTTGAACTAGGAAGTTTCTCCCTCCCTGTGAAAAATATTGAGTCTCATGACATCTATCGGTAGCTTTCACGTTTACTGAACCCAAAACTTTTTCTTTCGTCCGCTAGGTAGAGCGGAAGCTGTAGAGATGATGATGGCAGTGGCCCACAGAGAACGTTTCTATGGCAGTGGATGCATCTCCTCTCCACCCCCTCCCACAACGCAAGACGCTCTCGATTTACATAGCAAATAGGTTAGAAAATCAAAAATGTTGTGAATAGTGGATATTTTTAGAAGAACTAATTCATTAATAGTAATCTTTCTTTTCAAATAGTTATAATTAGGATATAATTTTCTGCAGGCATTTATTCACAAATATCACCTCTTATGGTTTAATCCCAGAAAATCGTAAATTTATCTTGCAGTTATTTACACTGAAAATGCCGACTTCTATTTTAAGACCGTGTAAGTAAAATACATTTATCAATTTGAATAATATTCTGATTTTAAATGTTACATTCTTATCCTTCCAAGTTTCATCCAAGAATCTGAGCCATTTCATTTTCAATCAATAATATTTTGTGTATTGTATGATGACCATGTAGGAACTTAGTGAGGTTAGCTTTTTGAACAAATCTAGAGAATAATAATAGCCTGATTGATTATAGAGAAGTGTTGTTTATTACAATAAAAATGAAAATCCTCAATTATAATTTTAAAGGTAACCAATCTTGTTACATAAATAACATAACCTCTTATGTTAACTTGAAAACTTAACCTCTGAATACCGTACTATTTATTTGGGGAGTCCGATCCCACTAGGCGTCAAACCTGCAATCATAAGATAGTAGAACTCCGAAAAAGCAAAACAATCATAACTTATACGTTCTTTCAAAGCAAGTTTTTTAGCAACTTTTGAAGTCCGAAAAACCTACCATTTACGTACAATTTACCGTGTTGGTTTTATTCAAATCTCTATCAGTCTACAACATTGCTTGTAGGCCTACATGTTTTCCTTACAAGTAGATCTTCAAGTTTATTATTTCTGCGTTAAATTTTTCTCTTGAACTATAATTTGTTGGTGAGTTGAGTCGATTCAGCTCATAATATTTTTCAATTAATTTTCTTTTCAGTGAAAAAGATCTGGGCTTTACAGACTCAAGCCCGAATTTTTTCATCGGAAGCTACTGCAGCCGCTGTAGCGGTAGCTAACAATGTACAGCAGCGTAAAAAAGTCGTCGCTCTTCGTACTCCAGCTGATCCTGTAAGTTCATACCATCCTGTGACACAATTTTACGATCCCGTTAGGTATTATTCATAGATATTGTTACACAATCCATTGTACTCCACTCTTATGTGAGTATGATCATATGTGATCTTATGATATGATATATGATCTTATGTGAGTGTGATCATATTCAAGTTTTTTTATAAAGGGTATTTGATTTTCATTTAATTTATCAATTACTGGATCTAGAAGTATACTCTCACTTGCAGCAGCCTAGAGTCGCAGACGCGTTTCGAGCAATGATGTCCATCCTTTCCTCATTACTTTGTCGCCTTATTGTTTCTGTCGGTTTTAATATAGCTCTTGAGGTTATCCATTATTATTGAAACTACTTTACTAAATATTATCAAGTATACACATACGGTAGATGTAGATGCTGTGTGCTTTCTACTTGTTATTAACTTCACTTACTTACTACCAGAGTAAGTGAACTGCAAGTAGAAAGTATAGGTACTTAATAATAGGCCCCTACCTAATTGTTCATCCAACGACTGACTGTACTACCGTAATTATATACTGTAAGCCTGAAAAATAAATGAAAATCAAACACCCTTTTAAAAAACTTTAAAATTATTAAAACACAGACATGTTTCGGCACATTAGGCCATTATCAATGTGGATAAAATAATATACTGTAAGCCTGTTATATTTTTGATTAAATAGAAACTTATATTTAAGTTTCTTACATTTAAACTCATAGATAGTTTTTTATAGGTCGCGCAAGCTGAGAAAACATTGGATATAATATAACAACATTTATAGTCTGTCCAAGCAAAGAAGACCTTCTGGCAAGATAGGAGAATGACTCAAGGTCGGTCAATGCTGGTTCAAAAATTATCAATTCGATTTCAAATTGTAGGAAACAATTTGATCTACTATTAAGACTATATTTATAATTCTTGACCAAGCTGGAGTCATTTTCCCATCTTACCAGAGGGTCTTCTTTGCTTGGACAGACTTTACATGCCGTTAAATTATATGCAATGTCTTCTCAGCTTGTGTGACCTATAAAAATACATCTTGGGAGGCTACCATCACCACAGCATCGACATACAAAAGAATCAAAATGCCACTTCAGTAATCTATCTAGGGTAGGTTAGATAACCAAGGAAGATTAAGACTGGTGCATAGAGTGTCGATGTTTTGGTTTGTCGACGTTTTGGTTTGTCGATAATAAGGTGGACACCTCTACATCGGAGAACTCAGAACATTCAATGTGTTGATGAAATCAACGAGTAAATTTTCAAATTTGTTTCGCAGTTGTCACACACCGAAAAGGACATCGGCCATTCGTACACAATTCCCAAATCGACTTTGGACAGTTTTTTCGCGCTGGGCGGCATTCCGAAAACCTACGCCCGCAACATAGAGACATTCAACGAGGCGGCCATCATGATCAGACCACACACCATCGAACTGTTCAACTATCTGAGGAAGGCCAACTACTCCCATCCGCCCATCAGATATGTGCTCTGTATCCTTCCATTGCAATCAATTGTTCTTGAAATAGTTGAAAATTATGATAATGAGTTGTTCTAATTTGTTTTGTTTGTTATGAGGGTGAAGCGCACATGAGCTCATAGGCTTGTGCGTGGGTAATGATATGGATGATAGATGACGACTACTTTGAAGTAGTCGGGACCGACGGCTTATCGTCTCCTCCGAAAGACAGGGTGGCCGTATTTATGTGATTGTGCTGTGGTCAAAAATTGTTACCCCGCTTGGGATTTGAACCAGGGTCCACCTGGTTATCAGACCGGCGCTCTATCACTCCTCCATCGAGCCACCCTCGAGCTCCATTATTGTATTCATGCCGAAATTGTATTATGATAATGAGTTGTTCTAATTGAGCTTCATAATTGTATTTATGCCGATAAACATGGGAACCATTTTTTCCAATTAATCTGAGATTTTAGTTAGGCTAAACAGATAACAATGGCTTGGTTCCTTTCTGCTGGCCTACTCCCTTAATATCAGTTATATAATTGATAATTTAATTTTATATTAATAACTAAAATTATAGTATATCATAACTTATATTAATAACTGAATATTAAATATATATATATATATTATTTATATATAAATATATAATATAATTTTTTGTTCCACAGTTGATTTTATGAAGAAAGGAACCAACCCACATACTTAATTGCCATAGGACGGGGAATCGTTGCTTTTTATGTATATAAATACGCAAATTATGATATTGAAAGCACATATACGTTCAAATAATAATATCTTATTAGAGATTAAACTGTGGGGTATTATTGTCAGTTTCAACTGGGTATCTCAGAAGTAGGTGATTGTGGGTTGGTTCCTTTCTGAATAACGTTGTACAATTGTGTTAGCCTATACAACGTCATTCACGGTAGTCGGACGTTTTTGAAACAATCTTAAAAAGTAATATTTGTTCTTGAAACTTTTTATTGGTAAAGACTGATGCCCGGTCTTTCCAAGCACACTCAAATTTGAGGGACCCTCAAGTTTACTACACTTTACTACATTTCCTATACCTTATCATAGAAAATGTCAGCTGTTCATCAAAATTTGAGGGTCCCTCAACTTTGAGTGTGCTTGGAAAACCCGGCATAAATCTTGAAATTTTCCGTAGTTATGACTTTGAAATCCCATTAATAATTTTAGAATTGTATCGGTAATACTATACTAGCTGATATCTGTATAGTAAAGCTGAAGCCAAAAAGTTAAACGGTCTGCTCCTTTTGCGCTACAACAGCTGTTTTTTTTTTCAATTAGAGTTGTCATTTAGCTATGCCTAGCTGATGTTTTTGAACAGATGCTTTACATTAGCTGTTATAGTCGGCGCAATCTAAGTTGACGAAAACCCCCTCCACCCGAGAAATAGCTACGTTGCCAGATTGTGTGAAATTGGAACATCTTCAAATTCGCGATTAAACCCCATATCTAGACGTAGAATTTCATCCTTGATATGCCAGTAGTATTAAAAAAGTTCCTGGGTAGAAGGATTCAAAGGAAATTTGATTTTTTTGAAAAAATTGAAAAATCGCGAAAATATTACTTTCTTTTGTATATCACTTCTCTCACAATCATAGGTTTTAGTAAAAATTAAGTTTTTTATATCAAAATGACAAGGAGAATTCGAGCTTTCTAATGGTGTTTAAATTTTCTATATCCGACCAATAATTATGTTTCAATTAATGAATATGTTTGCCAATGTCGAGTCTACTCGAACAGAAAACATGACATTTTCGATGATCTAGAAACTTTTTTGTTTGAGAAGATAAGTGGGTGGTGAAAGCGAGAAAGTTGTTCAAAAACAATTGAAATTATTTTTCCAAATGTCGAAAATAGTCGGAAGATCGTAATTTGGCCTCTCAAGATTTTCAAAGTAAGGAGAGCGGTATATGCATGAATCATTGTATGTTAAAGATTGGAGTTATTGAAGCTAATCGACTTGGATATTCGAGCTGCGAACAGCTGGTTTATCATCAAAATAGTGAGTTTTACAACACCGCGTGATTTTTCCGAAGCTACGCTGTCACTTTTAACATTCAGTTGAATGTGTTTGCGTTGGGAGAAGTTTCAATTTCACGAAAAATGACAACGTAGCTATTTCTCGTGTGGAGGGGTTTTCGTCAACTTAGATTGCGCCGACTATAGTTGGTTTCATCACTTCCCACATTCGTCGTGTAATATACTATGTACGAAATTTTTCTTGACTTTTGTACTCAGATGGCAAGCCAGGGTGTGGTAAAACAATGACAGTTACTCATTTACTTCACTTTGCACATCTGTCTGGATTTATTGTCGCTCATATACCTTGGGGTAAGTTATACAGTAAGCTAATATGGTCAGATGGAATTTAGAAGATATGTTTTGAAATATTCATTATGTTTTTGAAATGTTTTGAAATATATCATTGACAATTCTTATTCAAGTTTTCACAGCAATTAAAAATTATTTATTCTTGACATCTCGGCAAATTACTGTTATTAATGCTCATCTCTAGCAGGGCAGTCGGCGAGCGGTCCGGAAGAGATTATCGAGTCGAGAGCGACCTCAACTAAACCGTTTCACTTTCATGCCCGGTTTTTTTCAAGCACACTCAAATTTGAGGGACCCTCAAATTTACTACACTTCACTACATTTCCTATACTTATCATAGAAAATGTCAGCTGTTCATCAAAGTTTGAGGGTCCCTCAACTTTGAGTGTGCTTGGAAAACCCCGGCATCAGACTGTTCTGCCAGAGCTAATCATCAATATCAGACAATATATATTATGACTCTTACTCTTACACTAAGGTTAAGTGTAAGAGAGGACCTATGAGTCCTAACTTCGCCTTATAAAAAGTCAATAAATAAATTAATTTAAATAATAATTTTATAATTTATCTACTGCCAATTTTGTTGTCGTCTGATAGTCTGGTCGAGCCAAGAAGACATTTTTAGCAAGATGGAAAAATGAATTCAGATCGGTCAATATTGGTTCAAAATCTATAAATTTTGTTTTAAATTGTAGAGCAGAATGTTTCCTACAATTTGAGACCAATTTATAATTTTTGAATCAATATTGACCGAGCTGGAGTCATTTTCCCGTCTTGCTTGAATGTCTCCTTTGCTCGACCAGACAATACTAATGCTGTCCATGGTTCAATTCATTTTACTTTTTATTATCAAGTTATTTATTATCAAGTTACATGATAATATTTTGACGTTGATGAATTCCAAAAATTCACAATATGATAGTTGCAGTTCATGTATCATTCGTATTGAAAGGTCTTGTATCACTGTAGATACAATAGAATTAATCTCAACTTGATACATGTATCATCTTTTGTGTATTCTTTTATAGAAATGGAGCAGTTGATACACCGCTTTATTCTTGTTAGGCTTCAATAGCAGACTCCAAAAAGTTATGCGATCTTGTCAGCTCCTTGTGCGCTCCAACAGTTGATGTTGTCAATAAGAGATGTCATTTAGCTATGCCAATCTGTTTTTGAAATCAAGAGACAATGGATGCTTTACATCAGCTGTTAGTAGGTTTCATCACGTACAAGATATATAGACAAAACGAAGGAACTTTTTGGCGTCAGCTATATATTTATATTCATCATAGATGTAGTGGATATGCTGCCCAATAGGCTAAATTTATCATTTCATGAGTCACAGTGAATCATGATTTTACTTGATACGATAACTTAGATTTCGACAAATTTCATTAATAAAAGCTAAAAGAACCAGGTTTCACATCTTATAGGTTCTGTAAGCTTTGCTTTTATAATAAATTAATGAAATTTGACAAAATCTACGAGTTTTCGTAAATTGTAAGTTTTCTTATTATGGAGAGATTTCACAATATCACCATCAATATTCTACCAATGATTTTCCTTTTTTTGTTAATTATTGAAATTATTTTTTTAACGCTATTTCCTGCAATTCTTTGTTACTTTCAGTATGGAACTGGTATCGTAGGAGTCGCATTGAGGCGGTTTCGTCTGAAACCAAACCGGGACTGGTGAATCTGCCCATTGAGGCCATGACTTGGCTCAAATACTTTCTGTCGCAGAACGAAGAGATTATCACCAAATCGAATGTCAGTACGATATACATCACAATCATTTGTTCATTTTTATTAATTCAATTATTTATTTTTAGTTTTTGCTGCGGATGATTTCACTGCAAATCTTTTTAGTTCTTCAAATTTAATTAGCCTACATTTTCTACTAATCAATGTGCAGAAGAAAGGATTTATGGAAGGTTAATCAAACGACCATGCCTATGGTGGGATTCAAATTCTAATCTAGCGCTAGCATGACTGAAGGTGTTGATAAGTTAATAGTGACCATCTTTTTGCCAACCCGGCGCGGCCAAATGTTGATAATAGAAGGCCTTAATGATTTCGCACCAATTTTATATTTTCATATCTAGTTTGGCTATAAATTATCCCTTAATTGGTGAAAAAGCCTTGTGGTTTTTATGTTATTTACAGTATTATTCCTATATAAGTGTGAGGTCGTCTTTCAATAGGAAGCAGTTTGTTAAAAATTAACTCCCTTAATTGGTGAAAACGATTGAAGGTTTTTATGTGAGCTATTTCCTCATTATTCTTGGTCGCCAGTGTCAATCAGCCATTTTAGATGTATAACATCACAATTATTGTTATACATAATCAAGTACTAGTGAAATAGGCTAAATATTAAGAGAATATTCAGCCTAGCTTGTACATGAATAATTGAATTATTGTAACAACGTTCATATTACGAAATATTGTAATTCTATTAATAAACTATTGATTTTTGCATCTCTAATTATTGTAATGATTCAGGTTCAATTAAAGACTTAGTATTATAATGTTCTATGATCATAGTTAGAATTCAGTTTTATGGAATATTGACAAAAATATGATCTCGTATTTGGTAGATGAGTTGAATTTCGATTATATATCTTATATTATCGTGTTTTCCAATGGCCGTACTGTACTTCATAAATATCACTGTTTTCAAATAATGTATGTTTCAGTACCCTTTGAGACATAAATTGGAGTACATCTTTCATCTGAATATCCCAGATTTTTAGCCATTTGAAGTCTCATATTTATGTGTCGACACTTTTGAAAATGGCTATCAAGCAAATGTCTGATGATTTCGATTATTTGAAAGGGCTAAAAATCATCATGATTTTGCTCAATTGTGTATATCTTAGATGATTAGTACAAGTGATTGAAGTTAGCTGTTGAGAATCTGTCTACGTACAAAAGTCTTCTTTTTCCGTCATCTATAGGTCTATATAAGTGATTTGCACTCACTGACTGATTCATTCATCACACATAGTTCACAGGCTAAAAATAAGAGAGAAATGGGCTAAATATTTGGCAGGCATGTTCAGTTGGACGTTTAGACGCGCGCCTATTTTAGTTTTTCTAGAGTTGAAAAATTCGACTCGGCGTTTTCCTCATTTCTTCGAGAACCAATCGGTAGATAATTTTAATATTCGGTAGGCAGGTTCAGATGAGGTCTAGAAATGTTGTGTTGAAATATTTTTGCAATTCGTTCAAGATTATGCCAGTAGTCAGGTTTTCAAAATTGTCGATGTGTTGGCCACGAAACCATGTTTCCGCCTTGATACGACCAATCCTAACTGTAAATTTTCATCTTGTTCAGCGAGATTTTAAAAAGAATGGAATTCAATTTGGAAAAGTTATTGCATTATTTCAAACTATGTCCGATATGCTTCCCTAGGTTACTTCATGTAATCTTAGCGTTTTACTATTGAAATTTTTGAATTTTCGGAGTTCTTCTTAAAGTTCTACAATGACAACCCTGATTAGCAGAAAATGTTGAAATTAAGGAACAGTTCCAGATTAGGCGTTAGAAATGCCTGTTGCTCAATAAATTGTCAATTGATCCCTAGTTGAACAAAATTTAGGCGAGCGAATCGTTTGTCTTTTCTTCTGACAGTGGAAATTATGTGCAGCGAGCTTTTTACTCGATGACACTGCCTATACTGTCGGAGGTCCAGGGGAGGCCCTTTGGACGGAGAAGGCGAGCAAAGCGAGTTTTGCCGGCGTAGATTGTACCTACGTTTGTATCTGAATTGTATTGATGTGCAGTAACTATTTGATTTGATAGTGGTATGTTTATAGTTTTTTTATGTTTGTTTCGTAGTTGCGCACATCGAAGGAATACGTGTGGAGTGCGCGCGAGTCGACGCCGGCCGACAGTCCGCTGATTGAGCTGATTCAGCACGGCATCAGCCGCGTCAAGTACTCCTGTGACGTCGTCCACGCGCTCATCGACGAGCTCAAACTGTGCTCCACACAGAACAGGTCAGATATTCGCTTTCTGTATTCATTCATCAGATCCATGATATGTGTGCAGAGAGAGATTCAAGTAGATGATATTATTCATATAGCTCTTCTCGAGCTAAGAAAACATTCTGGCAAGATCGGAAAATGACTCCAGCTCGGTCAATATTGGCTCAAAAATTGAAACATTTGGTTTAAAATCATTCTGCTTCAAAATTTAAGATCAAAATTATTATTAAAATCAATATTGACCGAGCTGGAGTCATTTTCCGATCTTGCCAGAATGTTTCCATGGATCAATCAGAACATAGCTTTAATTGGTGGTTTCACCTTGCCTTATTGTTGCATAATGGTCACCCATCCAAGAGCTGTCTTGAGTGTTCGTGACTAATGGCACGTCCATACGTGGTCGGTTTTCTGTCAAATAGCCTTCAACAAGAAAGCTACTTTGAGAAGTTAGACAGCAAATAGAAATTCGAAATAGAAGCTACAAATCACTTATAAACTTTTAAAATTATAATAAATATTGATAGATTTATCAATTTTAAAAACAAATGGCTCCTTGTTTGATACTCATTTCATTACTATGAAAAAAATGAACATAGTGGTATAGTTTGTCTAAGCAAAGAAGACATTCTGGCATGATGGGAAAATGGCTCCAGCTAGGGTAATATTGGTACAAAAATTATAAATCTGGTCTCAAATTATAGAAATCGTCTTGTTCTACAATTTTAGGCTGAATTAATAATTTTTGAATCAATATTGACCGAGCTGTAGTTATTTCCCCAACTTGCCAGAAATGTCTTCTTTGTTTGGACAGACTGTAACACAACTCGAGCTGCAAATGAATCGCAGTGAGGAAATATGTGGCCAAGATAGCGGCTGCTCTGTTGAATGTATAGAGTTGTCGTTAAGGAGCGGGTATAAAAAATATTCTTATGACTTGATGGTGGGAAGACCCTTACGGGTAGTTCCACCTCGCCAATGTGTTCTTGGCCAGAACCGGTCACCCATCCAAGTGCAGTCCACAGTGTTTGTGACTTAACATCACGTTCACCGATAGATCACCCTCACCGAGAGACCAATTGCCAGTACAAAAGGAGCGGGTGATGTTAGTGAACACATAACTTATTAGCATACTTGTGCCACTCATACTCATACCATTAGCATACTCATGTGCCACAAGACAAGGCACATTTTTTACAAAATATAAATAATTATCATATAAGTTTTTCAACAATTCACAATAAATTGGTGCAGTCCTCACATCCAATAGAACAATCGCCAGCTTGACTTACTCTCTTCTTCTTCTTCTTCTTCTTCTTCTTCTTCTTGCCATTCATCCACATGTGCGATAAAGGTGGGCTGCACTGGCGGCTCGTGCCCACAAAACAGATGAAGTGCTATACAGTAAAAGATACGGGCACTTCACCTGTTTCGTGGGCACGAGCCGCCAGTGGTGGCCTGATTGCTATCAACGGTACTATAAAAATTCAACTGAGTAGTGGTCGATATATTAGAAACGTTCCATTTGATAACACATAGATCTTGACAAATCTCTAAGCTTTTTTTGACAACATCTATGTGTTTTTATTCCATTGACCGAACGTAAGTGAGGTCTAGATTCAAGAAGACGATTTTTCATTTCTCTTTATGTTTGCTTGTTTGTTCGGCATTTATAACAAAACGCGGCAATAGATTTTGATGAAATTTGACAGGAATGTTCCTCTTGAAATTGCGCGTCGATTTATATGCAAGGTTTCTTGAAATATTGCATTTTAGGGATAATATGAAAGGAAAAGGAATTACCTCCATGCTAAAATATTACTATACTTATTTATATACTTCTGAACATAATAAAATTCACACTATAGAATTATTCATGCTAAACCAGCTGTCGAGTTTATTAATAATTGCATTCAATGACGCATGCAATTAATGCAACTCAACATAACTAAAGCCGCGTATCGACAGTCCGAGGCATGTGCCACGAATGCCTTGCAGTATAGTCTGGTGACGCAAAAAAAGTATAAACTCATGGCTGAGGCATATGTGTGAAAATAATCTGCAATAATCAAAAATAATTATAATTATAGTGTATATAGTATAATTATAATAAAAAATCTGCATTTTTTGTAACCAAAAATGCGAGCACGCGAACAAATTGACTAGCGCCATCAAGCGGGAGACAAAGCAACTAAGCTGTGACAATTGATAATTTGGACTTTGGAGGTTAGTTTGTGCTCAATTAGTAGATAAAAATTCAAGGCAATGCTTATTATTGCCTATTAGAAGAACCTTCTGCACCCAAATAGAATTCTTAATCACAAAAAATGCATAGGAATGGGGTACAATTTTGAGGTTAGTTTGTAGAATTGTTCGTCGTGCGTTGCGAGGCAACAGGCACTGCTCGCTGCGAATTGTGTGCAGCGTTTGCCTCGCTGCTAGCAAACCCGGTATCGACAGTCCGAGGCATGTGTAGCACATGTGTAGCACATGCCTCGGACTGTCGATACGCGGTAGACAGTAACTAGTAGTAGTACTCTTTTTTGTGTCAACAGACTGTACAGCGAGGCATTCGTAGCACATGCCTCGGACTGTCGATACGCGGCTTAAGTATTCGCGGCTATGAATAATGCCCCATCCATGGGTGACTTTGTGAGGTCTACTGTTCACAGAACTACTAGTTATAATTTACTGACCATTAATAGAGTAGTCCAGTGAGACTTGATGCAACGTTAAAAAACCAGCTGATCATGATTTTTTTTATAATACACATAACAAATTGGCATCATCTCTTGGTGCGGGGGCTGAAAGGAAACTCTGCTGTTGCAGTTTTGATTGGACTACTTTTACCCATTCTACTCCACCATTTCTTGTAATGGTAGATGGAAGAATTGTTAGATATTGCAGCTAACCAACTGCTGGATAATTGTAATGATAATTAATTCGCCTGCTATTTAGTACATTGGTCAATATTTGCAGTTGCAGAAGTCCTTTGTCTATTTATATAGCGATAAATTGAGATTCAAATTATAATTTAATTATTTTTGTAATTGTAATTTTCTGTAGTTGTATACAATCAGTATTATAATCAGCTGTTACTTGAGCCGAGCCGCGTTGTAAAAGCCTGCTTCAAGGTAGGTTTTCATTACTACGAGTAGCGGACACAAGATGCAATAGAAACACGTAGTTGTAAGGAGCAACTCAAATAAAAAAATCAGCTGACCAGTGTGCGTTGATCAATACAACTTCGTGTTTCTATTGCATCTTAGGCCCATGTGACCGTGTAACTTTTGTATTAATGGAAACCTACCGTTACTGATAATTATTGATTTATGGGAAGATTTTATTGCGTTTGAATGTGTTGCAGGTGTAAGATGATGATTGTGATAGACGGCTTCAACGCGTTCTTCCTGCCGTTTTCCAATTTAAAGAAAGAAGACCGAACACGGGTCATACCCGACCAAGTGACTTTGGCGCAGACATTCACCAACGCCATACAACCGGATTGGGTGAGGCGATATTTTTTTTAATGATCATAGATTTTTTTTCGGAGTTTAAGATTTTTTGAGGTTTAATTAATAATTGGGAACAAAATGGTAATAATATATTTACTATATTATTCTATAGTATTGTATATTATTGTACTAGGATTATTGTATCACCTGGGATTGATATTATTTAATATTTATAATGAAATATCACCTAGGGTTATCAACAATATTCCCACCCAATTAAATGAGAAAACAGAAATTAGTCCTCCTATTTCCAGTTTATTGCTTGTTGTGTAACATCATCACTATCATTGATAACATCTAATAATATGAAAAATGAAATTTTTAACAATATTTCTATCCAATTCAATGAGAAAACACACATTAGTCCACCTATTACCAGTTTATTCCTTGCTATGTAGCATCATCACTGTCATTGATTACATGTCAATATTTATTTATTTATTCTGTAGATGAATAATTACAATAAAGGGTTAAAACACAGACAACAAAGACCAAAACGTCTTTTCCCAAATTTCGATACATAATTATTTAAAAAGAGGTTATGTTTACAAGATCATCAACACTATCAGCACAATTCACAAATTTCCACTGTCAAAAATTAAAAACTATCATTTAGAATGGAGGTTGGAGGAGGTTGATTTAAAGTCAAAATAACACCAAAAAATATATAAAACTATTTTTAAATATCAAATTACACTTTAAATTTCGAAGCCAAACATTTCAGTTGATTATTTTTTAATATGTGTAAGCTCATGTAATTATGAGCATAGCATCCTCTGTAATAATAAAATGATCATTTTTTCTGCATTTTCATCAATATTACTACCCAATTGAATGAGAAAACAGGCATTAGTTCTCATATTTCTATATATTTCTCATATTCTATTCTATTCTATATTTCCAGTTTATCCCAGATTTATCCCTGCCTTTGATAACGTGTCAATTTGACTGTTGTGTCTGTTCAACCAATAATGATACAAAGTAGTTTATCGATTGTTCAATTTGATACGTGTATCATCTTTTAGATATTCTTGAATGTATCGTAAACTTGCTAGTTAATTGAACCGTGTATAGTCCGTCCAAGCAAAGAAGACCCTCTGGCAAGATGAGAAAATGACTCCAGCTCGGTCAATAGTGGTTCAAAAGGTATTGGGGATTCGATCTCAATCGTAGAAAACATTCTGATCTACAATTTGAGACCAAATCAATATTTTTCGAACCAATATTGATCGAGCTGGAGTCATTTTCTCATCTTGCCAGAGGGCCTTCTTTGCTTGGACAGACTATAGCCTATACACTTTGTTAGGTGCAAACTTGAAGCTATTCACTCATTGTCGATACTGTATAATATTAACGCATAGCATTTTTTAATGAAAATAGTTTTTGAAAAGTATCAGAATAATCTATTTCGTCTGAACGAAGTTTGGACAGTAATGTCCATTCCACCACTTAATCACTCAAATACTCAATGTAGTCATTCAATCATGATTGTAGCAGGCTTTTGTGTAAAACCGTTTCTTTTATCAATTCATAATTCATAATTCATACAGCTCAAAACCAGGTTATTTTGAATCAATAAAATTTAATAGTTGAAAATGAAAATATCAAGATCTTTGATCGATTCACGAACTGTAATACTGTATGTACCCTTTCAACTAACCACCAATATGTATTTCAACTGAGAAAACTATTTCAATGTTCAAATTCGAAAATGTTAACTGTATTTCATTGACTGATGAGGTAGATAAATATTGTTTTGTTTAAAATAGAATAAATGACTGCATTCAGGTGATCAATTAATATTTAAAGTGTAATACAAGTTTCAATCTGTTTTCCGTGGTTGGTTTCAGTGTAACGGAGCCGTTGTGGTTACTGTCGATCAGCTCAACACCAGAGATGAGCAGGCTCAGGAAACGCCGCTCTATCTGCTCAAAAAACGAGTGAGTTGACTTTGATTATTATAGTCTGTCCAAGCAAAGAAGACCCTCTGGCAAGATGGGAAATTGACTCCAGCTTGGTCAATATTTGGTCAAGAATAAGAAATGTGATCTTAACAGTAGATCAAGTTGTTCACTACAATTTGAGATCAAATTTATAATTTTTGAACCAATATTGACCGAGCTTGAGCCATTTTCCCATCTTGCCAGAGGGTCTTCTTTGCTTGGGTATCAAATGAAGCAATTGTTTCATTTGGATTTGATACATGCTTCAAGTTCTGTATCTTCTTGGTACGATATTGACACTCAACTTTATTTTTGCGTCAAACTTTATGGGCTTATCAAACTTGAACATTGCCATATTATAAGGAAGAATTGTGAAATTATAATTGAATCGAATTGAATTGAATTTATTTGTTTCAATACAGATATAAGCCTACAATGTAAAATACACAGCATACAAATTAAGATATTATAAATAAGTTTACAACTATGAAACAAAACGCTCACATGAACCGTTAGGTTTGTTTGTGAGTCGTGAGTTCACATAAAAATAAAATAAGTGTGTAAAAGTTGATAGAGAAGTAGAAATAAATCAAAAAGCTTCAAATTTGGAGAAATTAAGGAAGTATTGTGAAGTTATGGAGAGGAATTAAGGAAGTATTGTGAAGTTATGGAGAGGAATTAAGGAAGTATTGTGAAGTTATGGAGAGAAATTAAGGAAGTATTGTGAAGTTATGGAGAGGAATTAAGGAAGTATTGTGAAGTTATGGAGAGAAATTAAGGAAGTATTGTGAAGTTATGGAGAGGAATTAAGGAAGTATTGTCATGTGAGGAATTGTTTGTTTTCCAGGGTCTGGAAGTAATCGATCCATTTATTCCGATCGAGGTGCCTGCTCTGTCGACCTTCGAGTTCCACTGCCTCCTTGATTACTACGAAGATCGGCTGTGGATTCAGAGGCCGGGCGCCAGGGAGGAGCTCGAGTTTCTCAGTGTTAAAAATCCCTATCAACTGTTCCACTTGTGTGCACCTCTGTAATAATATTTCTAACCGACAGTTATATGTAATTAGATATAGTATTCTTGTGTTATTAAAATGATTTTGTTTTAAAATGCGTCTGTATTATTCCAATAGTATCATTGCTAAAAATGACAACTGTAAAAAAATCATGGCTATCTGTTGGTAGTGGATTACTTCAGATAGCTACGATATAGAACTCATGTAAGAGCAATGGATGACTCGTTGAAGGAAGTGATAACCAAGAGTTTATTTCCTGACCTGGCAAAATTTTTTGACCACAGATTATGCTGTGGATACGGAAATAGATAGATACGGCCACCCCGTATTTCGGAGGCGATGATAAGCCGTCGGTTACCACTACCGGTACCTTAAATAGAAGTCGTCACCTCTCATCATCATCCCTCTTATCAACCATGCACACGCCCAAGAGTTCATGTGGTCATCATTAAACGAAAAATAATGGAAATTATTTATTTGGGTACTTTCACTGGATGGCGTTTATAGGGGGTGGCGTAGCTGAGTGGGTTAAGCGCTGGCGTTGCAACCCAAAGGTCCCGGGTTCAAACCCAGGTCAGACACCAGGAATTTTTCTCAGGCCACTTTCCCGTGTTTCGGATGGGCACGTTGATCCGTCGGTCCCGGCTGCCTAAAAACAGTCGATAAGTCATGTCAGAGGCCCTGAAATTGAACAGAGCGACCTGAAAACTCTGACACCAGACCTGAGCCAGCCAGGTTACACGAATATTATTATTTTTTTATTTTACTGGATGAACCTAAAAAAGTTATTTTGGATCTAAGCCTGTCTAATATGTTATAACCATATTTTTTGTATTTCAACTGGTGTGAATTCACCCTTTTGATTAAGGAAATTTGAGAGACAAATCTACAATATTCGGCTATTGTCTATTTGAATATGAAAGAATTGTTCATTTCTGAGGAATCCAAAAGAGTGCTTGAAAGCTTTGTAGCTGAACAACATGTCGGGAGAAAAGACATCTCTTACCACTTATGCGTTATTTTTGCTTCCCATTTTAGATATATCATGGTATTATAGCCTGGGGTTCAGCATCACTGATAGATTATTGTGGTCCAGAAGAAGGCATCATATGGAGGTGAGCGTGATGGAGCATTGCAAGCCACTCTTCTAGAAATACATACTGGAAACCACTTTTTTGGCAAAAAAGACAAGCCCTGCACTCAGGAGAGACTAAGGCCTGGCGTATGCTGGGACGCACGTAACGCATTCCACGAAAATTAGCCAATCACAGCTTTTTCTTGTCATCAATATGAGCTGTGATTGGCTAGTTCGCGTGGGCTGCTTCAAGTGCGTCCCAACATACGCCCGGCCTATAGTCTGTCCAATATTGGTTCAAAAATAAAATATGAATTTGGTCTCAAATCGTAGATCAGAATGTTTTTGAGAGACGAAACTTATAATGTTTGAACCAATATTGACCGAAATGGATTCATTTTCCCATCTTGCCAGAATGTCTGCTTTGTTTGGACAGACTATACGGTACCTGATGATAATACATAGGTATTAGATACTGATAAGGAATTCATAGAGAATTCATACTATACGTTTCGACGCTTTTCTGACCACGTTTGACCTCCACACAACTGAGGAACTGACGATTTCTCGTTCGTTGACCGCTGAGAAGAAGAATCAAATCAAGTGATGAGTAACCAAGAAAGTAAGTAAATACTGTAATAGAATCAATTGACTAAAAATAATCAAAAGGCGGAGATTTTCTAGTTTAAAGGTACATTATTTATAATTGATTTATTATTATTATGTCGGATAATTATTAATAAGAGGCCCTTCCTTCCAGATAATCAACTCAAATTTACGCGGTCTTCCAAGATGTTTCTTTCAGCTGTTACGATATTTTGGAGGGGGTGATTCTCAAGGCCAATCTGATTTCAATAGCAGCTGATTTTAGCATCAATTCACGATCATTCACGATCACTTGCTTCGAACGGTTCGGAAGAAAGATGGTTAATTTTATGATTGTTTGTGTTGTATTTGAAAATTTTTAGAGACGACTGCGCAAGCTTATTTCAATTCACTTTGTGTTAGTTTTTCTATTTCAAGTATTTTTGTTTGTGTTGTGTATCGTCGACAGGAAACGGAATCAAACAGAACATTCATGTAAATTCAGTAATTATTCTATTGTGTTGTTTACAGTGTGGGTAGCTTCTTTCTTCAATTTTTGTTTGTTGACCGGAATGAATCTGAAATGATAGATTGATTTTTATTTTCAATACTATGGAAAAATGTGAGTATCTCAATAGTATTATAAGGCTTAGTTGAGTTACAAAACATTGTGAACGAACACACAAAGACAGTTCTTGAATTACATCATTCAGCGTCCAAAAATAACTATGATTCTATTCATTGTTATTATTTGTTGGAATTCTTCAATGTCAAAAAATACCAAATTATCAGTTGATCCCACTGAAGTCATTATAATTACTCGTTCCTCCCGCACGTACCAGCTTAAGTTAAAGTACATAGTGTATTCTCTTTCCTTTTCTTGTGCCTTTGTTGAATGCCGCTTAAATTTTATGCGATCCAAAGTTTTGAAATGTTATGTCTATATGGGTATATTTTAAGATTTTTGTCCAGTGGATATTCCAGATTGGCTTTGTAATTGGTAGTTGAATAATGTTGGAATATGAAAATACTCAATTATTCTGGAATATAACTTAAACCTGGGCTACCGGTACTTTTGAAACTTCAAAAATATGGAAATGTGATTCTAATTAAGAATAAAAATAGAAAATAGGTATTTTGAAGTATCTTATAACCTATTGTAAAAGTCCAATTTTGTAGAAAATATGTTTAGTAACTTGAACATACTTAAACTTATAGTAACAAGTTACATGAGTACATTCAGTAACTAAAATTTGGACGTTTAGGCTATATACTTTTTGGATTTGATCGTCCGTGTTTTATCCAATAAACAATTTTTTCTGGAATAAATTGATAAGAATTTAAATATTTTCCAGAGCTTGACACCATGAGTGTAGAAGAAAACAATGAAATCGATGGAGAAGAATCAGCCAAAGCGGCGGCGGCGGCTGGTTCTCCCGCGCCTAGCACTCTTGCCAAGGAGGTCTCAGCAAAGCTTGCCAACATAAAAGAGATAAAGGCCAATATCAAGCATAACATCTCCACACTGACCAAGAAGCACTCCGATCCTGGTAAGCATTAAACAACAAAAATAAGTGATAGATTTCCCCTACCAGCAAAAATGCAATAGTGAATGGGTTAAGCAATTTTTCAAGTCTAGTATAGTTGTCGCCAAAAATCTAAGCGGTTTCGTCTGCTCCTTGTGCGCTCAAACAGCTGATTTAGAGTTATGTATCATGTCTTGATGATGTTTTTGCCATCAAAAGAGGTAATAGATGCTTTTCATCAACTGTTATAACATTTAACATCAACATTAACTGTTATACTAGGTTACATCATGTACCAGAGACAGACGAAACCGCCGAACTTCTAGGCAACAGATATACCGTACTTTCCAGAAACTGAACAATATCTGGGCTCGAAATTCGACTTTCAGTCTCTCACTTTATTCAAGTAGAAGTAATCTCTCATCAAATTGGAATTCTTACTTCCTCACAAATCATCACTTCAATTATCCTCGCACAAGCCTAGAGGTCATGTGGGCATCACCCTTTGAAAATTTAAGACTTGAATAGAGTCAGTGAAATTCGTAATTTATCTATTTTTTTGATAAGGTTATTTATTAATTTTATTTTTGTTGGGGCAATTTCACTCAGTCTTCAGCGATATTTATATTTTACTATTGTAACTTATTACGTTTTGGAAAATAAAATTGATTGATTTCGGTGAATATTTCTTGAATTGATAGGATGGAATATAGGTTTTCATTCAATTCATTTTCAACGAAGAAGTTGTTTATCATCGTGAATTCACAATGATGAACAAACGGGGAATTCCAACTCAAAACGTGCTGATTCCATTAAGGGCTTTGAATGGGCTTTTAAACAATTCTTATCCATAAATTCTATTTTAATCGCCTATGATTCAATTCAGGGAAAGTTGAAAAACTACAAAGATCCAATCTTTAGCCTTAGAATTTGGAATTAATAATAAAAAAAACGCATTAAATATCCATGGATGAGTGTTAGAATCTATTTTTATGACTGCAGACCTAGAGACTCTCTTATGCCTCTTGATAACAATTATGACCTTTGACTGTGGCTAGCTAATATTTATCTCTCTTTATGGGGAAAACAATATGAGACAATGATGTAATAATTTCGAGTTTAGGATGAGTTCGATCTGATATCCTGGTGTTGTTTTTGCAAGTTTAATAGACTTGAGTTTTTTGTCTTAGCAACTAATGCTAGATAAAAGTTATTGTTGAGATACGATATTCATATTTTATTCTACGAAATTTTAAACTTGTTGATTTATTAATTGATATACTGTATTTACACATTTTCCGTAATGGGATGAAATAT
This sequence comes from Sogatella furcifera, assembly GCA_017141385.1. NCBI lineage: Eukaryota > Metazoa > Arthropoda > Insecta > Hemiptera > Delphacidae > Sogatella > Sogatella furcifera. The sequence goes on along the minus strand of CM029546.1, from coordinate 57,973,191 downwards.
TTTTATAGTATAGATTCAATAGTCAGTTTTCTCTCATTTAATAAGACATCAAATTTCATGAAAGTGGTCTCTAGATTGGTATAGTCTGTCCAAGTAAAGAAGACCCTCTGGCAAGATGAGAAAATGACTCTAGCTAGGTCAATATTGGTTCAAAAATTATTGATTTGGTCTCAATCGTAGGAAACGTTTTGATCCACAATTTGACTGAGCTGGAGTCATTTTCTCATTTTGCCAGAGGGTCTTCTTTGCTTGGACAGACTATAAGAATGATGTTTGTGAGTAACTTATAGGTTCAGTCAATATAGCTTTAACATTCGTGTTTACAAAGTACAATGGATTCAATTGTTTTTGTAGTTAGAGCTGACGCCAAAAAGTTAGACGGCTTCGTCTGATCCTTGTGCGCTCCAACAGCTGATATTTTGTCATCGAGAGTTTTAATTCAGCTATGCCTAGTTTATGTTTATAAAATAAAAGTGACAACTGACAATAGATGCTTTATATCAGCTGTTAGTAGGTTACAAGAGACAGACGAAACCGCATAACGTTTGATTGGCGTCTGTTACAGTACCTACAGTTTTGAAAAATATAAAAAGATAACTTCAATTTGTTTTTGAGCACACACTTGTCTTGAATCCAGTAATTCCAGTAACTTATGTACTGTAAATCCAGTGACTCGTGTAATTTACAGTAAGTTTTTTGAGCATTTAGATGAATTCACCAGTTTTATAATTGGGAAATGGTAACTGTAGAGATGAACATGAATTATTATGTATGAAGATTATATTGTATACCAAGTAGAGAAGACATTCTGGCAAGATGAGAAAATGACTCTAGCTTGGTCAATATTGGTTCAAAAAGTATAAATTTAATCTTAAATTGTAAATCAGGTTGTTTTATACACTTTGAAATCAAATTTATAATTTTTGAAATGTTATTGACCAAGTTGGAGTAATTTTTCCATCTTGCCAGAATGTCTTCTTTGCATGGACAGTCTTTAACAGTAATAGAGTAGTTTGTGAATGATTGATAATTTTTTGTAATTCAAATATTATTACTAGTCTACTTTGTAGGCCAGTGGGAACTTTTGCTTTTTTGTTTGCATTACGTTGTCCTGTATTTGTGTTGAACGCTGAAAGGGAACAAGAGTGTGTGTTAGAGAGAGAGAGAGAGAGAGAGAGAGAGAGAGAGAAAACAGGAAATCCTCCCACTTATCAATTAGTCGCTTTATTCATAATCAGGATTTGCTTCTTCTAATTGTGAGAGTTTGTATGTGTAACTGGCATGTTTTTCCTCACACAAAGATAAAACAAACAATTTAGTCAAGTCTGTGTTGGACTGCATTGTTTCTGCTTGTTTATCAATTAGTATAAGAGATGAAAAAAGCTGTCATTCTTGCTTAATCTAGCGTGAAATTCAACAGTATTTGAGAAAGGTTTTCAAGGCTTGTTCAAAAGATTGGGTACATGGTTCAATTCAGATGAAAGTCATGATACAGTAGTACATTCTAGAAGATACACAAGGTGATACGTGAATCAAATGAAGTGAACGGATTTTAAGATCGTCTATTCAAGACAATCTATTAATGATACAAAACCTCTCAATTGGGTTGTTGAATTTGATTCGTGTATCTTCTTGATTGTTCAGTATGAATTGAACAGGGCTACGAGTTAATAATGAATTAAAAATGAATATTGTAAATCACAGTATAGTATTTCTATCACATTAATAGTATTACACAACTCGAAAATCACTCATGGTCGAAATATGTTGTGTTATTTATTTGAAATTGACAATTTCAACTGAGTCTGAAAAGACCCATAGTGTTATAGCCTAGTCTGTCCAAGCAAAGAATACCCTCTGGCAAGATGGGAAAATGACTCCAGCTTGGTCAATATTTATTTAAGAATTATAAATTTGGTCTAGATAGTAGATCAAATTGTTTCCTACAATTTGAGATCAGATTAATAGATTTTGAACCGATATTGACTGAGTTAGTGTCATTTTCCCATCTTGCCAGAGGGTCTTCTTTGCTTGGACAGACTACATAAACAAAAATAGTGATGTACAGTTATAGGTATTTAACTTGCATATAGCCCTGTATTGTGTTGGAAAAATTATTCAAAAAAGAACTTTTGTTTGCAATTTTCAATTTTCTAATAAAATTCTAGGCTTTCTTAAGCCACGTTTACACGGGAATGTTTATAACTTTTATATAATTAGTTATATAATATATAAGTCTGTATAATAATACGTTATTCAAAAAAGTTATTAACATTTCGTTGTAAACGTAGCATTAGAGTAATTTTTATATTATTGAAGTGAATGGAGATTGATGTGTTTGAAAGCGTTATAAAGAAACTAGCGAGATTCTAATCTTTATGATGTGAACTTTTGTTGAGAATGCGTTGTTATTTTTATGGATGTTTGAATGATAAGAGACAAGGGCATTTTGAAATAAGTTATTTTTTACAATATTTCAACTTTTATCATTCAAACAGGACATTATTTTGATAGCTATTATAGCCTAATTCACGTAAGCCCTTGAAGTGTATTTATGTCTATGAGCAGGTTTCGTTTAATAATGTTGCGCCTTATTTAAATATTGCTGAAATGCTTTTTTTCATTGATTTTAGGTTGATAAATGACCTTTTACCGGTAGATTAGTGCGAGTAATTAGGATTTTAAGCAGTTTTAAATATTGATTCTCCAAATATTTCCTTTGGAAAAAACATATTAATTATAATAATTGAAATCTTTTCAACATTCTCTTATCAATTTTTCTTTTTAATTTATAACATCGACATCTATTACATCGTCCATCTCTTAATGATATATACAGGGTGTTTCAGGAGGAATGTGCAATACTCCTCAGGCTGATTCCTTACACCAAGTAGACAAAAAAGTTCCATGGGACCAACCCCCAAAAACGCTTTGTTACTGACTTTGTTACAAACTTGGAACTGGTTTCATTGAATTCCTCAGCTGATTTTACATAGGAATTGGTTATTTTAGAACCTTACTAAAGCCTATGAAAAATTGGAGAAATTAATATATTTTGAAAAATCTCAATTTTCCGCCATTGTTATCTCGGTAACAAAGCGTTTTTGGGGGTTGGTCCCATGGAACTTTTTTGTCCACTTGGTGTAAGGAATCAGTCTGAGAAGTATTGCACATTCCTCCTGAAACACTCTGTATAGTAAATCATAATCAAAATCGTCTCTTCTGCTTCGGAACTTCTCTTATCATTTTCTTTTTTATCGTAATTCAATTATTGATTATTTTCATGATATTTAATTATTTCTCAACCAATAAAGCTCATTGTGTGGGCCTTCAAATCTTATTACAGTCTCATAGGTTATTGGTCCGCAGAATTTGTAAAAGTTTGATTTGCATGAATTAATCGGTACCATGTTCACCAAGTAATTGAAGCATAGCCTATTCAATCTTTCAATTGTTATTTTTTCGTAAATAATAATTATTATTGTTGCGTTTTCCTTCATTTTCAAGGTAGGAGTTTGTATTGAAAATTAGTGAAAAACAAAATACAAACCGGGTGCCGTTCATAATAAGGTGTAGCTGATGCCAAAAATTAAGGCGGTTTCGTCTGCTCATTGTGCGCTCCAACAGCTGATGTTTGTCACTTAGAGTTATCATTTAGCTGTACCTAGATGATGTTTTTTTTAATTCAGAATAGATAATGTAATAGATGCTTTACATCAGCTGTTAGTAGGTTACATCACGTGCAAGAGACAGACGAAAACGCCTAACTTCGCATCAGCTAACAGACTCGATTCGCTTCAAACATACGGTGAACAGGGAAAGTTTGTTTAGCCTACTAGAATGAACAATTTTGCGTGAAGTTGCTTTTTCATTGACTGACAAGGTCAGACAGAGATGTGAATATTTTCAATTGGCATCAATTTTAGAAGTGTGTGAAATTGTGTGGATACAATGCTTGTGAATTGTTGAAAATTATTATTTGCTTCTATTTTGTGGTTTTTGTCAGAAACACTTTTCATGTAGATTTGTAGTTAATTATGTAGAAAACTTTGGCATCTTGAAGTACCGTACAATACAATTTCATGGAAAACAAACATTCTTCAATAATAATTGATACCCAGTTTATTAATGAATCTCAAATTCCTCTAAGCAAATTTATTTGAAATATGTTCTATTTCTTGTAAAATTTATAAAACAAACAATGAAAGAAGAAAAATGAAGTGACCTATTAGGAAAGATAAATCAAGAATCAATCATTCGCTTGATATCAAAGCTATAGAAAGAACTTGTTGGCTTGGTTATGCATAAAGATCAATCTCCGATATTGAGATTGTTCATTCTCATGTGTAAAATATTCAGCATTAATCAAACTATGCAACTCTTTTACAGAATTTACTAAACAGGGCCCCGATGTTACTTTATTGGGATTTGATATTATTACTTTTTTAGGGCCTCTATCTAACTGTTTTGGAGCAGTTATAAATTCTTATGTAAAATCAATATTTTGATTAATTTCCAATAGAAATCTTCATTACTTGATTTGATAAATAATAATAGTTGAATTTAATTCTGACTAATATTAATGCCCTATATTGACAAACGAATACAATGAACTACTACGCTGTCCATTCTGAATCCAATTTTTTCATTAATTTTCAATTGATTGTGGGTAATTTGTTCCTTTGTGAATTTGCTAATCGATGATAATTCTTATAAACTATTTATTCTGAATTGACTAATCTTAGATCTCATTGTTCACCTAACCTAGAAATCATGTGAGAAAACTAGTCGGCTACTCTACTTGTAGTTTTTATCAATTTGTGTATTGATAATCAAGAATTTATGAGTTAGAATAGCTGAAACAATCAAACCTGACTCTTGATCCCTTTTTAATACGGTATCACTTTACACCTGTGTTATATACACCACTGTAGATACACCAATAACCTTGTGGAAAATATTGATTTTCCCTCCCCTCCTCTGCGCAGGTCTCTGCGAGGAGGAAAATGTGTCCTACCACCCCTTAGAAGTTCCACCCCCCCTGAAAATGTATCCCCTCTGGAAAGTCTGCCTCTTTTCCCACCCCCTTGCATGGGTTCCACCTACCACCCCTACCTTGGCCACCCCTTTTCAGCCGTAGTCCTCGGTCGGATCAATGGGGGTAGTGTACTTACACTTTGTGATAAACGATGTCAAAAATCTAGTTTGGTGTTGTGTGTAGTGTGCGGTCTTTCTTGCTTACTCTATATGCAAATATGTAGTACACGACAGAGAATAGTGTTGCAAGATTGATCAGCTGTTTTTAGGTTCGGTTCGTCTAATCGATGCTGTCGTCTCGGACTGTGAGTGACAGAGTGTTGGAAAGCGGGTTCCGGTGTTAAATTATAATGTGTGGATGAGTTGAATAATAATTACCAATGCAGACCCTACGCAAGAAGACCAGCCCGTGTAAATGTGAGTTGTAAATTTAGATGAATGATTTATTCGCAATTGATTGGAAATTAGGGTAGTTTGGTAGGTACTATAGGGTGCTAGGTTCCATTGTGGGACTTAATTCATGTGTATGTTCACTGATTTTACATTGCAAATGTTTGTAGAATTGTAATTGAATTAATTCAGAAATCATGAATTATTAATAGATTGATACTGCAACGTGCTAGGTTTCATTCAAGTGATTTTTCACTGATTCTGCTTCTTGAATGTTCAAGGAATTGTAATTGAATTTGTTCAAGGGAATTGGTTGGTGGATTAGTACTGCCGTGTGCTAGGTTCCATTTTTATGTCTTTATTGATAGAATCTCTCATTGATTGTAACTGATTTGTATTGTACATTTTGAGGATTGGTTGTTTTGAAAGCAGAAATTGATTAACGGTTCAGAACGCTATCGAACTCACAGTATATGCATTTAATCAAATAATTGCACTAGGTTCAATTCGTATAACTCTATTGATATGATTGTTTGTAAATTTATACGGAAGATTGGGTTTTTTCAAGTGTTATTTTATTTCGATTGGTTGTGAATGAATTGGTCTAGTGCTTTATTCTAAAGCGTGCCACTTTCTATTTCTATGGCTTTATTTGTTTAATTGTAAGCCAATTTATTCAGACTCTGCCTTTTCAAAAGTTGAATTGAAAAAAGTAATTAACTTCAATTGATTAGGAGGGTAGAAAAAGTTGGTTCAGTGAATTGGGAATTGGGGATTTATCGTTGATTGTTTGGAACTGCAGTGCGGTATGTTCTATTCCCTAGCTAATAATGTTTTTGTTATAATGTGATTCAACTTTTCAATTCGAATCTATTATAAAAGAAGGATATTCTGGTTGAAAAACATAAATCAGACATTGATGATTAAAAACTGCAAGCCGGATCTCGATTTCAATTCCTTGTATTGTTAATAGATTTCATCTTTTAAATGTTTGGTTTTTTCAATTGCGTTCTGAAGATTCAATTGGTTAAAATTGAGTTTCATTCAGTTTCAAGCTAACTTGTTGTTTCAGTTATTTCAGTTAGATTGATGATTGGCTTTTTATTGTATTCCAAATTTCAGTCGAGTTCCCACTCTATTATTCGCTATTACTACTCTCATTCAAAATTGATTTCTCAAATACTTGAGAAATGATTTGATCTTTTTCACTAATTTCAACTCTTCATTCAAATACGTATAAATAGTCCTCATACATCCTTATTAATTTTTTTTATTGATTGAGCCGTGTTCCAACCATTTTAATATAATGACAGCAATTTTTATAATATATCGGTCTAATATAGTGAAGTTTCAATCAGAATTTTCTTCTGAATCATCCTTTCTTAATTTACTTGTCTTGTAATAATTAGCTTAACTTAATGAATTGGTAGGCTTTTTTTGAAATCATTAATTTTGATAAATTTATATAAAATTGTAATAGAGACCTTTTGGATTCAGATTGCTCGAATGTAAAGTAATTTTATGTTGGCTTTTATTGGTTTAGTATCATTTTATTTAAATATATGTATTTTATATTATTATAATAAAATTTAAATTTTGTTTTTACATCACTAATTATGATGTTCATCCCTCTTAGTGTCTTCAGCAATCAGCAACTCCTCCATGCGTACAGGGTTTTTTCCCTTGCATGAGAGTATTTATTGTCAATTGCAAACATGTTATTAGTGTATTAAATTATTACATTAGCATTTTAAATGAGTCTTATTGATTTGTATGAAAAGTTGCATTGCTTATATATCTTTTTCTTTTTTGTAACATTGTTTTTGGTAATAAAAGAATTTATTTTTATTATTATTATTAATTGATTATGAAATAGAATGTATTCCAGTCAAAAAAATATTAATCATTGTGACCAATTGTTGAACTTATACAGGGTGTTTCAGGAGGAATGTGCAATACTTCTAAGGCTGATTTTCTATAAAAAGTTCCATGGGACCAATAACAATGGCGGAAAATAGAGATATTTCAAAAAATATTAATTTTTCTAATTTTTTAGAGGCTGTAGTGAGGTTCTAAAATAATCAATTTCTATGTAAAATTAGCTGAGAAATTCAATGAAACCAATTCCAAGTCTGTAACTTTAACGGTTATTGAGATATTTGAGTGAGTCTAACTATTTATATTATTAGAGTGAGCGTTGTTGAGAAATGTTGTTTAACTGTATGAGTACAATCGTAGTGCAAAATTTGAAAAATTACGATGTCTTTTCTGTAAATTCATGCGCTTTATATCATTAGGAATATTTTTCACTAATTGTTTAATCATACCAAATGTGCTAATAACATTAATGAAATAGATTATACAATATTTAATTATAGTACCGTAGAAGATGGTCATAAAAATTAACTTTTCTGACTTATTAACTTACTTAACTTATTAAATTAACTTACTTCTTACTTCTAAGTTCTAAGCCTGACTGTAGGTGATTGAATATTATAGGCTAAATTTTCGAAGAAGATTCAGATTGAAAGTTGTGATTTTTATGGAAACTTTTTCAAATTATCATGTAATACTTGGCGATTGAGTTGATTTCGGTTGAGGAAGCTAATTAGATCATTTCATGTTAGCCCTATTTCCGAACCAGGCCTCTAGCTATAACATAATACGACAAGAATAAGAAGCAAAATATTTATTTAGACCCTATGTTTATTTGTTGATTCAGCAAATCTAATTTGTATGAACAAATAAGCTCAAGAACATATAAGCTTGTATAAGCTTGAATAAGCTCAAGAACAAATAAAAACTGTATTATATCTATAAAATAGATCGTTTACGATCATCCTAAATTGTACAATATCAATACAAAGTTTCTTGTTTTTGACCAATTTCTGGCAGCGTCACAGAAAGAGACGGCCATTGTAGTTGCATTATCTCTCGCTAGATGGCGCCAGCTGTCCACGCTTGGAAAGAAAATCAACAATATTGCTCCTTGCATGGTAAGAGGCTCTTACCGCTCGAGGAAGCCACATCCCACATGTGTGAGGAGTAGTATCATACCAAAAAAGCCCAGAATGGGCTGAAACGCAGACTAATTTTACCAAGCATAGCTTCTATAATATCGTGTTTATTGTTTTAGTGATGTATTTAAAAATAAGTGCAATTGAAAATATAAAATATCTAGTGCTTCGGAAAAGGTTAGTGTTTTAGGTTATGTTGTTTGCTTGCCACCAGATATTTGTAATAATTTAGTTCTGTATGTTCTACTATTCTACTTCCCATTGAGTCTTATTTGTTTTTCTATTTTTTTATGAAATACTTATGGGTTATCAGAGATAGTTTATACTGATGTTTTCGGAACTGTGCCAGTTTATTTCTGATAGAAGTCAGTATAGTCAGTAGGTAGTTTCATTACCTGTGTTTTCTCACGAGTATTTTGAACAGTTGATTCCGCTGCCCCAAAAGAATAATGACGCAACTGCAAAAGTTGAAAATTTTGTGTGTGTGTATAATGAGATGAATTATGATGAGAGATGACGACTACTTTTTTGGTAGCCGGGACCGACGTTTTATCGTCTGCTCTGAAAGACGTGTTAGCCGTATAATTATATGATTTTGATGTGGTTAAAGAATTGTTCCCCGGTGGAGACTTGATCCCGGGTTATCCTTCAACTTGCCACCCTATTTGTAATAATGTTTTGAATGTCTATTTCAAATGATAATTCTAATTTAAAGAATTGTTCCCCGGTGGAGACTTGATCCCGGGTTATCCTTCAACTTGCCACCCTATTTGTAATAATGTTTTGAATGTCTATTTCAAATGATAATTCTAATTTTTTGTTGGATTTGCAGACAAGCAGGACCTGGGCGGCAGGTTTGTGGGCGAGGGCGTGGCCTACAGGGCGAAGCTGATCGGCATCCTGGAGGTGGGTGACGCGCGGGGGGACCGCATGTGCCAGGAGGCGCTGGCCGACCTGAAGATGGCGATCCGCGCCGCGGGCGAACACAAGCAGCGCATCACCATACACATCGCCATCGACGGACTGCGGCTCAGGGACGACAAGACTGGGGTGAGTTTGTGTTTTGTTTGTTTTTCTGAGGGTGATGCCCACAAGAGCTGTCAGGCTTGTGCGTGGGTATCGATAGGGATGATTGAGAGATGACGACTGCTTTTCAGGTAGTCGAAACTGCGGCTTATCCTCTCCTTTGAAACATTAATGGCCTGTCTTCAGTAGCGGGTAGCTACGTCAAGGAGATAGAAAAATAGATAAAAAATGGTTGCTAAATTTGGGCCGCGAGGAACTAGAAAGTATGTACAACCCTATGATGTAATGCTGCAGAATTGCCAAGATTCAGTCTTGTGTTCGTTTTCTCTTTGTTTTCAGATAGATATAAATTGTCATTAATAGAAGTCCTATAACTCGCTTGAAGTCCTCGATTAACTCGATTAATAGAAGTCCTCGATTAACTCGATTAATAGAAGTAACTCGATTAATAGAAGTCCTCGATTAACTCGATTAATAGAAGTCCTCGATTAACTCGATTAATAGAAGTCCTCGATTAACTCGATTAATAGAAGTCCTCGATTAACTCGATTAATAGAAGTCCTCGATTAACTCGATTAATAGAAGTCCTCGATTAACTCGATTAATAGAAGTCCTTGTAACCTGCTTGTTACACATCCTCGTACTAACAAACTCACTATTGGTCATATTATTCTGTTCTATCCTTCTGTTCTTTCCCTTTTCATCCTGTGTGATGAATTCTAAAAAAAAAATTGATTGATCAATACTAGCCTTATGTGTTTCGCCTCGATTTTTCTTTTACATTTTATTTAGTTTTTTTCTAAGATACTCCATCATGTAACTCATGTACTTATAATAACCTACATCTTAAACCTTCATCATCATCATTCATCATCACTCATTCATCCTTTGCTTAAAATACTTGGAAATCAAGTCGCAATTGTAAAAAAAGAATAAAGAATGCGGACGTGATTTATTCACTTGCATGATTGATTATTTCTGCATTTCTTTGTTTTGAACATGGAATACATGATACTACTAAGTCAGAAAGGTTGGGCTGAGGCTGTTGGTTAATACTATCTCTATAAAAGCGAAATCTATGTATAATTCTCTTTGTTCATTCAAGCAATTGTATATTCTTGTAAAAGGAAATAAAATTTGATTTGATTTGTGATAGAGAGGCTGCAAATAGAAACTAGGCTATTCAGTCAAAATTGGAATAACATATCACACCTATACTCGTCTAAAGAAACTAACCATTGCATGTAATATTAATATATGGTAACTTACTAAATGAAAATACTAATAATTATAAAAATTAAAAATAATCGGTTACTTCTTTGTTATTTATAATTACAGTTAAGTAATTATTAAGTAATTTTATATTCAAGTTTATACTTTTCGATTGTTGCTTTTTTGACTCTTCTAATATGCTCTCTATTATCATAGAGAAGGGATAGTATAGTCTGTCCAAGCAAAGAAGACCCTCTGGCAAGATGAGAAATTGACTCCAGCTAGGTCGTTATTTGTTTAAAAAATATTGATTTGGTCTCAAATTGTTGATCAGAATGTTTCCTGCGATTGAGACCATATCAATAATTTTTTGAACAAATATTGACCGAGCTGGAGTCATTTTCTCATCTTGCCAGAGGGTCTTCTTTGCTTGGACAGACTATAACTTATATCCTTCCTCTGTACGCTCTTATCTTCTCAATAGGACAAGACTTCCTTTATGTTTCATTATTGATATGAGAGCTCCCTATTGTGTTGTTGAATTTTATACAAAATGTATGATATTTTGTTTAATCTCCAATGTATAAATCTTGCAAGAACACGACGTTAAGTCTTACTTATTACGAGGTAACATTCTCTAATAAATAAATAAATATAAATAAATATGCTGATAAAAATGAATAAATAGGCATCTGTTTCATAAAGCTTTCTTTAGGTACTCTTCTTTATGAAGCTGTCGCCAAAAAGTTGGGCGGTTTCGTCTGTCTCTTGTAGGTAATGTTACCTACTAACAATTGATCTGAAGTATCAATTATTAATCAATCATTGTCTCTTTTGAGTTTAAAAACCTAGGCATATCTAAATGACAATTCTTGATTGTATCATGCAGTGTTTGGCAGTCATGTGCAGTATGGTATTCTGATCTGGGGTCATTCTTCGCATGCTCAAGACATCCTGCTTCTTCAAAAGAAAGCACTGCGGATATTGACATACAGTGAGTTCAATGCCCATTGTCAGCCCATCTTCAGAAGACTGAGGCTGCACACCGTCTTTGGGCTGTACATTCTTGCCTCACTTACAGCTGTCAAGAGGAATAGGGCAAACATGATGAGTAGGTAGGCATAGTGCATTCCTATGGTACCCGCAGAAGGCTACAGTTAGAAATTCCACGCTGTAGGTTATCAAAGGTGAAGGACTCTTACCCAGTGCTTGCAATCAAAATGTTCAACCTGCTACCAGGTCCAGTTAAAGATCTCCCTATTGGGGTCTTCAAAAGCAGGTTATCAAGGTGGCTGATTGAAAAAAGCTATTACAGTGTGGGAGACTTCCTTGAGGATAGCTTTGAGGGACTTTGACACCGTGCCATCTTGATTTTCAAGTTGCCGCCAAAAAGTTGGGCGGTTTCGTCTGTCTCTTGTAGGTAATGTTACCTACTAACAATTGATCTGAAGCATCAATTATTAATCAATCATTGTCTCTTTTGAGTTTAAAAACCTAGGCATATCTAAATGACAATTCTTGATTGACAATATCAGCTGTTGGAGCGCACAAGGAGCAGGTGAAACCGCCCAACTTTTTGACGTCAGCTATAGCCTACTATAAATACTGATATATATATACTATATAAATATAAATATATATACTATATATATATATATATATATATATATATATATATATATATAGTTTTTATCAGACTGAGTATACAGTCTCTGCAACTGTTACTAATGTTCAGCTCTATCAGGGCCATCAGCGAGCGGTCTGCGAGAGCGTATCAGTTTAGATGGAGAGGTTGCTCCCGACTCAAAATGTTCTTGCAGACCGCTTTCAGACTGTCGTAACAGAGCTGAGAATTGAAGACAGACTATTGCTTTCCGTCAACCTAGTTTAAATTTGCTATACATAATTCAACCGTGGAAAAACAGTGTTTATGTGATGCAAAGTAGTATAGTCCGCCCAAGCAAAGAAGAGCCTCTGGCAAGATGAGAAGATGACTCCAGCTCGGTCAATATTGGTTCAAAAATTATTGATTTGGTCTCGAATTGTAGGAAACATTCTGCTCTACAATTCGAGACCAAATCAATAATTTTTAAACCAATATTGACCGAGCTGGAGTCATTTCTCCATCTTGCCAGAGGCTCTTCTTTGCTTGGACAGACTATATGAAATCTCCTCAATGACTTAATTTAGAAACAAATCCAGTTATTGGCATGGAATCAGTTGTATTGTCTGTCCAAGCAAAGAAGACATTCTGGCAAGATGAGAAAATGACTCCAGCTTGGTCAATATTGGTTCAAAAATAATAAATCTGTTTTCAAATTGTAGGAAACATTCTGCTCTATAATTTGAGACCAAATTTATAATTTTTGAAGCATTATTGGCCGAGTTGTAGTCAGTTTACCATCTTGCCAGAATGTCTTCTTTGTTTGGACAGTTCATGTCTACTTGGCAGCGTTGAAAGGCGTTCATTCATTTTCCAGTCCAACTTCACTTGCTAATAGTAGTAGTAGTATTAGAATAGTATCTAATTTTAGACAGACATCACAAAAATCTGAACTTTGCTTTCTTAATGGCTAAATGCACTCTGATACCTTCCTGCCTTTGATCAATGATCTATCATCTTCATTCATGTTATTGATAGCTGAGGTTCTTAATGGAATTCCAATGTAGAACTGTGTAATGTTTGATGATTGTGTAGAAAGGTTTTAAAAAATGTTTAAAAGCGCCAAATATGGTTTGAATTCAAATACTTCAAGTATCACCATCAGTGTTAACTCACTGATGCCGGGTTTTTCCAAGCACACTCAAAGTTGAGGGACCCTCAAATTTTGATAAACAGCTGACATTTTCTATGATAAGTATAGGAAATGTAGTAAAGTGTAGTAAACTTGAGGCAAGGTGTATAGAAGAGTAGAGGTGGGGCGGAGTGAAGCAGCTGGCTGTGAAAGTTATAATTTTGACGTCACGGAGTTCCTCTAGTCAAAAATTTAGCATTGATCTCCCTATCCTAGCCAAAAAAAATTGTGCACTTTTTCCCAATTTACGAATTATAGAATTGTTTAATAGGTAAATTTCTTATATGAGCTTGTGGAGAATTTCAAGACCTACATTTTGAGTGATTTAAATCTATAATTTACTCAAATTTAACATGAGAAAAAGTCTGTTAACGTGTCTCGGGAATACTCTCCAGCTGGGCTAAAGCAAGTTATGAATAGCAATGCTATCGAATGCAATGATATTATAAATGTATCTTATAATAGCATTGCTACTCTTAATTGCATCAGCCCAGCTGCAGAGCATTCCCAAGACACATTAACGGACATTTTCTCATGTTAAATTTGATTAAAATATAGATTTAAATCACTCAAAATGTAGGCCTTGAAATTCTCTACAAGCTCATATAAGAAATTTACCTATTAAACAATTCTATAATTCGTAAATTGAGAAAAAGTGCACAATTTTTTGGCTAGGATAGGGAAATCAATGCTAAATTTTGGACTAGAGGAACTCCGTGACGTCAAAATTATAACTTTCACAGCCAGCTGCTTCACTCCGCCCCACCTCTACTCTTCTATACACCTTGGGTTTTTCAAAGCACACTCAAAGTTGAGGGACCCTCAAATTTTGATGAACAGCTGACATTTTCTATGATAAGTATAGGAAATGTAGTAAAGTGTAGTAAACTTGAGGGTCCCTCAAATTTGAGTGTGCTTGGAAAAACCGGGCATAAGACACATATGCTCAAAAGAAGATCAACTTTAATTCTAGTTTAAACTTTCAGCTAACTCGGATGAAACACATAATAAATTCAAAAACAGCTTGATTTAACCATGGATTAATTAATTTTTTTGTTTAAACTGCTATTGATATCACAGCCCTTTGTGATTTAGGTCGCACCATCAACATAGTATTTCAAGAATCTACTTTCATTTTAATCAATCTTATTCAATTTTAAATAGATACATATATTCATTTGAATAATAATATTACTGATTTCAAACTCTTGGGAGATGGAAGAAATTATTCAAAATGATGGAAAAAATTGTCAAACCATTTATTTAAAGATTCAAATAGTGAAAGGTGAGCATCCTAATATGAGAAAAGCTTCAATGGAATTGTGAAAAGGGTATTGGTTCTTATTATTTGAAAGGTCGCGATCAATAGGCCTGTAGGAGATTTATTTCCTACAGCGTTATTATTTATTTATTTTTATTTATTTATTTATTAACTTTATTTATTTCCTGGAAGCGTTCCCTGTTCGGTTCCCTTTCTGGAAGCGTTTCCTGACTTAAGAAAGTTTAGAGAGTTGTCCTTGTGTGAATAGATGAATCTATTCTAATCGATTTTATCCAGTCGCGTCGTTAAACAAATCAGGCTCGAATTACACTAACAATAGAATAGTTGGATTATGAATTGCATCCGAAAATGTTCGTTCCGTGTTTGTAGAATTAAATTTGGTGTTAGTTTTTATTTGTTTCGTTCGATTGTATCTAGATTAAAGTGTCCATGTATTATCAAGATTGTATTGGAGTATTACGAGTACTAGAGTATTATCGAGTATCAGAAATGAAAATTGAAAATCACCGTAACCTCAAGAGTAATGGGTGCTGTGTAAAAGTGCTATGAGTTTTTATTTTTATTCCCAATACGTATATTGGTACTACCCCTAAACAACAAGTTGAACATTTATGAATATGTGTTTTTTGTTCTAACTGTGTTTGTTCTCATTATTTAGTACGGTGCAATTAGACTCGAACCTCAACATCCAAAGAGAAAGGACGATTCCTACGCCAACTTGTTCTATACAACCCCTTTATTGTTTGGTAAAAAGTTACACCCTTATGAGCGTCGGGTTTTTGGGGGAGGGGGGGTGAAAAGTGCAAAATTTCAGTTTTTCGTGAATTGTACCCGAACCAAGCGTCGGACGAAAAAAATTCATGCATGTTTTTCTAGAAAACAAAATTTGGAAGAGATTGAGACCAATACCAACTCTGTATCTTCAACGGTTTCCAAGTTACAATTTTTTGAAAACTCCATATTTTTATAGTCTGTCCAAGTAAAAAAGACCCTCTGGCAAGATGAGAAAATGACTCCAGCTCGGTCAATATTGGTTCAAAAATATCTATTTGGTCTCAAACTGTAGATCAGAATGTTTCCTACGATTGAGACCGAATCAATATTTTATGAAACAATATTGACCGAGTTGGAGTCATTTTCTCATCGTGCCAGAAGGTCTTCTTTGCTAGGACAGATTATACCTGACTTTGTACGATTCGCATTGATTGGAACAGTTTCGCCCAGTAATTTATTTATTTACGAGATGAAATACTCTATATAGAAACACTGACAAAGTCCAGAACGTCTCTTGTTCTCAATTTTGATTAGAAAATATATCCTTTATTCAAAATAAAGGGTATGTTCATGTGTAAACTTGATCTTGATTAAGATACTAGGATTATGTCAATATTTTATGTGATTAATATCGATTGGACTGAATTTTGATGTGATGTTTTTTTTGCAGGACTGTCTGTATCATCATCCGGTGCACAAGATCTCGTTCATAGCGCAGGACATGACTGACTCGAGGGCGTTCGGATACATTTTCGGCTCCCCGGACACTGGGCACAGGTTCTTCGGCATTAAAACTGACAAAGCTGCTAATCAGGTAACTTTTTCATCAATTACAGATATTACTGTTTTGCTGAGAACATCAATATCAATTATAAATATTATCATATCAAGTGGAAGCTTCTGTAGTTTCAATTTAAGGTATATATATATAAAATTAACTTTGGTTTATCACTCTTTGAGTAGTTGTGAAGTTGATATTGTGGTAGTTATCCATAATAAATGAAAAGACAAGATGTTGTCAAACCACTGATTTATTAGAAAATCGAGATACCGGTTTCGGTTGTTACATCATTATCCTAGTACAGTTTACCATAGATTCATAATGGTGTAACAACCGAAACCGGTATCTCGATTTTCTAATAAATCAGTGGTTTGACAACATCTTGTCTTTTCATTTATTTAGTTTATCATTTTGTTAAATGTTATTTTCTCTATTTTGGCAATAAATCTCTCTTTCTTTCTTTCAAGTACCTAGTTGAATTGAATTGAGGCACTGTACTGAATGATAAATTTAGAAGTTTACAACTAAAACTACTAATCTTCCAATCTAGTCTGTACATTTATGAAATAGCTTAAAGTGTTTCGTCTGCCTCTAGTACGTGATGTAACCTACTAACTGCTGATGTAAAGCATCTAATGTATCTTTTGTTTTCAAAAACATCATCTAATTGTAGCTGAATGACAACTCAAAATACTTGAAAAATACTGAAACTAAGTTTAAAAATGTTGAATAATTAAGAAATTGTGAATCAAACTTATTTCCAATATGGTGGCGATACATGAGCATTGCAAATGTCCCGTATCCACGAGCTTCCTTCCTGTATCAATTTTGGGCTCTGTATCACTACTGCGTATCAAAATTCCGCAGAGTAAATTGAGCTTTAGTGACACACGTTTCAGCACCTATGGCAATGCTTTTCACGTGCTCTTCAACAAGTACATTGAGCATCTTTTCAAACTCAGATACTGTTATAAATGATGCAAATTTTAAAATAGGCAGTTAATTTAGCTAGCTCATATAGTGGTATAGTCTGTCTAAGCAAAGAAGACCCTCTGGCGAGATGGGAAAATGACTCCGGCTTGGTCATTATTTGTTGAAGAATTATAAATGTGGTCTTGATAGTAGATCAAATTGTTTCCTAGAATTTGAGATAGAATTGGTAATTTTTGAACCAATATTCATCGAGCTTGAGTCATTTTCCCATCTTGTCAGAAGGTCTTCTTTGCTTGGAGAGACTATAAATCTATTCTTCTTAACAAAATCAAGCTTGTAAATTTGTGACTAACTTATCCCACTTATGACACTAAAAACATTTCCCAGTTTATGTTTTATTTGTTGATCTATCCATTTTACAGAAACTAATTAACTTATTGGTTAAAATCACAACTAATGTAATGTCCAAAAATGTTTTTCAAGTAATTATCACTATGTAATCTTGATTGTTTTGTGACTAGTGTTTGTTTTGTGTTGTAGGTGGTGATATCGATGCGCGACCTGTTCCAAGTGGTGTTCGAGTTGAAGAAGAAGGAGATCGAGATGGCCAAGCAGCACATCGAGCAGCATCAGATCAAGTACGGCATGGGCCTTGTGACAGAACCGACTCAGAAGGTAGGCAACAATTCATCGATCATAATTTCAAGTGTACCTATCAAAAACTAGATGAAATTCTACAAGAGGACGTTAAAATTGATTAATCGAGAATCAGTCAAGATTTGGCCGAAATTGGTTGACTTGGCTTTCCACCTCATACTGCATCAGAATGGAAATAGGTCAATATGTTACAGCATATACAGCATACAGAGGAAGGATATAAGTTATAGTCTGTACAAGCAAAGAAGACCCTCTGGCAATATGAGAAAATGACTCCAGCTCGGCCAATATTGGTTCAAGAATTATTGATTTGGTCTCAAATTGTAGATCAGAATGCTTCCTACGATTGAGATCAAATCAATAATTTTTGAACCAATATTGACCGAGTTGGAGTCATTTTCTCATCTTGCCAGAGGGTCTTCTTTGCTTGGACAGGCTATAGTTTTTTTGGGAACTGCTAATAGCTATGCACAAGTTTACATTCTCTAGTATAGTCTGTCCAAGCAAAGAAGACCCTCTGGCAAGAAGGGAAAATTACTCCAGTTCGATCAATATTGGCTAAAGAATTATCAATTTGGTCTCAAATTGTAGGAAACAATTTGATCTACTACTAAGACCACATTTATAATATTCTTAAACAAATATTGACCAAGCTGGAGTCATTCTCCCATCTTGCCAGAGGCTCTTCTTTGCTTGGACAGACTATTTATGACAAGTATAAGAATTGATTTGAAAATGAAGTAACAACGAAAGAAGTTGAAAACGGTTATTTGTTGCAGTTGTCATCGTCTGGTGACTCGGGAGGCGGCAAAATGCGAACAATAGCTGAGGACGGTGGGGCGGCTGGGGGTGGCTCGGCCAAGGAGACGGGGGTGGGGGCGGCCAGGAAGAACACCAACAAACAAGGTAACTATAACTTATGAGACATCATTACTGTTATAATATATTTATTCATCATTTGTAAAAAAAAGATGGCTCCCTCCTTTGGCTTGTTGTTAGTAAAGATAGTCAGTCGTTTCCCCGTCTCTGGGTGAATGATAGTTGTTGCATTACACTCTAAGGCTGAGGCCACACTGCCGGTGGGTAGAACCTGGAGGGTGGAGGGTAGTTGGTAAATCTATAGAACATACACACCATCCACAGTAATACATCGTATGAATGGTATGTGTTCAGCCGCCATCTTGAAATTCTTAAAT
The DNA here is from genome assembly GCA_017141385.1 of Sogatella furcifera. Classification (NCBI taxonomy): domain Eukaryota; kingdom Metazoa; phylum Arthropoda; class Insecta; order Hemiptera; family Delphacidae; genus Sogatella; species Sogatella furcifera. Next base: position 57,954,091 of record CM029546.1, on the reverse strand, counting down.
ATGGACAACATAACCTCAAAAAACATAATGACGTCATAATGTATTACTGTGGATGGTGTGTATGTTCTATAGATTTACCAACTACCCTCCACCCTCCAGTCTCTACCCACCGCCACCGGCAGTGCGGCCTCAGCCTAAATGCGCTGCTAGAGCTTCCCGGCTCTAGCTGCGCTGCTCTAGCCATCACAACTCTATTCAAATAACTTCAGTCTTGTGTTAGTTTTTTTCTCTTTGCTTCCAGATAGATATAAATTGTCAATAAGAGAAGTCCTTTACTTCCTTGTAATACATCCTCGCACTATTGGTCATATTATTGTCCTTAATCTGTTCTATCCTTCTGTTCCCCCCTTTTCATCCTGTGTGATGAATTCTAAAAAAAATGATTGATCGGTGCTAGCCTAATGTTTTTCGCCTCTATTTTTCTTTTAAATTTTATTCAGGGTTTTTATAAGATACTCCATCATGCGGACGTGATTTATTCATCTGTTCTATCCTTTTGTCTTCCCCTTTTCATCCTGTGTGATGAATTCTAAAAAAATTGATTGATCAGTGCTAGCCTAATGTTTTTCGCCTCTATTTTTCTTTTACGTTTTATTTAGTTTTTTTTATAAGATATTCCATCATGCGGACGTGATTTATTCACTTTTAGATCGATTAAATCTGCATTTATTGATTACTATAAATAGTGTAGGTAATTGAATAAGACTTCATCATTATAATTATTATTACTATTATTCTCTCATATTTTGTTCACATAAAATATCGATGGTTGATCCTAGGTTATATTAGCATTCTTCATTATCATGTGTTGTTTATTTTACTAACACAAGTGTCTGTATTTTTCTTATTATTTAAAATTTTTGCGGAAATAAATATATTATCATTATTCAACTATGTTATAAATGTTCACTTTGTTATTAAGGCTACTAATGCATAATAAATCAATAAAGAGTGAAATTCTCTTGAAAATGATTTGGAAAGGGTGAATTTCACTATTTTATTTATTTATTATACATTTGTAGTCTAAGTTACATCCAAATGTAGATTCAATAATTTATGTTTGAAACATTGATATAGTCCGACCAAGCAAAGAAGAGCCTCTGGCAAGATGAAAAAATGACTCCAGCCTGGTCAATATTTTTTGAAGAATTATAAATGTGGTCTTAATAGTAGATCAAATCGTTCCCTACAATTTGAGATAAATTGATATTTTTTTAATCAATATTGACCAAGCTGGAGTCATTCTCACATCATGCAAGAGGCTCTTCTTTGCTTGGTCAGACTATAACTGTCTATGGAAGAAAACTGAATAAGTTAATATTAGTTACCAGTATTTTCAACTGGTGTTGAATTTCAAGTGATCTTCATCTATTAATGTTACAACGTGAACATTACAATGTTAATTGAATTAAAAAAGTTACTTTTCAGCATCTTCAACTGTTTTTAGCTCAAATTGAATGTTATGATCTAGAAGAATTGTGTGGCCACGAAACCATGGTCGTATACCAATTAAAAGTGTAGAAAATTGTTAATATCCATGTGTTTTTATTCCATCTAGAAGAATTGCTTGCTTTTTACAAGGTTTCTACTATGGTATGATTGCAGGTTTGGTGTCTAGTAGGATCTGACTCCCTGAGAAGAACTAACTAGGTCGAGCATGCTGTCTTTCATTTACTATATTCATAGAAGATTACAACAGGCCTGTGTCTGAAACATTCATTGATAGCCTACTTATTACCTTAAGCTCGATATTATCTGTTCTAGCGTGACTATGCTTCACTGCAATCTCCAATGAGAGTTTCAGTATTGATCTAATTGTTATTCCAATCGATTTCATTCGTTTTTCTTGACTTGAAGGCGCATCAGAAACAGAAATTATTGCCGACTGGCTCGACCTGGAACAGGATCTGAATTCTGTTACATTGGTTTTCAACCTAAATTTCTTGCTTCACTACAATTTTTTATTTCTATCAACAGAATTTAATTCCTTTTTTACTTGTAACGCTCGGTTTGGAACTGGAGATGAATACTATTTTACTTGTTTTCAGAATAAATTTCAATGCTGCTTTACTGTTTTAAAATGCTCTTCAAATGTATTTGAACTTTGTTAATGTTCTAAAAATGAATTTGATCTTTTTTAAATGCTTTTCAAAAGAAAAACAAAATCCGATTCCAGGCGCGTCAGAAACAGCGATCGCCGACCTACTCGACCTGGAACTGGAGCTGAACAGCATCCAGCAGGGCCTCAATCAGATGGAGCGCATCACTCCGTCGGATCCGTTCGGCGACTCTTTTGCGCCGCCCCCGGCCGCTCCCGCCCCCGCGGCCAAACTGCTGCCTCCGCCGCCTCCCAAGGGCGCCGGCAAGAAGGGGGCGGCGGCAGCAGCGACCACCCCTGGAGCGGCTGCTGCCCCCACCACCTCCACGGAGCAGACGCTGTTCAGTGCCGAGGAGCAGGATGCGGTGGATGGGGGCGTGGACGGAAGCAGTACGCCTACCAAGGTACGAGTGATAGAGCTTTTTATTTAACAATTTAAGGTGATTATAGTGGGATTCTTTCAGTCTAGAGGCTGGGAAATTACTATTATGGTCATTAAGTGGAAAGACAAGATGTTGTTTAACCACTGGTTTATTAAAAAATCGAGATACCGGTTTCGGTTGTTACACCATTATCAAACCAGAGATTGATAATGGTGTAACAACCAAAATCAGTATCTCAATTTTTAATAGATCTTTTAAACTCTGTGAGTTTACCAGAGATTGATAATAATTGTGTTACAACCGAAACCGGTATCTCGATTTTTTAAACTCTGAGTTAACCGGAGATTGATAATGGTGTAACAACCGTAACCGGTATCTCGTTTTTTAATAAATCAGTGGTTTGACAACATCTTGTCTTTTCATTCAATATGTATAACTACCACAATATCACCTTCACATCTACTCAAAAACTATAATGGTCGTTTTTGTGTCTTTTTTATCGTTATAATCGAATAGCTACGTTGAGTAGATAGATAGAGAGGCTGTAGATATTACTTACTAACTAGTTTATTTAGTCAGAATGAGGACCACAAATAATATCTTTACTCTTGTTGACTAGTTGTGAAGGTGATATTGTGGAAGTTATCCGTTTTAAATGACAGGAAAAGTTGTTATTGTTGAAACACTGATTCATTAAAAATTGAGATACTCGTTTCGGTTGCTACATCATTATCGATCTCTGGTCATCTCAACTCTTTTGATGATATCAAATATTGATAAATATACTAATAATTGTCAATTTTTAGAATAAATTGATCCTTATTTGTACGGCTATTTCAATTTTATAGTTGATTGGTGCTGTTTCGACTCATCTAAGGCTTTTAGGCTTAGGAACTCCACTTGATCCAGGACCTATTTTTTTCAATCAAGTCGACTTGACCCAAAAACGACCTGGTTTGGACTAGCCGTAAATATTTATCATAGCTCCCTTTAAGAAGGCCCTTGTCAACAAAATGGCAATATCACATAATTGGTGCAGGTGCATTTAAAGCCGCGTATCGACAGTCCGAGGCATGTGCCACGAATGCCTCGTGGTACAGTCTGTTGACGCAAAAAAGACCCTTTGGTAAGATGGGAAAATGACTCAGCTCAGTCAATATTTGTTAAAAAGTCTAAAAAATCTGTTCTACAATTTGAGACCACATTTATAGTTCTTGAATCAATATTGACCGATCTAGAGTTATTTTCCCATCTTGCCAGAGGGTCTTTTTTGCGTCAACAGACTGTACCGCGAGAGTTCAGGTTCAGCAGATGTGAACAAAAGTGGCGATTGGCGAATGTATTTTGAGAATTAATATGCCAACAAAATAATATTGTTGAAATTGATATTTCCAGACGATAATAATACAAAGATCATTATTATAACATTCTATATTTAATTGTTAGTGTATTATTCTGGATTGTATTATTATTATTTATTCTAACATCACATAACTTATTGCAATAATATTTCAAGGTGTCATAGTCCAGTCAATGAGTGCAAAAATACACCCGTTTGGGGAAATAAAACATATGAATGAATTTTCATCAAATCGTGTTATTTTAGCATGCCAAGGGGCGTTTATCGCATATCATCGAACTTTTACCCCCCTTAGATTCTATTAAAATATCAACTATCATACATCGAAATGTAGCCCTGCTAACCTCTAAAAGTTTTATATGAGACATTTTTCAGCAGAACAATCTTGTAAACTTTTATTCGAAAAATAATAGAAATTTTAGACAGAAATTGAGGGGCTTCCTTCATTCTTCGATTTATAACTTTTCAACCACAAGAGCTAGAGTACAATGGTAATGAAATGAAATGAAGAAAATTCTATTCTCTATTCAATGAAAAAAAATTGACTTTTTATCTTCAATGGTTGCTGAGATACATTCAATATAAGAAACCCTTGCAAATGATAACTTCGAGGGGGTGCTGGGGGAAAAGCAAGTGGGGTAGGGGTCAGGACTTTTGGCAGAACACTTGTCTATGTGATGGTAATCGATGGGGAAAAAATCTGCCTCATATGTTTTTTTCCTCTAAAAAACACTCATTGACTGGACTATAAACTTTTTGAAGGATATTAAAGATTTTATTATAAAAAATTCAACAATCAGTAACAATAATTTTGTTTTCTTATTGATGATCAGTTGCATATTAATTCATTTTTTTGTACTGGGTTGTTTTGTTTATCCACTGTCCCATAAAAAAAAAACTATTGAATAATATAGGTTGTGATTGATTTAGCCTAAATCATACAATAACAATTTGAAAGCATTCTACAATCATATTAACAAGGTTTCACTAGAAATACTCAATTCAAATTAAATTTCACTCACATGATTCGAAATGCATAGAAAAAAACTCGCAAATGCATAGAAAAAATGCAAAATTCAAAACTCGTGAATTCTTTCCTCATAGATGAATCTGTTACCACTCTCATATTATACACTTCGACACAAGTATAGTCTCTCTAAGCAAAGAAGACGTTATGACATGGGGAAATGACTCTAGCTCGGTCAATATTGGCTCAAAAATTGATTTTTGTTGTTTCTGATCTACAATTTGAAACCTAATTTATAATTTTTTAACCAATATTTATCGAGCTGGAGTCATTATTTCCCATGTTGCCAGAATGTCTTCTTTGCTTGGACATATGATAATTATTATAATGTCATAAGCTGTTATTTTTAGAATATTGTGCAGTATAATAATATTGTTGCAATTGTTTTCAGACTCAACCATCGACCACAGACATCCTATCGAGCCTTGAACAATCGTGCAAGGACCAGTTTGACGTGTTCACCGAGCTGGACCCCCTAGGCACGGGGCGCAGCAAACCCTACATCGACAAAAAAGACTTCTTCCAAGAACTCAAGAATCCGCCGAAAAAGGTTCTCAAAGATTTGGTCGGCGAACTGCCCAAAGAGACTCCGCCCCTCTTCCAGGCCTCCTTCGAACAGGACAGCCCTCTCAACAACGGAATGGTGAAGAATCCAGACGTGGTGACGGATCCGTTTGGGGACGATCCGTTCGACAAAACCGATCCGTTCGACGAGACAAGCATGTCGCGCGTGTTCTTCCCCAACCTCCAAACCAGCAAAGATCCGTTTGACACGTGTTTCGCCGATTTCACCGCGTTCGGACGCTCGCCGAACGACAGGTTGGACGAGGCGAATAGTTTGACAAAGTTCGACGAGGCGGATAGTTCGTCGAAGCATCGCAAGTCGCCGAGATTTGACGAGAGCGGTGGCGATGGTTCGATTCACGGTCCGTTGCGGGTCAGTTTGCCACCGGAAAAACAGCTGTCGACCAGTCCGAGAACCAGAAGTAAATACGGGCGGACGTCTTCGTTGGTCAAACTGCCCAGTCCTAAACAGAAATCGCGCTCCAGAGCCACTAGACAAACAACACTGGATAGTAATAGTTCGCTTGATAGGAGCTCGCCCATGGACACTTTGAAAAACAGTGCAGTGCTTCCACCCCCCTCGCCTTCACCACCCGGGGGGGCACTGTTGGATACATCTGCTCCGGATCCGCCTCCCAGACCCCCGCTAACCACCACACCTCCCACCCCAATTATAAAACCGCCCCCGCTGCCCCCCAAACGACAGGTGACAAGTATGACGCCATTGAAACAACCCTTCAGACCGCTACAGTTAGACTACGATTACATAGAGAATTATGAAACGCTGGGTGGTGGGGGTGGCAGTACAATGCAGAACGATGTGGAGAGTCCTCCAATACCTGTACCGGCTCGTAGGCCTAGGGGGTATGGTGTAGGGGGAGGGGTCGAGTCCAGTCCTCAACGACCACTCAAACCAAATGAACCCAGCACGGAACCAGAGTATTATCTCACGCCTTTCCCACTGTTGCCTCCACCTTTGAAGAGAACCAGTACATCTCCAAGTCCTGTGAGAAAATCAGCTGATTCGACCCAGAATCAAACATCACCGAAGAACAGTAGTGCCAAACAAGCCACGTCATCGCTCGACCTCACGCTTAGTCAGCTATCTAAAACAGGGTTCAGCGACCTGGCCTCAACGCTAGGCATCTCGCCCACCTCTCTGTCGCGCATGACACTGCAGGAGCTCACCAAATGCCTTCAAACCATGAACGAGAACGAGACGAGGAACGAGGATGACAAATCAGTGTCAAAACGAAACAGTATATTCAAAAGTGAACAGTACTCGGCGCTGCGGGAGAGCATCGAAGAGGATGCGGCACCCTTCAAGGCCGAGTTTGATAGTCATTTCAGTAGTTCGCCCAATGTAGTCAACGAAAGCAATACCGAGGAATCTCTTTTCGACAAGTACGCTGTGTTTAGAGAACTGTTGGAACAGGAGAAAGTTGTTGTTGATGATAAAATAGGTGATGAAGAGGAGGTGAAAGTTGAGGAGAGTGTTGTTGAAGAGAAACTAGTTGAAGAAAAAGTTTTGGAGGAAAAACCTAGGAAAATTACAGCTCCACTGGCGAAAAGTGAAGAAATCGATGATGATCTGCCCGACATTGACGAGGTGGTACAAGTGCCACCGGTTGTATCAAACTCGGTTTCCGCAGACAGGTATGCCGCCCTGAGAGAGATCAACTTTGAAGACGATTTTGTGCAAGAGGAAGAGGAGGAGGAGGAGGTAGGAAAGGAGGTGGTGAAAGAGGAAGATGATGATGAGGAGGAGGGGAGGAGGAGTAGACAGCACAGTGAGAGTACCGAATCGCCAACAGCCACCATGAAGGAGCCTCAGTCCATAATGGAGACAACGATCATTGAGGAGGACATCAGTGCGCTGGAGGCAGACGACGATGACAATGTGCCCGAGGAGGTGATGGGAGAAATGGAGTTGACTCTGCCCACTGTGGCCGAATCCAATGAGAGTATTGACAACGTGGAGTCTCCTGTGGTTGTACCGCGCTTGAAAGAGGATCTAGTCGTTGATGACGATGAGGAGGAAGAGGAGGACGAGGAGGAGGATGATGAAGAAGGTGGTGGTGGAGGGGGGAGAAAGAGTTTGCAGATTACGAATTTGATTGAAGGCTGGGCCAAGTTTGATAATAATGAGAAGACTAGTGAGGGAAACGTTTCGCCGTGGTCGATTGACAGTAAAGACATAAACAAGGAGACGTTTTGGAAGGAGCGGCCCGACAGGGTGGTGGAGAGGGGTGGAAGGGGGAGAAAGCATAAAACGCCGGATGACGATTGGGGCGGAGAAGATGGAGAGGAGAGTGAGGATGGTTGGAGAGGTGGCTGGGGTGATGAGGGGAGAGAGAACGGCTGGAGTGACGGAGGGGAGTCGTTCTACGACGAGCTGCCTCCGCCTAGGGAGTACCAGTTCAGGAGGGGCAGACGCAGGCGAGTGTCGCCCAGACGCAAGACATCACGAGATCCGTCGCCCTGGGACGATGAGGAGCGCTGGGAGGATAGTCGGCGTGCAGACGAGTACCGTCCTTCGAATCATCGAGGCTCGTCGCTAGAGGAAGATCGACGCAGTAAACGTCGTCTGTCTCCGTGGGCGGAACCCCCTGACCGTCGCAGCAGTCGCGAATCGTTGGCCTGGGAGGAGGAGGAACAGCAACGCTACAGGAGGCCCTATCGAGACAGAAGGCACAGGAGGCACGAAGAGAGTTACTCGAGGAGTGGTCGCGACTACAGAGAGCAGAGTAGACGAAACTATCAACCCTACTATCGAGACAGATCGTCCCACGAGTCACCCTGGGACGACAGTGAACAGGGCGAAGAAGATTCCCCGCGACCGAGGAAACAAGCGCCCTGGAGTGCGCCGGGGGGAGGCAGACAAGGCCCCCCACCACAAGACAGTGAAGAGGAGATGTACAGGTACACGAGAGGGGATCCACGTAATAAAAGCGGCAACAACACGCTTAAAGGCAGGACGAGTAGGGGTGGTAAGAAGCGAGGACAAACGTCGCCGTTCGAGGATGACTTCTCGGCGCACACCTTCCAGTTTCCGCCTTCGTCTGATGCGGGAAAAAGTCCCGGCTCCGATGTATCCGAACAGTTCCCCAACAAACACTCCCCATGCAGTAAACCCCACCTGTCGCCCGACTATTATCTCGCCAAAAAAGAGTTTGAAAGCGGTGCGGATGCGTTTCAAGCTGCCGCAAAAACGAAAAACAATCGTCAGTCGCCGTTCGAAGACGATTTCACGCCTCCGGAAACGAGACGCTACAGTGGACGGAGCGTGTCCAGTGATGCCAGCGATAAGAGCGGACGAAAGGAAGATGTGAGATGTAATGATGACGTGTTTATACCTGAGTACAGGCAGAGGTGTGAACGATTCATGTCTGAGATCACGGCTAAGGGCAGGCGAGGCCGGAGTGCCAATCTGAACGGCGAGTTGAGGAGACATGATAGTGAAAGGAGGAGTAGTAATGATGGCGAGAGGAGGCTGGATAGTGAAGGAGGTAGAAGACAGGATAGTGAAAGTAGTATGATGTCGAGGAGGTTAGATAACGAAACTGTACAGACTAGACGACAAGATAGTGACGGTATGATGTCTAGAAGGCAAGATAGTGAATATATGGTGTCTAGAAGGCAGCAGGATAATGAGGGTTCATTATCTAGAAGGCAGGACAGTGAAAGTATGTTATCCAGGAGACAAGACAGTGAAGGTATGGTGACAAGTAGAAGACAGGATAGTGAGAATTCGTTGTCTAGAAGACACGATAATGAAGGTAAGATGACTAGTAGAAGGCAGGATAGTGAAAACACAAGGAGACAACGAAAAGATAGTGAATCCAGGCGGCATGATAGTGAAAGTTTGTCGTCGCCATTGAACAAACACAGTTTCGACGCGACGACAACACCTGACAGTGTTACCAGACAACGTCCACGCCAGTCGGCGACAAACGACAAACGAAGCGGCGGCGGTGCTCAGGCGGCGGCAGATTTGAAATTGCGCATGTCGAGTTTGCGTCGAACCGACTCGTCGTCGAGTCTACGCAAATCGGAGTCGGTGAACATTTTCGCGCGCAACAGCGATCCGTTCGACGATGACGATTTCTTTAGCGCTGCCGCGGCTGCGGCCGCTGCTGCCTCTGCAGCTGAACAGTCGACGACTGCTACAACGCTGCCTCGGATGGGAGGAGGAGGAGGTGGGAGTAGAGCAGGAGGAGGAGGAGAGAGCGAGAGGAGGAGATCCGTTCAAGTGGGCCGAGGCGTTCAATGCGTTTAACTTTGATGCCGCTTCCGGGGCCACATCATTCTTCGATGATGAGAGCAAGTGAGGGGCGCCTCCTCAATAGTATATGGTGAGTTGAATTATATATTCATTCATAGTCTGTCCAGGCAAAGAAGGCATTCTGGCAAGATGGGAAAACGACTCCAGCTCGGTCAATATCTGATCAAAGATTATAAATTGGGTTTCAAATTGTAGAAAACATTCTGTTCTACAATTTGTGAACAAATATAGCCTTTTTGAACGAGCCGCCAGTGGTACGTTCCAATTACACTGGGTAGTAAATAGACCACCAGGTAATTGGACCAGCGGACTAGAGTCTATTCGTAACTGTATTCTCCTGTCAGCTGGTACGGTTGGAACGGTACGGTTCATCAACTGTTGGAACGCACAAGGAGCAGACGAAAAGGTCTTAATTTCTGGCAACAACTCTACTAATGATGCTATTTAAGAATTGAAAATCAAAGCTCCAATATGATATAAGGAATGGAGCTATCTAATTTCAAGTGATGATTGAGAAATTCACCTACAGTATAGTCTGTCCAAGCAAAGAAGACATTCTGGCAAGATGGGAAAATGACTCCAGCTCGGGTAGTAACGATTCAAAAATTTTGATTTTGGTCTCAAATTATAGAGCAGAATGTTTTCCATGATTTGAAACAAAACTTATGACTTTTGAACAAATATTGACTGAGCTGAAGTCATTTTCCCATTTTGCCAGAATGTCTTCTTTGCTTTGACAGACTATACCTCGTAGGTTGAAAACAGCACTAATTTTATGTAATTTCACAAAAAATTTATCAAAGCTACCTAAAATATTAATTAATTAATTTGTTTTGAAACCTGTGTGAGATCATATTGAATAGTGTCTCATGAATATGGACAATATTGTTGTGGCAATATAAATTTCTACAATTTTGTTGTTCTTTAGAATTATTCTTTGAATCAAATCATGACACTTTTTTGTTGCCAGTATCTACAATAGGTTTTGTTCCATCCTTCATAAGGTTTCTTTCAGTTCAATAGAAACACTAGAGTAAAACGCATGGAAATAGTCCAATGGAAACTGGGCCAGCAGATTACCCCTTACTCAATGTGTTTTACGAAAATATAAATTGATTTTTATTTATAATCAGCTAATATTCATAATAATAATAATAATAATAATAATAATAATTAATAATAATATTATTATTATTATAATCAAAATTGGCAACATTGCATCAATTCTTATTATACGTTTTACTCTTGTTACTGTCGTAATCACATATTTATCAAATCTATATCTATAAAAGCGAAATGGCACTGACTGACTATTCATTCATTCATTCATTCATCCATCACCAGAACTAAAAATCCACTGAACCGAATGTGTTCAAATTTGGCAGGCATGTTCAGTTGGACGTTTAGACGCATATCAAATAAATATCCAATGCTTTAGAATTACTATATTCATATTGAATTACAATGCCAAAATTTTTCTGTTTCAGCTACAAAAGTGCTCTTGGTTTGAATCCTGCTGGAGTAATCGCACATTGTCGAGACTGAGGCCTGCCTAGGACTGACAAATGGAACAGAGTGCATTGGTTGGCAATGTTATTATTGCAGTAATATCACAGGTGACAGATATCTATTTATATTAAATTTATAAATTGAGTTCAATGCAAAGCAATGTCTTTAGTGTTAGGGTATTATTAGTTTATAGTACTTCATTATTGAAATTTTTTCAACTTTTTACTGGATTGCAAAAACCGGAAACGACTATTTGCAATCAGCTGATCAGCTTTTACCATTCATGGATTAAAATTTATCAAATTTATATTGTTTGGAGAAACCTTACTCACACCTCGATTCTTGGACATCCGAGTTTTAGTTTTATTTATAAATTATGTTTGGTTGAACAGCACCTGGCAAACACATGACGTGTCACTGTGCACATTTTATGATTGCAAAGCTCCATTCAATCTATTGAAATTTATAATCAAAACAGGAAACTAGACGTCCAAAAATCGTGCTATGTGTAAATGGACTAACTTTGAGCTCTTTGAAAAATTGATTTAAATTTTATTATTGATGAAGTATTATGTTTACTCTCTTTCTTGTAGTTTATTTGAAAATCTGTTTTGTATTTGAACGATTCTAATTTTAAGTGAAGATGTTACGTTCACTTATGTTCTAAACGCTCTGCTAAACAATTTCAATTGTCATAATATTCAAAACATTGACCTTTCTACCGTACATGACGAGAAGGATGTCCATGACAGATTTACTACTACTTATTGCCAGATTTAACTCTTAATTTCATGCTATATAGAATTGAAAATAGCTGATATTGATTGTTTTTAGTGATATTGTATAGTTTTAGTTGTGTAACAAGTTGAAAAATAGGTTTAATTGTTGTTCCACAATAATTCTTTGATTAATTATTAAATAATGGAGCTTTGATAACAAATTTTAGAACTTTGATTAGTTGTTAGCTTTTTTAATTTCTAATAATTCTTGGTGATTGAAAACAGTGAGGTCGATTCAAAAGAAAATCTCAAGAGATTGCTCTTAATATAATTTATTTATCTAATGCATTTAAAATAAACACTTCAATAAAATTATGATCTCTGATTAGTTAACAAATTTATACTACTAGCAAGTCTATGGCTTTCTGTCAACTTTTTGCCAGTATAATTGATATTATAGTCATTATTATAAAATTGTAGCTTTTTTTCTAGTCAATCATGATATTAATTATTTAAATTTTCGAAGTAGATCACAAAAGTCAAAGAACAATTTATCGATTTTTCTTGGTGTAATCAAGTTATAATAATGTGTGTATCACTCCACATATATCAATCTCAAATTGAAGATTAATTAATTTAATTGAAGTTACAAATTAATCTCAAATTAGAGATTTTACTTAACGTAACTAATCTCAACAAAGACTGAGCATAAAGATATGATCTTATTTTTTGTAAATATCTTTACAGAATAGCCTTGCTCTCTTTACTCTATAATTATGACTGTTGAATAGTATGAACTTATTGGTTAGTTCAATATATTTGAGTATAAATTTGAATTTCTATTCAAAACTTATTACTGTATTGATGCATAATCATCAAAAATATGAGATACTTTAATAGGGGTTCAACTCCTCAATATTGAAGTGATGATTCTCAAATGATCACTGCAAAATATTTACTACTAACCTCGATTTATTATATTGTTATGGATTTTCACTCAATTAATACTAGTTATGAGGTGTTTTTGGACCTTCTAAATTGAAAATAACTCTTCCGAATCAAAATAACTGTGAACATATTCAAGAACTTCTACCATATTTCCTACTAAACAAGGTTATGTCGGCGAGGTGGAACACCTTTTGGTCTCTCAACCAAATAAAGCCATACGCTGATAATAATAATAATAATAATGTGGGTTCCTAAACTATAAATAATGAAGCTGGCAACACTCCTTGCAGTTTTAAATTCACTTTTTCGTTCACCAAACTGAATAAATGTAATAATTGACACTTGACTATAGGTATCTTACTCTACTGCAGTTCAATCAGATTATAAGTCTTTAGATGACCAAAATAAAGACTTATAAAACATTATATAATCAGAATAAACATTATAAACAGAATATTAATCACTTATAAAACAGTTCTGATAATTGAGAGCAGATTTCATATGTTGCAAAGGTGTAGAACAACCTGCACGGAATCCAAACTGCTCTGGCCGTAAAAAACACTATCAAGAGAAGCTTTCAAGGGTTTCTCCAGAAATATTTTCTCAAAAAGTTTTGAGAAAAAGGAAGGGATGGAGATTGGCCTATAGCTTGATGGCTGAGTGGGACCCTTTCCTGGTTTTAAAAAGCAGGAACAATTTACTTTTATTCCATTCTGGAATGTTGAATGTCTTTTATTCCATTCAAGAAATGTTTATTCCATTTCTTGAGGGAAATGTTGGGTATGCAGATTGGAATTGAAAATAATCAGCAGGTGTTGGGCTAGTTCTAGGGGAGCATTGAGTATTGCTTTCCCACAATCTGAGTATTGCTTTCTTTTCTACAATTGAGTATTGTAGGATTTTTCTGTTGGTGGGTCATGCATGACTCACGTTGTGTTTCAGGGGAAATGGGTAGTGAGGGGAAATCTTTCACTGAAATTATGGTGGTGGAGGGTTGAATCTTGAATCTTCTCCACTGGGAGCAAAGGTATTTCGTTTCATACCACTGGTTTATTGGATTTTTGTCCAAAATCCACATTTTTAGATTCTTGTCCAAAATCCACATTTTTGTCCAAAATCCACACTTTTTGATTTTGTCCAAAATCCACATTTTTGGATTTTTGTCCAAAATCCACATTTTTTGGATTTTTGTCCAAATTCCACATGTTTTGGATTTTTGTCCAAAATGATTTTTGTCCACATGTTTTGGATTTTTGTCCAAAATCCACATTTTTGTGGATTTTCTCGGGAGTAGGTGGTTTTGAATTGCGGCAAGTTACTTTCTGGGCGCCAGCCGGCGCACGGGGAGGGGTTTGTTGGTCCCAAACTGCCTCTCTTCTCTTGCTGTTGAAGTAGTCTGGGTGATGAACTTTGTATAATTTAGGGTGCTTCTCTAAATTGCAGATCAGTGCGCAAACTTGCATCTTGCTCATCTCCAAGCTATTGGCTTGGCTGTTGCTGTTGGAACACTGTCACAAAGTTTTCAGTTTCAGTTTTCAGTTTTTTTAGGTCTTCGCCGCAGTCAGTAGACCGGGGAATTGCCAACAAAATTAACAAAATGAATATAGTTGCCTCCTTTATGAGTGACAACAATTAGTTTTTGGCCTGTATTTCCTGAAAAAATACGAGCGACTTGCCAGAGGATAGCGCATTTGTACTGCGCATGCGCTGTTACCGTTTTTGTCGGAGCAGTTCCGTTCACAGTGATCACTGATACTGAGCAGTGAGTACTAACTAGTAACGACTGAATGGTATTCATTCCAAAATATTTCAAATGAACAAGATACTTTGCCTCATTGGAGAAAACTGCGGATATACATAGTACAGTTTTACCAAAAATTCAACTTGTGTGGAAGGTATTTAAAAGGTCTTGATTCTGATAAATATTGATGAATTTATGATTATAATTATAATCAATATATGAATTCAACATTTTCTATGTCAATTAAGAACTTTATCCTGAGATTTATCTCAAGTTTTTGAATGTTTCATCGTTTTCATAGCAGATGATGAATATCATTCAATAATTATGGATTCATTGTAATTTCTTCTATTGTTGGCTCAAAGTTGTGATTTACTTTCAGATGCTCAATTAACTTAATTTAAAAGGTCTTGATTCTGGTAAATATTGATGAATTTATCATTATAATCGATATATGAATTCAACATTTTCTATGTCAATTAAGAACTTTATCCTGAGATTTATCTCAAGTTTTTGAATGTTTCATCTTTTTCATAGCAGATGATGAATATCATTCAATAATTATGGATTCATCGTAATTTCTTCTATTGTTGGCTCGAAGTTGTGATTTCCTTTCAGATGCTCAATTGACTCACAATGATTTATCATTGCAGCCAAACGAACACAAAAGGGCTCCTTCTTTTGTAGATTTATAATTTTGGTGCGCATTTGCCGAATGGCGTACCAAATTATAATTTGTCGCAAAACTTTTCATACATGAAGAACAATGAAACGATTTTTCCGACATGCTGGTGTAAAAATTGAAATCTAGAAGCGGAAACCGGAAAGCCAAGCCAGTAGCAGTTTAGCAGTTAAAAGCTACGGTTACAGTAACAGGATTGACACTGCTCCAACAAATATGCTACCCGCGCATGCGCAGTACAGAGCAGTAGGAATGCGCATTCCTCTGGCGAGACACTCCAGAAAAATAGCAGACCAATTTTTGGGAGCTGGGAAGAGCAGTGGTGGAAAAAGTTTGGTTTTCGTTTGTGTGGTTGCACTGATTTTTCTGCTTCTTCCTCTTCTCCACCGTGATGACGTCACTCTTACTGTCACTGTCTATGGTGGATGGGGTGGTGGGAGTAGTTTCTGACCTTGCTGGAGATGCAATTTACCTCAAACTAGTACGACCCCAGACACCAGATGACCACAATGAAAAACCAAGACCTCCTTGACTTGACGATGTATTTACTATGTATTCAGAAGGTCCTGCTTCTGAAATAATGATTTAATTGATGAATTGATTATTTATCAGCAATAAATCTATTATTTCAGATTTTGAAACATCATTTTATAGTATGATTCGAATCATAAATCTCTTTTTTATTGATATTCTTGAAAAATCAATTGAGAACATTCACTGAATACTAATGCCACTCATTATGATTTGAGAATTATTTTGAATATAAATTGGTGATTTTTATTTGTTTGGAAATAAATTATTCAATTAAAATATTATTTTATGAATAATTATCTTCTGATATATATATTCAGAAGGCTGTAGTGCTGATGTTCAATCTAACCACCAAATTCAAGAAATTTGGAAGATTTGCAAATTCAAGAACATCTGCCATTTAAGTTAGTATGAGAGCAACAACCATTGGATGGACTTGATCAAAAAAATAAATTATTCACTATTAATTATGCAAACTTTTGAAATGAACTGAATTGAATAAAAATACATAGAAATAGAAGTATATTCACGTTAATATTATCAACCACAGCCAAAATACGGGTAACCTACAGTAACAATAATAAATTTTAGACTATCAAGCTACATGGAAATTGCAAGAAACAAAAATGTGTGATATTTTATTATTGAAAAATAATAATAAATCAGACCCTAACTTACTGGTTTTAGAATTTCAATTCCTAATACTTACCTGGCAATTCACAGTAAAGGATCCTATAGTTATTATAGCTGAGCTTTTTAACAAATTTATCATCTCATTTATAAAGCTTGTCAGCGTGACTAGACAATTTATCATTTTATGCAATTCATTAAGTAGATCAATTTATATCAAGTTGGTCAATAATTATTGTAGATATTAATGTAATCTAATTAATAATATGCTTACCATAAGAAAACTATAATCTTAACACTTTGCCGCTAAAATAATAACATAACCTACAAAATATTTTTTGGTAAATCTCAGCAACCACATAGCAAATTTGTATTTTGTGGTCGCTGGAATTTTTGTAGTTGTCTGGTGTTCTGGGTCGTACGGCTATGAGGCCCATTCCTGGAGATGTACCTGCTGATGATGAGTTCCATGCATCTACTCTTATCATTGATAATATCATATTTGTTAGTACGCAACAAATATGAACAATGGCATCAAAGTCATTGATATATCCCTAAAAATGCTGAACATTTTTACTTGTTGAATGCAGCATTCAACGTGAATTTGAACACTTGCAATACTATAAATTGTCCTCAATTCTTCATCAGTGGGTACTCCTTCTTGAGGCTGCTTTGAATTACTGATTGGATAATTGGAAACCCCTTATCAGCTAGATTAATGTCGGTACATTGTTTTAGAGAAAAGATAGATGTGAGAGAAGAAGATACCTTTTGAATCAAAAAGTATGTTGAAAAGTAAATTGGTTTTACCACATCCTGAAGGTCCACATATGATACATCGTATGTGGCTTGGGAATAATGGTCCATGTCTCTTGTTTTTCCCATCCATTTCTAATCCATTTAATCCACATCCACTTACAACTTTATCAAAGTCAATGATTTCAAATTTGTTTTGATGCTGTACAACTTGTTTCATCACTCACACAAGATCACTTTTATAAATCCAAGAGTCATAACTTTGATCATATCCTTTCCAGCGTACCAACAGCCTGTCACCTTTTCTTCTAATTACTTTGGCAATTTCAAACACTTCAGGCTGTGTTGTCTTCAATAGCTCTTCACTATAGAATCCTCCTTCTATTGGTTCACCTTCAAAGTCTTATGTACTCATATGTAAACATATGTAAACTCATATGTAACAGGCACTGTTGCTCGCTCACGTGTTACTGTGTGTTACTGTGAACAATTTGTTTGACCAATTGGGTAGATAGCCCTTGTCAAATGTCATTTTATACTTGCTTACGCGTACTTTGTCTCCTGGTTCAATTTTCTGACCATGTCCAGGGTAAAAGTGATTAACTCTTTTCTCTTCTAACCCTTGTTTAAATTCTACACGTTGCTTAGCCAATTTGCTAAGCAGGAGTTTCTCATGTTCTTTTCCAACATTGATTGGTTTCATTCCAATTGTTCAATGCACTCTACCATTATAATCTTTCACTAAAGAGTCAAGAATTTCTATCCACTTGTAAGAACCTTGTTCGGTAAATTTAGTACACATTGCATGTTTCAAAGTTCTATTAAACCTCTCCACAATTGAAGCTTTTCGCTCTGATTTGGTTGAATAATGATTAATGTTGTTTTCTTGAATTGAAAAATTCCTTACCATTGTCTGTTTGAAGATTTTTTGTTGGATACATTGTAGGATTCATGTAGGATTGCATTGTGTTTTTGTAAGAGAGGAAAACATACACATGACTAGATTTTTTCTCTATTGCCAACACAAAAAAACTGAAACAACAGATGGAGGTTGACATATGCTGCAGCTGAAGTTGTGTATGTCCAATTGTTTAAAAGTCTTTTCTTAAAGATTTTGATAGAATATGGTTTTGCTTTTCCCTCTTCACACTCTTATCAAGTTAAACCCACAAAGTATAACAGTCAACTGAGCTAGTGGCTAAATTTATTTCGACTTGAACAAGCTGAGCTGACCTGCGCAGTGGAAGACAAACATTGAAAAAATACTTTTATTACTCATTACTCATGCATAATGCAATAATTCAATTTATATAAGTTTTTAAAAAAGAAAGAAATATTGCTCACAGTTAACTAGTTCATTTTGATAAATGTTAACAAGAAAAAGATCCTCTTCAGTAATAACACAAGCAAACAACAATAAGATTGAAATGGGTTCTTTATAAATGAAAAAAGACAGTTTCAATAAGTTTAATTAAGCCATTTTTTTATTATTACAGCAGAAAACGTGAATTGAATTCAATAAAGAAAACAGTGAGTGGTTAACATTAATCACAAAGAATAACATACTGAAGAATAATAATCTTCATCATTTATTTATTCTCAACAAAATTAAATACATGATGAACAACAAACATTGTTATCATTTTGTGTTTTACTGGAACATTAAACACACACAAGTACATAATGAACAACAAACATTTTCATCCTAGAAATTAAGTGCTCAGTGCAGAAAACAACACAGTGTATAATATTAATAACTTCAACACTATCAATTACATAATGAACAACAATCATCTTTATAATTTATCTATTCTCAGTTACATTGAATACAATCAATTGCATAATGAATAACAAACATTTTCATAATCTTTTTATTCTTAGTTATATTAAACACAATCAATAACATAATGAACAACAAACATCTTCACCTTGGAATCAAGTGCACAGTGGAGAAAACAACACAGTGTATAATTAACTTCAACACTATCAATTACATAATGAACAACAATCATTTTTATCATTTATCTATTTGCAGTTACATTGTATACAATCAATTGCATAATGAATAACAAATATCATCATCATTTATTTATTCTCAGTTACATTAAACACAAACAATTATAATATAATGAACAATAATTTTCTTCATCTTGAAGTTAAGTGCACAGTGCTAAAAACAAGTGAACTTTGTTATATTAATTTTTTATTTTTTCTTCCAATACATTTCTTTTTCAGCCTAACAAATTGAATGAACCATTTATTTAATGAACCACCTATTCAATTCAATAGATTACTAGTTTAACACCAATGTATGCTTCAAGGGAATTTGTTTTTGCTTCTGTTTTAATGATTTCATTATTTTGACCAATTGTAATTGTTATTCTATACCTCATTCTCTTGTCATTGACATCATCAACTAAGCATATGTAAAAATCACATACTTCATTAGCATTAACTGTAGAACAAGTCATTCTCCTTCTACGGTCCTACCATACGGTTGCGCTGATATTTCATATCCTGTCATATCAATACTACCTTGAGCTGGTACAAACTGAAATACAGCTTGTGAATATCTCTCAGGCAAGATCATGAGGATTGGTTCATTGTTGAGTAGAACCTTCACGGACACACGAGGTCCATATTTGGTTGTTAAATGTTGTGCCGAAATCAATTGATAACGCCGATCTGGAATCAAGTCTGACAGGTGACCATAGTCATAGTAGTTGTTTTCGGCTACTATCGATTTGTAAATTTTCTCTGCCATTCTGGATTCTGGTTTTTCCTGGAAAATCAGGATTATTCTTTACAGAGCAAATAATTGTTGCATTGAGAAACAGATGGTGAACTGTTTTCATCTAAACCATACTGTAAACCAACACCATCTAAAACATCAACATAGCTTACAGCAAGATTAGGATTAGAAAACAGTCCCTTCCACCATTGGAAAATGACAAAGGAAGATGAGTAACTGAGATAATCACATGACATAAACATGTCTAGATATTTTAGTTTGAAAGTGAGAGCTAGACATGAACATGACCAGATTTCATCTTTTAAAAGCAATATTCTTGAATATGAGCAACAGCCTGTATGTAACGATCTCACTGGAAGATAATAGCCAAACCCACGTCCAATTCTTTGTGCATTTTCCAGACAGGTAGCATAATCACTTGTTGTTAGTTGCATTGACAAAGTGAGCTCGATCACTTTCTCTAATTCTTTTCTTAAAATGTCGGCCAAATAACGTTCATTTGGCGTCATTTGTTCACACACTGTATAAAAAGAAAGTTCTATGGTGAGTTTAATTCATAAATAAAATGTTTGTACTTATGAATCTAAAAGAGATTAGATTAGATTTCTTTATTCATATAGACAATAACAATACATTCAAGCTTCAATTCTAGATTGCTTAAATAAAGTTTGTAATAACATAAAGGAGTAAGTGTATTTCTATTATACAGAAATGCATATACAGTAGCTATTACTTCTATATAAACGTCACAAGCTGAAAACATAGTAACATTATTCATCAAACACGGATCCACATGAACGCGAAATTATAGAAATTTTATTAAAATATATTTAATTGGCAATCTTTTAAATTACAACTGAATAATTGTCTAGATGAAAAGGCGAAGTTTGGACATAAAGATGTCCATTCTTGGGAAAGGACAACATTAACACTTGGCCTTAAAAGTTTAAAACATAATGTTTACACTGCTTATAAATGATGTAAAAAATGTTGGTAATTTCAATTGGAATTTTAAAAGCAGATTAAGATTAATGGAACTTTTCTATAAAGATTCTGAAAAAAAGAAGATTAAAATAATAATCTAAATTTAACTTAAAATTAATAACTACTAGAAGTAATGAATAATGGTTGATGATGGTGTGAATTATGTAAGTTGAAATTACTACTGCAAGTGATGGATGTATGGACATGGGGTCCATAACGAAGGTTGAACTTATTTCTACAAAAATTGCGAGTATATTTACAAGTAAATTGAATGGGTGATGGATGGAGGATGAAGGGTTGTCATGCTATTGCTCTAGGGTTGAACGTTTTCGGTCATTTTCAGAGAAAGAGAGAGAAAGAAAGGAATTTTTCCTTCTATTCATCCTGTTTTTTCATGGAATTTAAACATCAAAAATATTCATAACTGAAGCCATGTTTAACCTTTCCATATTAATATTTCCTGTTGTTACATTCATTGCTTCAAATAAGAACCTATCATTTCAACTAACTCACATCGTAATTGTTACATAAGCCATAATAAATCATGTAGCTCTTGGCATCAACAATTCCTACTTTCTCTTAGGCCTAATTTAGCTCTCTTTGACATACATGAAGGAAGATGATAGGATTCAAATAAGTCTTTAATTTTCTGGAAGAGTCATCAAAATGATCAGGTTCCCTGAAATCAATTATTAGTAAGTAAAGAGCACGTATGTCATCACGTGTGCATTTCTCTGACTTTAGAATGTTAAATAAATCCTGAAAATCCCATCTCTTACATACAGCAAAAAGACGTGAATGTGTTTTACTTGGAAATTGCTTGTGGGGGGGGGGTATGTTTCAGCATTCAGATTCAGATTCAATCACTTCATTTATGTAGATTACATAATACAATAATTCGAATCCTATGCTATAAGAATAAAAATAAATGAAAATTACATTTGTAATTGAGCATATGAGATTGAAGAAAGCTGTAGTTTTTTAGGCAGGTGATCAAGGGGACCCTGTACCATGTATTTTGCCCATGTTAATTTGGTCATTTTCATGTCCCTTTTTCTCAAGTTCTATGCATCTTACAGAAATGAGTTTTTGCACATGAATTACTTATATCTTCAACTAGCTACTGAGTTATTTTCAAGTTATACATTACCATATTTTTTTCATGATTTTTTTTCTGTGTAAACTTTTTTATTTCTAATATTTCACTAGAAATTTTTTTTGTGAAATCAATTATGAAAGTACAGGCTTTTGACTAACTCAGTAGGTTTATCAGGCCTATCTCTGACCTCTGTAAAAAATTCAGGTCTACTGCTTCTAGATCCTGAGAAAAAAGGCCAAATGCATGAAAAAACTGAATTTTTGGGAAAATGGACTTGAAGTTTGATTTTAGGAAAAACATGCTGTATTATTAAATAAGAATCACTTACGTGGGTCTAATGCATTCCTCCACCATACAGTGGGTCCTGTGGGTCGTCTTCTTCATCATCTGCATCCTTTCTTCTCTTTTCACCCATTTTATAAATTTTATTAGCCTCTCGATTTGCTTCCTCAATCTGCTTGTAGTCCATACGTTTGCATGCTTCAACCATATTATACCCCGGATTCAGTCCCAATTTTTCCATCACACGAATCCTGCCATAGTGTCCATCATTAAAAGTTAACACAGCATCATACACACCACATTTTAGAGTTTTCAATGCAACAAAAACGTTTTTGGGAATGCGAGTCCAAATTATATTATTGAAGGATTCATTTGGATTTTGTGTAAGTCCATGCAAACACTTCTGAAGCAGTTGAGGCTCGGCTAGACTTCTAAATATTGGTTTGATAACCTCAGCAATTGCAGCTGGAATCGAATGCTTGTGGGAAAAAGATTCACCTGATAGCTGGGCCTTGTTATATTTGCACCATGTATTATCTCCAGTGGGGCAAAGTCTATGAGCTGGTTTCTCATCAGTGGAGGTACTGTGGAAGTAAATTGCCCACACAGCCTTTCTCATTTCTTCTACACTTGAAAAGTTTTTCCGAATTGCATTACCATAGTAGCTCTGAATCTTGACTTTATCTTTATCAGTCAGCCTTCCTCTGCCTGAATTTTTTTCCCATCACTCAAAACAGTATTTTTCAATTCCTGACGCAGCTTCCTTAGACGAGTTCCCATTCTTTTTTGGATGTGACCTATGCATTCTAATTTTTCTACTGTTGCCATGCCATATGGTGCAGATTCAACTACTTTTTTGAAGCCTTTGCTGTCTCCATCTCCCAGATATTTCGTGTATCTCACATCATACAAGCCCATTCAGCTAACTCGTTGAGTCTGCATAACTCGCCTTGGTGGCCCAACAAATTTGATGTCGCTATGAGACAAACAGAAAGAGCATAATCCAGAATATCTGGTTGGGCAGCAGAGTTCATCATACTTATATGATTGGGCAAGTTAGGAAGATGTAAAGTTATATCCTTTGTGTCAAATTCCTCAATGAATTGTAACAGTGATGCTCCTGCAGTGTTTGACCCACGTTGTGTTTCAGGGGACATGGGTAGTGAGGGGAAATCCTTCAGTGTGTTTATGGGGGTGGAGGGTTGAATCTTTTCCACTGGGAGCAAAGGTATTTTATCCTTCCCACTGGTTTTTGGATTTTTGTCCAAAATCCACATTTTTGTGGATTTTCTGCGGAGGTGGTGGTTTTGAATTGGGGCCAGCTACTTTCTGAGCACCGGCCGGTGCACAAGGAGGGGTTTTTGGCCCATCCCCCTCACCGGCAGGCGTCCCGCAATAGTAGGTCGCTGGGTAGAAGTTTTTGTATTTTTGTTTAATAGGGCTAAGTGCACTTTGCACCCACGATAGTTTGCTGTGTGGCAGTTCACACAGGTGGGTTTTAAGGAATCAAGATTCCTTGTGCAAGTAGCGGCGGTGTGGCTCTCTCCGCACTTCAAACACCGAGGTGTTCAGTTCACAGAGCTGTGGCCAAAACGTTGGCAATTGAAGCATTGTGGCAAGCCAGGTTGTGGCTTATATGCTTGATGAAAGATGGAGGTGAGACTATAAATTTTTCTGTAGTCTCCCTCTTTTTTCAATTTGATCATGAAGAGGTTCATTGGGCGTCCACAACTTTTGATGTCTTGTACAGTTAGAACTTTGAATCCAGCCTTTCCTAGCGTGAACGCCTAGTGTGAATGGTGTAGACCATGAAGGACTACCTTCAGCTCCGTATCGCGCTTGGCGCTGAAGGTATGAAATTCAATTTTATGTGTGGAAAGGAGAGATTTCACAAATGTGAAATCTTCCTGAGTAGTGGTTTTCAACACATAGTTGGCACCTTTTAGGGTGGCGACCACGTGTTGACACTGTGATTGAATTTGGAGAATTAGGTCTCCCCAATTCTTTGGGACTGGAAATACCAGTGGTGGAAAGAATTTTGTGTGAGCATGCGTGGCTTTAGTACTATTATGTATAGGGCTTTTGTTCCCACTCACCCCATTTCGGCGACTCGTCACGGTCAGGAAGCCATCATCTTCATTGTTGTCGCTGTCAAATTGACACATTGTCGCATTGAATTTGACGCACTTGATGGTGTGTGAACAATCACTAACAGCTAGAGAAATTTCTGGTAAAGGTGTGAACGCCTTGGAGGGGCGTTCCAAATGGTCGAATTTTGGGGTTTTCCTGAGTCTTTGACTGGGCAAGATATCTCGCTTCTAAACTTCAGCATTTTCTAGTATCATCTAGAAGGTTGAATAGCATACTACTTTTCTATCATTAACAAAAATACAAACCAGAAATAGCCAGACCCCTCTTGAAACATCTCTGTTCCTTCATTCTTCATGTCCTAGTGTGAATTCCATAACAATATAATTGAATTACGTTTCAATTTAATTCAACAAATGCTTAGCTACTAATTTCCCTTGTGTAAAATCCATAACAATATAATTGAATTGCCTCCCAGTTCAATTTTAATAAATACAAATTGCTAGCTACTAATTTGCCTTGTGTAAAATCCATAAGAATATAATTAAATTGTCTTTAAGTTCAATTTTAATAAATACAAGCTATACTAATTCAAACTAAGCAGAAAATCAACATTCATTTGTGCCATAAACTGCCCATTCATACCCTGGAGTAGACGGACCAATTCATAACTTGGGGAAATGTCCAAATTTGTTGGTCCAGGTTCTCTGCAAGGTTATTATTATTTGAAATAAATTTGGGCTTAATGTAGTTCTCTTTAAACCTTGAAAACGTGATAAGGTTATGTAAAGTTTGTGAAGTCTACAGAAGAAAATGATCAAAACGAGACTTGAAATTCAACTTGAGTCTATTCTAATAAACTGTACATAATGTAGTAATATGTAAATCTGTGTAAATATTGAAGTATGTATGTTTTTGTTGAACCGTTCAAATATGTTGGATAATGTTTGAAATCAATTCTATGGATCTTTCTCAATGGAATTTGAATCTGTTTTATAAAATTTGAAGTTTAAATACAATTTATTCAACTCAATTGAATTCAAATCTGTAAGATAATAAATAAACTATTTCAAAATTGAAAGCAGTTTCATCAATGTTTCAAAAGTGTCTTCTACCATATGAGGTGGGACCAATAGGATTTTGCAGAAAGTAAAATGTGAAAAAATTAGGATGATTATAATTGCAATAATAATCACTGTAGAACAATCTAGTCTACACTCGTCTTCTGAATCTTTCAGTTGAAAGAAGAAAAATGTGTATGATGAATGATTAATCAGTTACAAAATTCTAGCTGGAAGTGTTCTAACTGGAAGTATTTCTTCAGCTTTTGGTGGCCTCAACCAAGACCAACTAAATATTACTAGGAGACCCTAAAGTTGGAATCTAAGATGACCGCGATGGTTCGAGTGGAATAGGAAATCCAATGTTAATTGCAGACGACAGAAGGTACACGAATTTGAACAGCGATCGTGAATTTGTCGTCGGCACCACTTTATATGGGTTTTCTGTTCCACTCGAACCATCGCGGCCATCTTAGATCCCAACCTTAGGGTCTTCTACATTGACTATATAAGAATTATACAGAGTGTTTCAGGAGGAATGTGCAATACTTCTCAGGCTGATTCCTTACACCAAGTAGACAAAAAAGTTCCATGGGACCAACCCCCAAAAACGCTTTGTTACCGAGATAACAATGGCGGAGATTTTTCAAAACATATTAATTTTTTAAAGGCTTTAGTGAGGTTCTAAAATAATCAATTCCTATGTAAAATTAGCTGAGGAATTCAATGAAACCAGTCTGAAGTCTGTAACTTCAACGGTTATTGAGATAATTGAAAAAATATGCTTAAAACGCCATTTTTCAACAATAAGGTTTATATCTGGATAAGGAATCATAAATTTGTATTTTTTAATTAATAGAAGTTGAAAAGAGTCGAATTCTAAAGAAAAATCAAAATGGCAGCGATTGTGTAAAGCTTACCCAAATCTCAGAAATAGCGATCTGTTGGCGTTTAGTCTAAAAAACTTCAGAGAATTGAATCTTAGGAATTGATTATTTTAGAAACTCAGTAAAGTCTCTAAAAAATTGGAAAAATAAATATTTTTTTAAAAATCTCAATTTTCCGCCATTGTTATCTCAGTAACAAAGCGTTTTTGGGGGTTGGTCCCATGGAACTTTTTTGTCTACTTGGTGTAAGGAATCAGCCTGAGAAGTATTGCACATTCCTCCTGAAACACCCTGTAAAGTAAGTAAGAATTATATAGTTACTGTAAGGCCTTATAGAAATATCTAGTTGGTCTTGCCTCAACCCTCTATTATTGAGATTCTATTTTTTAGCTATCTTGAGTCAAACTTTTCATGTATTGTGTAGATAACTTACCTATCCTTATTCCAACTATAATTTAGAATTAATGCTAGAAGCAATTAATAAAGCTTAAATTTTAAAATTGATTTGTTTAAACAATATTATAATTATTATTAGGTACACTGCATTCTGTGATATAAATTTATGATAAGTTCACTTATAATTAGTAAATTATTGTTTATCAATAATATTGTAATGACTAATTATAATTTTAACTCACTTTTGTAGATTAAATCTTATCTAAACCAAATTCAATTTGACATTTGATTGTGATAAATTTAGTTTGAGTGCAATGAAGTGATAAAGAAGTTACTATCTACTGATAAGAATAAAGTAGTACAAAAAGCGCTTCTTTGAAAATAAAAAGCAAGATTGTTCACAGTTGATAGAATCTACAATTAAGAGATCTGAACAAAACAGTTGATCTGATTTTCAAAATTATAAATAAGTGTTGGATAAACGTTTATAAATTTAGATAATTGTGTGTAAATAATAATTCAATTATTGTACATTTCATAAGCTGACTAACTTTGTTATGAATGTAAAGCTCCAATCTTTTATATTATATCGTTTAGTGTATTAATATAGTAATTACAATTTATGTATTTTGTGGTAATAAAATACATGTACCATATCCATCCATTTTTAAACTGTATTTTTTCTCATTTCACCATAATGCCTCATTACTTCTGTAAGTTTGTCATTAATGGAGTAATATATTCTCCATAAATATTTCTCAGCTCTGTTAGGATAGTCTGAAAGCTGTCTACTTGAACAAAACATTTAGCTGATTGACTCGATATGCTCTCGCAGACTACTCACCGACTGTCCAGACAGAGCTGAGCATTGATAACAGTCATTCGCCAACCGCCTGTTATTTTGGTATTGCTATATATTTGAACCACCACTGTGACTTATATATTTAAGATTTGTTGGATACAATACAGCTTTATAGATATAGTCTGCCAAGCAAAGAAGACGCTCTGGCAAGATGGAAAATGACTCCAGCTTGGTCAATATTTATTCAAGAATTATAAATGTGGTCTTAATAGTAGATTAAATCGTTTCCTACAATTAGAGATCAAATTGATAATTTTTGAACCAATATTGACCGAGCTGGAGTCATTTTCATCTTGCCAGAGGGTCTTCTTTGCTTGCACAGACTATACCTTGGTCACGACAAACCTAAACTAGTAAACGACCAAGCGTAGAGACTTCATAGCATTGGCAATGCGATTTTTTTTCGTCAGGACTGTGTCGTATCATTGCTATGGTTAGTCATCGCAACAGTTTGTTTACGTTGTGGATTGTTTGTTTCGTCTCTAGCCATCGTGAATGAGGTATAGTAGCGGCCCTAAAGATGAGCTTTTGATTCCTTGAAACTTTCGAGAAAACGTACAATATCAGAAAAGGATTACATTGAGGCTCAAAAATCACTTCATAGACACAGGTTGCAACATAAGAATATATTTTAAATAGTTGAAACCACATATTTTGATCAGAATAAATTCATAACAATAGTATAAAATTCCCTTGCATAGAAAGAGTTAATGAGCTTTTTTTAAGGAAATATTGAGTAATGAATAACCTACACATGTATCACAGATAATTACAGTATAATGCATTAATTTAAATTTGATTTTTTTTATACTATAAATAAATGAAAATATAGGCAAATCTGTTCATTTCTAGAGATTAAAATCTGAAATTTTCAATTTGAATTATACATCTCAACTTTTCTGGTTTTTAAGTTTAAGGGTAATAAAGAACTTTAAAACTTAGGGCTGTTTAAAATAATTGAAAATAAATAAAAATCAAACACCCTTTTTTTGAAAACTTTAAAATTATAAAACACACATATATTTTATAATTTTAAAGTTTTCAAAAAAAGGGTGTTTGATTTTTATTTATTTTCAATTAAGGGTAATAATAATAATTGTAAATCCAAAAGGAGCTCGAAGTTGAATCACATTATTGTATTGCAGACTCCAACGAAACTAGCAGTTTTTAATGCTCAGCTCTGTCAGGACAGTCGACGAGCGGTCTGGAAGAGCATCGAAAGCATCCTCAGATGAACCGATTTGCTCTCTTAGGCTGAGGCCGCACTGCCGGTGGGTAGAGCCTGGAGGGTGGGGGGTAGTTGGTAAATCTATAGAACATACACACCATCCACAGCAATACATCGTATGAATGCCATGTGTTCAGCCGCCATCTTGAAATTCTTAAATATGGACAACATAACCTCAAAAAACAGAATGACGTCATACCATTCATACGATGTATTACTGTGGATGGTGTGTATGTTCTATAGATTTACCAACTACCCTCCACCCTCCAGCCTTAGACCGGTTTCAGACTGTCCTGACAGAGCTGAGCATTAATATCAGACACGTCCCAACTGCTACGTATTTCAGTACCTGAAATCCTTATCAATTGAATTGCTAGACTGCTGTAGTTGTGAAAAATATGTTGAAACGAAATTATTATTATCTAGCAGTTTATCTTTGAGCAATAGGAGGGAATTACTTTATAATCTATTATAGCCTAGTCTGGTCAAGCACAGAAGACATTCTGGCAAGATGAGAAAATTACTTCAGCTCGGTCATATTATTTAAAAAATTATAAATTTGGTTTCTAATAATTATATTACAAATTACAATTATTGTAGAGCAGAATTTTTTACAGGCCAAATTTATAATTTTTGAACCAATATTGACCGATCTGGAGTCACTTTCCCATCTTGTCGGAATGTCTTCTTTGCTCGCCCAGCCTATAAAATAGCTTTCAATTTTGATCTTATGGAAAATAAATGAGTAGCCTACTATTTTTAGAATAAATTGAATTGAAAATAATGGAATATAAATTTAATATCTATAGTTGAGTGAGTGAAGCAGATTGCTAGGACGGCTCTTCTGGTTTTGGCGGGAAAAAGTCGGATGTTCTGAAAATTTCCGGAGGCTCAAATGCAGCTGACTGTGAACCACTTCCGCTTGCCTGTGGCGGCTCTTTCTTCTTCTGAAAATGCGAAACAAGTATTAGAATACATCATAATAGTCCAGTCAATAAAGCATTATAGAGTGCATGAAATATGCCCCAATTATTGACCTCGGGGATTTGTTTAGACTAGTTAGTTTAATTTTTGACTGGACTATAATACCGATTCTTATTAAATTAAGATAAATTATCATTGGATATATCAACTAAATAATTATTGGACAGTTATAGCTGGTGAAAAAATTAGGACGGTTGAAGAATCACTATTACTAATTTTCAGCTGTATCAGGACAGTCGGCGAACTGTCTGCGAGGGTTCATCGAAAAAGAAGAAAACGCAGCTACACTAATTCGCTCTCGAGGACAGCTTTATACTGTCCTGACAGAGCTGAGCATTAATAAAAATCATTCGCCAATCGCCTTAATCTTTGAAACCAGCTATACACTACTAATAAAGCTTTACGTGAATCACGTTTAGTATAGTCCGTCCAAGCAAAGAAGACCCTCTGGCAAGATGAGAAAATGACTCCAGCTCAGTAATATTTGTTCAAAAATATTGATTTGGTCTCAATTTGTAGATCAGAATGTTTCCTACGATTGAGACCAAATCAATCATTTTTGAACCTGTATTGACCGAGCTGGAGTCATTTTCTCATCTTGCCAGAGAGTCTTCTTTGCTTGGACAGACTATAATGGCCTAAACCTACTCTATTTAGGATGGCAGGAGATTCAAGAAAGAGTAAAAAAATGATTGAACTGAGATAAAAAAAAGTTTAGACTAATAATTATTATGTCAAGCTATGTGTACTCGAAGAATTTATTTCCAATGTGATACACGTATTGACGTATACGTATCAACTAAAGTTTAGTTAGTTTCAAAATCTGTGGGGTTTCACTTAATTAATTACAAAACGATCGAATACGGTCCTGTATCGATACAGAATACAGGAAGGAAACTGTTCAACTACAATAGTTGTCGACCAGATCCAGATTCCCCTGATTAGGTGGACGATGGACGGCGGCTAGTCTTTAGTCTGACCAAGCAAAGAAGAGCCTCTAGCAAGATGAGAAAATGATTCCAGCTCGGTCAATATTGGTTCAAAAACTATTGATTTGGTCTCATATTGTAGATCAGAATGTTTCCTACAATTGAGACCAGATCAATAATTTTTTAACCAATATTGACCGAGCTGGAGTCAATTTCTCATCTTGCCAGAGGCTCTTCTTTGCTTGGTCAGACTATATCTATTCACCTAACACTCATACCAGGCCTTACAATAAATCGAACTTTTTTCGATATTTCATGGATCAACATCAACTTAGGATCATGAAGGTCATGTGTCAGTAATGACCTTCCAACTTGATTCTTCTTGAAGATCGATTTGCTAGTTCTTATATGCTACATCTTTACATCTTAGTTCTCGAAAGTATCATCAAGAATGCAATTCAACCGTATACACAAGTTAGAAATACAATGTTTTAACAGATGTTTCCTATAATTTGAGAACAAATTCATAATTTTAGAACCAATATTGACCGATCTTGAGTGATTTTCTCATCTTGCCTGAATGTTTTCTTTGCTTGAACAGACTATACCTTATTGGATTACAGGGAAGAAAGTTATATTGGACTTACTCCTTGGCTCTACAACGCCTTAAGGGTGAACCTCCATTAAGGGTTGGTTAACTTGGCCTCCTGTATTGGACATACAGAATGCTTCAAAACTGTTACCGAGTACTGAACGGCTAGGATAGCATCCAAAAACTCCAGCCTGTTCAATAAGCTTTAGAAACACTGCATAGGTATGGTCAGTCCAAGCTAAGAAGATATACTGGCAAGATGGGGAAATGACTACAGCTCGGTCAATATAGGTTCATAAATTATAAATTTGTTCTTAAATTGTAGGAAACATTTGAGACAAAATTAATAATTTTTCAATTAAAATTTGCCAAGCTGGAGTCATTTTCCCATCTTGCCAGAATGTATTCTTTGCTCGACAAGACTATATAACTTGTAGCAAAAAAAGTTCTATTGTAAATACCCCTATAAATGCTCTGTTACATCCCTAAAATTCTATATACTCACAAAAAACGTGGGTATAAGCCGCTGCAGGCCGGGACGTTGATCGCGCGCCAGCTGCGATTCGGCGCGTGCCACCAGCGTCTCAACGCCGTTCATGTCGCGTTCGACGCGCAGCACCAACGCCTCCAGACGGTCGACGCGGTCGCACAGCGCGTCCACGTCGCCGCGTCTGGAAAGCACCTCGCGCTTCATCTCCTCCGTTCCCGCTTCCGTTTGAACCTGGATATGATGAGATAATGTATTATTATATAATTATATTTAAATACTGTATTATTCAACACAGTATATCATGCAATAAACAGACGAATAGTCATAGCATAAACATGCAATAGTCATAGTATAGTCTGTCCAAGGAACGAAGACATTCCGGCAAGATGGTAAAATGACTACTGCTCGGTCAAAATTGGTTCAAAAATCATGAATTTGATTTCAAATTGTAGATCAGAATATTTTCTGCAATTTGAGACCAAACTCATAAGATTTGAACCAATATTGATTGAGGTGGGGTCATTTTCCCATCTTGCCAGAATGTCTTCTTATTGTCAGCTATATCAGTGAATTACAGTTAGACTACAATAGAATAAAAATATTGGATTGAACCTGTCAACAATAATTATAGTGTAGAATGTGGGTACACGTTGAGAAAGGATAGAAATTCATTTCTCTATTAAGCGGTGTCGATTGTTTGCTTTTTCATATTGGTTTCCACTTGAATTGCATATCAAAGATCCAATAATATTATATAAGAGGTGAATATATTTTCAAAAATAACAGATTAAGATCATGTAAGCTTAGTGAAATTCTGTAAGGTGAGGTCATGGAACGTAAGTCAAGCTGAAGTAGAAAAAAAACAATGTGATTCTAATTCTTACCAATTCGAGCACACTTTGGAATTCCTCTAGTCGGGTCAACATATCTTCAACATTTTGCCGGACCATGGCTACCTGAAATAAAGCAAAGCAACTATATTGATAAAATGAAGACATAATTGAATGAGGAAATTCAACTGCAAAATAAGGACGTGTGGTTCAGAAATTTATTGCTTTTTAGTCAAAATTCCTGTTTTTGACTTAGCTAAATAAACTGGTCAAATAACATTACTATTACAAAAAGATAGAAATATTATATAAGGATTATTACATTGGATATATTACTTACATCTTTGGTGAAGTCAATCTTCAAATAACTGGAGTAATCGTTAGCAACATCGACTAAAACTTTTGGGTCCAAAGTGTCGTCACTCATCTTATTGGTAAATTTTAAATCTAAAGACGCATAAAAATATCCTCATGAGGTTGAGTATGAACAAAACAAGATTTTACTATTTCCAGGATTTACTAGAAAAATTATAAGTATGAAATATTTTATTGTGAGATTAGATTATATAACAATTATTATTATTGAAAGTAAAGTACAAAGATACCTAACCTCTAATAAAATCTGTCAAACTGTCAACTGTCATTTTTCAAGATCGATATATTTGAGTCGACCTATCGATACTTTTCATATCGACTATTCATAATAGATAACAGCTGATTCTGGCGTATGCTGGGACGCATACTGGCACACGCACGTAAGCCAGCCAATCACAGTTCTTATCTTGTCCTCAACAAGAGCTGTGATTGGCTGGCTGGCGTGCGTGTGTATGAATGCGTCCCAGCATACGCCTGGCCTAATTTCCAATTGTTTACAAATTTGATAAAATCTTGATCTTCTGCGATCCACGATGACATAGATTTTCGCCTGAAACTTGAACTGTTCCGTAGGTTGTTATTATTCAATCTTCTCTTTTTATATCTAGCCTATTTCATATTAATATCTTCATTCACTAACGTCCTTAAATACAGTATGGGTTATGATTATTGAAGTATAATAGGGTAAGTATTTCAACATTTTTTAAATCTAGGATTGTAACTTAATGATGGTTTTTTCCAAATAATATTGTTTTAAAACTGTAACTTACCTAGTTTCATTAAGTAGCCTAGTTTTCCTCTAACTTAACCGAGAAAAAAACCGGTATTTTGACTTTAATGATTGTTTAGTGAGATTTTACTTTTGGTTTTTAACTTCGTCTAGGTTTTGGCTTTTAGCCTATTTGTCATCAAGATTTTATAAAATACGTTTTGGACTATATAAGTGTATTCATTTCTGTCAAATGAATACAATATCAATAAAACTTGAATGATCTTGATCATGTGGGCATATTGAGGTTATGATACACTGTAACTCAAAAGTTTTGTAGATTGACAATTATTCTTTAGTGTAAGTATCGACACTTTAGCCTAATCTTTTTCCATCTTTAAATTCAATAACTTAGGGTTATTAACTTGAAACTACCATTGCACCGAAAATTCTTCAACAAATGAAAAACTAAAATATATTGACAATCAGCTTACAAAATATAGGTACCATATATATAATAAGTTACTAGAAATAAATAAATATAAAACCAAGAAAATGTATAACTTAGGTACCAGTAAAAACAATGAATAAATTTTACGGTTGAGTATAGCGAACGCGTTTCGAACGATTAGGTTCATCCTCGACGCTTTTAAATGGCCATGAGTTTCTTTCTTAGCTCAAACCATAAGCTCTAAGGATGTGTACCATTAATAATACCATGGTTTTTAACATTTCCGCGGCTCAAGTATTCTGCATTGCAAGCTTATGTAAATTTTATAACTTCGGTTTGTGGTGAATTTTTAAAAATCAGCTATTCGAACCTCATTTTTTCTGCTTCAACTAATAAATTTTTCTATGTATTAAATTTTAGAATGTTTGCTTCACTAATACTATTTTTGTTCTAATTGCATCAATATATCACTAATTGCATTTCAACTGTGTGATTTGTGTGGCTATTTACAGGGTGTCTCCTTCTTCACTGATGCTTTTATCTTCTTCACTCGTCTGTATAAAATAACATGTTACGTCACTGACAGAGGTCGACATGGCTTTGCTTCGAAAAAGGTTGTTGAAAAATTACTAGGCTAGTTGTTAGTGGACTGGTTAGTCTATTCACTTCATTCAAATAATTCTGTTCAATGATAGTAGGCTATTTTTTTTTCTTCTAAATTTCTCATAATTTTTTGGTCTCATTACGTTCATGGTTGCTTATGTTGTTGGATAAAACTTATTGTAAAATTGATATTCGGGAAGAAATGGTCGCTTTTATTTTCAAAACCTCAATTGAAGAAAACAGATTTTTTGTTACAATCACTCTTTCGCTTATTCTTATTGATTAAAAAATCTTTATTGACAAGGTTGACTTGTTTTCAGTTTTGGTTGCTTGTTTATAAATGTTTTAAATTGCTATCCCATCTTCATTTTATACGTTTTATTATTCATGATTTATAGATTTTGGTTCCCTCTACATTTCTGCTTTTGATATATTTTCTGTCTAATTGTGCATTTTTTCTATTTGTGTTCGTCTGCTCTTGCATTGAGATTAGTTCAAAAAAATGATTTGCGGTGTTTGGTTTTTTTTGTAAATATATTTATCACTTTCACTCACTCATGTGTAGAAATCAAAAAAGTCTAAATTCAACTAACGATAATTTACTGATGCTCAAAATCTATTGAATGTTCAAAACGTATTCTATTAAAAAAAATAACTCATTGTTTAGTCAATGAATCTGGTTTCTTACGAATAAGCTGTGAAAAACAATGAAAGTTACTGTATGCAAGTCTTTTATTCTATAGCTTCAATAGTTGTTTGCACAACCACAGGCTTTGTATTGTTAATAATCTATTGCAATAAAAGTCTGTCATGTGTATTTTTTAAACAATTTCTTGGTGGCAAATATTGACTTTTTGTAGATGTAGTCATTGTGTTTCTCTCAATTTTACTTTATGTGTAGTTCAATTGAAATTAGTTATGTTGTTGTGTATCCATTATTTTTTCCACTTTAAAATTGAAATTAGTTGAGAAATCTATGAGAGATTGATTTAAAAGATACGTCTCTATAGACTGTGTACATTACTTGATTATATGTTATGTTCATATTCTATATGCATTCAATTGAATATTAAATTTGTGTATTCTTAAATAATTGGCGGTGATAAAATTGAATAAATGAAAATAAAATAAATAAAATTGAATAAATGAAGATTCAGAGATGAATATACAAAAAAGACTAGCAGCTGTTGCGGAAGCTTGAGTGACATTCGATTTTTTTAGGAAAGGGCTTATAAAATTGTTTAACATAAAATTTCAAGTCGAATCCTTAAGTAGGTAGTTACCACAGAGACTGTATACTACTCACAGGTATGACCATTATTGTAAAACGTCCCATTAACTGATGAATAAAATGAAAAAATCAAATACCCTTTTAAAAAAAAAAAACTTTAGAAGTATTATTTTTACACTTTAAAAAAGGGTATTTGATTTTTTCATTTTATTTAAATCAATTATTTTTAATAGCCCTTAAAGTTTAACGTTCCATTAACGTTTTTTTGAATATTTTTACCAAATCTTTTATTTGTGATGAGGATTACAGGCAAAAACTACACTTATCGACTCATTTTCTTTAAATAGTAATAACATTAGAATACTAGTCTAGCATTTTAAATGCTTCTTTCACTTGAAATTTGCTTTGAAATTGTAAAATTATGAAAACTAACCCTGGCAAAGACATATTGTTATAGGCAAGATAACATATGATTCGTGTATCATTCCAGAGTAAATCTGATAAAGGTAGATCTCCATTATTACAAGTAGTGGGCACTAAAAGCAATAGATACACTAAGCTGTATGGAGCAATGCAAATTGAAAATCAGCTGACTAGTAAGCGTTGCTCTGTAGTACAACCCCATGTTTTTATTTATTTATTTATTTTTTTATTATTTATTTATTTATTCCTTGATAAAGCATTACAATAATTCACAATGTAGAAATATAACAGCAAAATGAATCAATAACAAAAATACAAATAAACCTAAGGAACTACTTCCCCAAAAGAGCAAGCTCGAGCTTGGGGAAGGAGCAGCCGTACTTTGACTACTTACTTATTATTACCATATTATATATACATTACCTATATATTAACAACTGAAATCAAAACCTTTCAGTAAACAATATAAATCAGTTATGCTACAATAATCAATATATTTACATACAATATGTGTTAGATGCAACAAAAATTCTTTATTACAATATTGTTTTTACATATTGCCTAGCCTAGTGTATAACATGATATAAAATGAGTAAAAAATGAAATCCATTCAACTGGAATAATTATCATACTAATGCATTCCAGAAATTCTCGGCACTATCCCAG
This sequence comes from Sogatella furcifera, assembly GCA_017141385.1. Taxonomy (NCBI): domain Eukaryota; kingdom Metazoa; phylum Arthropoda; class Insecta; order Hemiptera; family Delphacidae; genus Sogatella; species Sogatella furcifera. Next base: position 57,916,936 of record CM029546.1, on the reverse strand, counting down.
CCATGAGAGTTAACCAGATACTTTTTCAAATGTAATACAAAGTTTTTTTGGGCAAGTAAACCTCTCAAATTACTTGGGAGAGTATTAAAAAATAATGGTGACAAGTAGATAAAGCTACGCTGACCGGCCGCAGTCAATAATCTAGGCACAGTAACCAGACCTGACTCTTCCCGTCTTGTAATAGCACAATCCGTTCTATTGATGAAATGAAAAAGTGATCGCTTCTTATAATATAATATAATATGTTTCAAGTAGATCTGTCGGATCGGTAGAACTGAAAATTCCAAAAAAGCCGATCTTGTTGAATACATCCTATTCTTTTTCAGTATAATTTTTAATATTGAATTTTGTATTGTTTTTACTGGTTTTAAAACATTTGTATATGCACCACCCCAACCCACAATACCATATTGGAGCAATGATTGCATCCTAGGCACATGTGCCCTTGTGCAACTTTTAGTAATGGAAACGAGGCTTAAAATTTGGCAAGAATATGGTGTATTCGACTGAGCTAACCAATAAAATTTTCGTCACTATAATAAACCATAAAGGTAATGTCTTTAAAGGTAAAATCGAATTCTTGATCTTCAGTAGTATACTAGGGTTCTATAACGGTAGGTTTCCATTTCACTACAAAATTAGCACGGGCATATACGCCCAAGATGCAATAGAAACATGTACTTGTATGGGCACCGCACATTGGTCAGCTGATTTTCGATTTGCGTTGCTCCATACAACCACGTGTTTCTATTGCATCTTGTGTCCGCAACTTGCAGTAATGGGAACACGCCTTTCTGTTGATCCTTACTATAGTTTGTCCAAGCGAAGAAGACCCTCTGGCAAGATGAGAAAATGACTCCAGCTCGGTCAAGATTGGTTCAAAAAATATTGATTCGGTCTCAAATTGTAGATCAGAATGTTTCCTACGATTTGAGACCAAATCAAAAAATTTGAACCAATATTGATTGAGCTGAAGTTATTTTATCATCTTGCCAGAGGGTCTTCTTTGCTTGGACAGACTATACTAAAGCGTCACTCTGTAAATTGGCCTAGTACGCTTAATCACTACTTTGTTAACTATTTAGCCTACTTATTCCACTTACTTATTTATCTTACTTACTTTTTCTTATTACTTTTTCTTTATTACTTATTTTTCCACTTACTTATTCCACTACTTATTTATGTTAACTTATTTAGCCTAATATTCCAAATTCGATTGGTGTAAAATTTATCTATTTACTTCAATTTTCAGACGAGACATCATGTTACGCCAGCGTACAAGAGGCGAGGACGAAGAGAACGTGCCTCCGTTGGAGTCTGCAGACGCTACGCATGACAAGCGTAACGCGTGCGTGTCGAGAGTGAGCCAAGGCTCGGCGCCACTGTTGGCTTTGGCCGTTCTTGTGCTGTGGGTGGCCATGCACTCGGTGGCCGTCTACTTGAATGCGCGAATGCCCGACATGCGATTGGTCCCTGATCATGAGGAGGGGGCGGAGTCTGGCAGGTTGGTATAATCTGTCCAAGCAGAGAAGACATTCTGGCAAGATGGGGAAAATGACTCCAGCTCGCTCAATATCGGTTCGAGAATTATAAATTTGGTCTCAAATTGTAGATCAGAATGTTTCCTACAATTTGAGACTAAATTTATAATTTTTGAACCAATATTGATCGAGCTAGAGTAATTTTCCCTTATTGCCAGAATTTCTTCTTTGCTTGGATATATTAAATAGGCTATATGAAATAATGATCATATCAAGCATTGATCATGATAATATTTTCAAATGGTTCTAATAAGTTGTTTCGGAAATTATAGTGTAGACTGTAGGCACAGAGGAGGGAGTTTATTTTTTATTCGTTGCTCGAGGCATTTGGCATTATTGAATAATTAGTCATGAAAGTTAAAAATATTTGACCACACGCAGAATGCTCGACTCGATCTCTAGTAGACTTGAACATTGAATCAAATACATCTTTATTTCTGACTTGTCTATTTGTGAGTCACTCTATGGGTGACCACATTATGGACAGAAACTTTAATAATATAATCTGTAGTCGGGTTGAGCGAAGAAGACATTTTTGCAAGATGGAAAAATGACTCCATCTTAGTCAATATTGGTTCGAAAATTATAAATTTGGTCTCAAATTGTAGATCAGAATGTTTCCTAAGATTGAGATCAAATCAATAATTTTTGAACCAATATTGACCGAGCTGGAGTCATTTTCTCATCTTGCCAGAGGGTCTTCTTTGCTTGGACAGACTACAGCAAAGTAGCTAAGTTCCTCAACAATATAGGTCCATCTATCTGTAAGGAAAAGCCTTCAAGGTAAGAACTGAGCTTAGACTTGATTTTATCGAATTTAAATGTATTTTATCATCATTGTATGACTTATTCATTCATCATCTTTTGTATTTTTGGAAAAAAACTTTCTTTTCTTTATTCTTTCTTTACAATTGCGACTTGGTTTCCAAGTATTTTAAGCAAAGGATGAATGAGTGATGATGAAAAGATGAATGATGAGTGATGGATGATGTCTATGTAAATTAGTTCAGATGAAAAATTCACGATATCAGCTGTTCAAACTCGAATCATCGCGGCCATTTTAGATTACAAGGCTAGGGTCTTCTGACTTGGTTTGTTTACGATTTTCTTTGTAGGTTATGATAATATTTTAGCTACAAAAATGATTCCTGTTCAAATCTCACTATAAAACTGTGGACACAGAACTATTGCAAAATAAACAAAAGCATATTGATAATTTTCAATAGAATTAATGTATTATTTCACAGATTTGTGGGCGAACGTGCCAAAACGTTTCTCTCGAAACTGTCGGGCATTGGAGTGAAGGTAACGGGCAGCTATGAGAACGAATTTCTGGCCGTCAAACTGATCGCAAAAGAGATCGAGGCGATTATTGCTGAGGCAGCGGCGGATGTGACGTCACCGCACGACATCAAACTGGACCATCAGACGGCCACCGGATCGTTCTATTTGGCGTTCAGCGTCGGATTTCTGTCGCACTACAGCCGCGTGCAGAATCTGGTGGTGAGAATCGGACCGAAGCAGAGTGAGGCCAACACAAGTCTGCTGGTCAACTGTCACTTTGACTCGGCGCCCACTAGTCCAGGTTTGTGCAAGTATAGAATAGAATAGAATATAGTTCATTTGTCATCGTATTTACAAAAATACTTGGACATCGTCATTTGATTTGCATTTATCACAGTCATAAATATAATATAGTAATTCAACAAAATTCATATTAATTCAGTTTTAAATTCATCATCTAGGCTAGTTATTTAGTGCAATTTACATTCAGAACTCCAAATAATAGATTTTTTTTAAGTGTAAAGAATTGTTAATAGTGATAGTGGATGAGAATCGAGTACATATAACCTTCATTTAAAATATTAATTTATCAAGATCTGGGAAAAGGCGTTTTGGACTGCCTTGTCTGCGTTTTTCGCTAACAAGTTTATTATATTTTGTCGAATAGATGAATGAATTTACGTCTAGAAGTTGTGGTTTTTATAACAACTAAAGGCCACCCCATTCCGAGCTCGCACCCGCGGCGGTAGTCAAGTTTTAAAAATCGCTTGCCACGTCATCAAATTCGCTCCCGCGGCGGGTGTTTCAGTACCGCTTGCCAGCCCGGTTGGGCTGGGGCTTCACAACCTTCAGTCCGCTAGTACTGCCTGGTCAGGGTTCGAGACCCAGTAGGCATGGCTGTTTTTCACCTCATCAATTACCTTCGCACTCATTACCCATTACTCACGCCCACGCGCAAGCTAAAATGCTTATGTGGGCTTCATTCGCAATAAAATAGAAATGAAAAATAAAACAATTTAAAAACGTTTGCTGCGACAGCGATCTCGGTCTGACGTGGTCAATTCGATAGCGATTTATAAAAGTAGCGCATGCGCAAAGAAATTAGCAACAACTTGTCTTGAAAAATATTATTTTTATCATTCTCTTCCCAATAATCTGTAATATTCATGTATTTATTCGAGAAATTACAATAAAGGATAAAAACACAGACAATGAAGTCCAAAACGTCTTTTTCCCAAAAAAAAATATTAAAAATAGAAGTCATGTTCACAAGATTTCAAACACTATCACAATTCACAAATTTTTACACTCCGAAATGAAAAATATGATTTACAATTTCGAATGTTGATCTAAAAGTCAGAATAAACCCAATCTTCAATGATTGATTATCTTCCTTCAATCTTCAATTATCTTTTTTATAATATTCAATTATACTCTTTGATTATCTCCAATAAGCCTATTGCTTCAATCGAAAGCTTTATGGTTCGAAACAGTATGGAGAGTTGGCGAGATTTCCAAAATTTTACTAAAAGGAATATTACTATCACTAGCAATTACGTTACCTATTAAGTAAAAGTTTGAGTTTAAACTGCTACAAATAACATGCTTCTTTTGTACTTTCTAGATCGCTGTATTCCATGTTATTTCTTATTTTACTCTGATAAAGAATGTGGAGCTATACCTGTATTATTGTGTATTATTATCATCATTACAGATCAACATTTTTGTGATGAAAGTGGTATTGTTAACTGAATTTAATAATAGAAAGATAATCTGAATTTAATAATCTTGCATGACCAGATGCGCATTGATATATTTATTTCTGTTTGTCATTTGTTAGGCCTCCATTGAAAAGTATTACGAGTACTTCTATTATATCATAATCATCTATTAACAGTTACTTGCAATGAAAAAAGTTGGCGTGTGATGTACCAAAAAATTATATTGAAATGAAGCTTTCAACTTGAAAAAGTGATTTCTGAAACCAAAAGACTGTCTGTATTCACTAATAGATGATGATACTTTTCTGTGTCCGACAATTGACAAGACATGTTTAATTTTTGGCAAACCTCCATGCTTGTAATTCGAGTACTCGAGTCAATACATATTTTATACTAGCCGGCAGGCTCGCTTCGCTCGCCTTCTCCGTCTAGCCAGGGGGCTCCGCCCCCTGGACCCCCGCCAGTAACGGCAGTGTAAGTGAGTCAAACAGGCTCGCTTCGCTCGCCTGCAAAACCTCTGCCAGTGTCAGCTGAGACAAACAGGCTCGCTTCGCTCGCCTGCAAATTCCTTTCAGAAGGGGTTCGAAATTTATTGAACACAGCATTGATTGACCTAATCTAGACCTGTTCACCAAATTTCAACATTTTCTGCTAATTTGTTCTCGGAAAATCTAAGAAAAACTCCGAAAATTCAAAAAAATAGTAAAACGCTAATATTGAGCGTAACCTTGGGAATTGTTTGAAACTTGTAACATTGTTTGAAACTTGATTCAATATCTTCTTAATTACTCCATCTATAATCTCGCTGAACCATTGAATTTACACTAAGGATTGGTCGTATCAAGGCGGAAGATATGCAACCCGCAATACATCTACAATTTTGAAAACCTGATTACTGGCGTAGTCTAGAACGGATTTCAAAAATATTTTAACACAACATTTCTAGACCTAATCTGAACCTGCCCACCAAATATCAACATTTTTTACCGATTGGTTCTCGAAAAAATTGAGAAAACGCCGAAAAACTATAGAAAAACTCAAATATTTAGCGTATCCCTGAAAAGTTTTTAAAATCCGTTCTTAGCGCGCGTCTAAACGTCCAACTGAACATGCCTGCCAAATTTGAACGCATTCGGTTCAATGGATTTTTAGTTCTGGTGATGAATCAGTCAGTCAGTCAGTCAGTGCCATTTCGCTTATATTGATATAGATTTTTATGTATTTTTCCAGGCGCTAGTGATGATGGTCTAAACTGTGCCGTAATGTTGGAAACTCTGAGAGTGCTGTCCAAACAAGAAGATGCTCTAGATCACAATGTCATATTTCTGTTTAATGGTGCTGAGGAAACGCCCCTACAGGTGAATGACACTTTATTAGTTCTAAAAAATAAGAACAAACTATTAAGAACTATTTTTCAATTCATAATCGTTTCACCTTCCCAAAAATCTTTCATATATTTTAAGAAACTTTTCTACCACTATCAATCATGACTTGTACGTACATACACTTCTTTTACTTCGCCCACAATACTTTTGTAAAGTATTTACAAAATGTAAATAAAGGCATTCATCTATCTATCTATCTATCTATCTATCCATCTATCCATCTATCCATCTATCCATCTATCCATCTATCTATCTATCTATCCATCTATCTTCTAGGGAATAGAGTGAACTAATATGACGCTTTTAGAAGCGACAGAAATTATTGAATGAATATATTTTTCTCGATGTTCTTAATAATTTTGACTGATTTACTTGGCTCCAAAGTGCTTGAATTTTGGATCTTAACATCATCTGTCACAATTAAATGATCAAGGATTTGGAATTTTCAACAACATTCCTATTCAATTGAATGAGAAAACCCCCAGCATTCCTCATATTTCCAGATCAATCCTTGTTATGCTGCTTCTTTCACCTCAGGTCAACCTGACAGTTAAGCCATCTTATTCGAATATGAGCTTAGCATCCTCTATAATAATGAAATGATTATGAATTTGGCATTTTCAACGATATTCCCCCCACTCGATTGAATAAGTAAATACCCAGCATTTCTGTTATACACAGTTCAATACTAGCCCAGGCAAATTAGACTTCTAGCACCTAAAAATGATGGATGGCTGGAAATGATCTTAAACCACTGTGGAGATCCCAAATAAGTTTAATATGAGTTTGGGACGCTTTCTGAGCTGAAAACAATGAGCTCTAGTGTGTTAAGATCCATTGAATTTACAAATGTTACGGGTGTCCTTGATTTATTATCCTTTAAGAATCCTTCTAACTGGGAATAGCCTGAATTGAGGACGATTTTTATTACATTGAAATATGATCTAACAAAAAATATTCTGGTAGAAAACTCCAATACAAGGATATAGAGATTTATTTTGGTCATTATTGTTGAAAATATTGTATTTTTTTGTACAAGGAAATATGTTGAGAGCTCTAGCACAAAAAATATACAAGATAGAAAAAGTTCTATTTGGTCTTAAATTGTACAGAATAAAATTATCCCCAGAGGGATTTTGAATTTTACATTTCTAATGAAACGTACAGAAGATATAAGCAATCAAAAATTTAAAATTGTAAAATTTCATTTTAAAAATTCATAACTCGGTTGTCGCTTATCACAGAGGGTTGGATTTGATATCAATCGCTCAAAAATTTTATTTACTAAAACATTGTAATTGAAATTTTTCTGTCCGACGCTTGGTTTTGACGTGAGTTGCAAAAAACTAGAAAATGAACAAATTTTCCGTGGTTTTTTGGGCTCCCTGTATTACGCGCCACTCAGAAAGCGTCGCAAACTCATATTAAACTTATTTGGGATGTCCACAGTGGTTTAAGATCATTTCCAGCCATCCATCATTTTTTAGGCGCTAGGCTCTATTTTTAGTCTAATTTGCCTGGGCTATACATGCTATGCTGCATTATCCTTGTATGCTCCTCATATCAACCTGACAGTCAAGTCATCTCACTCAACTATGAACATAGCATCCACTATTATAATAAATTAGGGATCAAGTGATGAACAATATTTCTACTCAATTGAATAAGAAACACGCAGCATTCCTCCTATTTCCAGTTAGATCTTTGCTTTGCTCAATTATCCTTACTATGTATCTCACGTCAACCCGGGCCCTATTTCACAACTTAAGAAGTCTTGTCACCAACCATGATTTATAACAAATTTACTAATCCAGCTGATTACAGGCGTTTCACGAACGCACAATTGTAGACTTGTGATAACAAGTAAATTTTAACAAGCGTTCCGCCGGTTATGAACAAGTGTTTCATGAACGTTGGCATGGTAACGAACAAGACTTGTCAAAAAAACTTGTAATTAACCAAGAAATTTCTACCTATGAATAGACCTAAGTGAGTAAGTTACAAGTGTTAATAAAGATGCTTTTCAAGGCTTCAATATTATTTTCAATGATTAGACCTATTTTTATAGTCAAAAAATTTAATTTAATAAATTGGAAAAATCGTCAGTACCAGTAGAATATAGGCTATGTTTATAAAATGTGAGATGAGGGAGACCACTCCAAGCTTACTATAATATTTTTTATTCAAGTAATGGATCTAAATGGATTGAAAATGTCTTATTATTTTAACTCTAAATAACGATTTGGATTTCTAATGATTGATTTATTTTCAAAATCAATTTTATCAATCCATCTTTACCACAAATAATTCAAATTTCAACCAAAACTATATCAGTGCAAACTATAGAAAGTATCGAAAACCGATACAGATGGAACTGATGGGTGGGAACACTTGTCAAATTGTAGAATTGTAAACTTGTAGCTCATTCCGTTTGTGAAACGCCTGTAGTTAACAACTTGTTATCACAAGTACTTGTCAGTAACCATGGTTAATAACAAGACTTGTTGATTTGTGAAATTGGGCCCTGACAGTCATGTCAACTCATTAATCTATGATCATTGCGAGCTACCTAACAATGAAATTATCTTGGATTTGTCATTTTTTACAATATTTCTACCCAATTGAGTAAGAAAACACGCAGCGTTCTTCTTATTTCCAGTTTAAACCTTGCTGCATTATGCATCTCATATCAACTTGATTAGAATTTTATTCATATCTTGATTTTCTCAGCTATGGTTCAATATTCTTCCCAGTAGACACATTTAAGAAGTTCCTTCATATTTTATTCATGATTCTTGTAATAAATATACAACTAGAGTATAATAGGTATTTCTTTGTGAATTATGATGCTATATTCAATATTTGTTGCTTAACGCCAATAAAAGGTATTTCAATATTGATACAAGAATTTCCATTTCAAATAGCTCATTTGTTTGAAGTCCGGTTTTTCCAAGCACACTCTATCTTGAGAAACACTCAAATTTCTATGCCAAGTATAGAATATGTCAGCTGTTCTATTGAAAATTTGAGGGTCCCCCAAGTTTGAGTGTGCTTGGAAAAAGTGGGCATAACTTGAGTGTACATCACTTATTTTAATTTTATAAGTATAAATTGAGACTTCAACTTTGTATTTATATTTTATGATTTTTTCAATTGTTTGTAAATTATTATCGACATCTTACTGTATTAAAATTTGTAAATTGTATTTTATTGGTAATAAATTGAAAACCGTAGACTCACAGCCTGTACAAGAGTTTTCAAATTTTCAGTTTTTAAGTTTTTCAATGTTTGTAGGCATCACATGGATTCATTGCCCACCACCCGTGGGCCAAAGAGGTGAAAGCGTTCATCAACTTGGAGAGTTGTGGCGCTGGGGGCCACGAGTTCCTCTTCCAAACGGGACCCGGTCACTCGTGGCTTGTGGAGGTTAGTATTTAAAACTTTATGAACAATTTGATGGGTTTCCCGTCCTGTTTCTAAATCACTTTGACCTGCTTTTAAATGTTAGATATAATCACTTTCAAGCAAAATATTACCTAAATGTATGCTTCTGCTCTTCATTCCATCAACTTTACAATAAAAGTAGAACCATTGATAATTTTCATATTATATTTAATAGTATTCACCATATTCATATTATTTTGGTATTTCATAAATGGATTTCCCAAAGCTCAATATTTATATTATAGCTGACTCCAAAAAGTTGTTCGTGATGACTGATAAAACACATAAAAATGTCAATATATCACAATTTATTTGAATAAATGCTAAATATATTTATTATTTCACTACAATATATTACTATCTATCTCACCTGACACTGTGTCTTTTCAATAACACTAGAATAATAATTCAATAACACTATTTGAAACAAACAATTGTCTGTTATTATTGAAACTGTGTATTAAATGAATAAATAAATTATAATTGCATAAAAAATTGAAAATATTTTGCAGTTATATGCGGATGCTGCAGAACATCCTAGCGGTTCTGTTTTGGGAGAAGACATCTTTCAGAGTGGACTGGTGCCTTCGGATACGGATTTTCGGGTGTTCAGAGATTACGGAAAAATACCTGGTGAGTTTCCCAGAGCGCTAAAAGTTTGATACACTTGAAAGAATATTAGTAGATAAACCCTATAGCGAACGTTGAGCTAACATTCTCGGTTCAAGTGGCTTTATTTCGAAGGAATGTCTCGTTTGCTTGACAAGACTCTACCCGTATTTTTTTCAGTAATGGAACAGTATTTGAATCTTCTTTTTATTTCAAATGAGAATCGTAGTACCCATTTCAATTATTTTTAGAATAGAATCATAGCTCCCTTTAATAGAAGGCCATGGCCTAAAAATTGACAACTATGTAGAGTAGGGAATCGGGTCCATTTAAAAGCTTTGAAATCATTTTCCAATCAGCTGTTCTAATGGATGCGTTTCTTGTGTGCGTTCTCTCATTTGACTTGCTACAAATCATAAGCTATTTTTATAAATAACTGTCTATTATTAATCTTTCTTGCTAATCTCTATCACAGCCTATTACAAAAAACACAAAGGGAATTCTATACGAAGAGTTTCATGAACGTTTTTCATGGAAATTATGCTCAAAGAGAGAAAAACCGAGTCAACATGCATGATTCGTATCTGTACTCAATGCTTACATATGAAAAGACTGTTCCTACGGTGCAACGTTGCCATATTATTAGGGCACGGCCTTCTATTAAAGGAAGCTATGATAGAATAGAATATGTTTTATTGTAACCGCTTCTGAGGTCTTCAGAAGCATTACCTTTGACACAAAATACAATAAATGCATTACATGTTTTGCTACTCAGAGTCATTTTCAAATGCAAATGAACAAATTAATTCTATTTGTAATTTTATTATTTTTCAATAATAATTATACTGCAATGTGTAATAATTCTTCCATAATAAAAAAATTGAAAAGGGTACTGCGATTCTTATTTAAAATGAAAATCAGTGTCAAATACTGTTCCATTACTGAAAAATACGGGTATAGTCTTGTCAAGTAGCTCTAGAATAAAGAAAATAATGATTTTATCTGTTTATCAGGCCTGGATTTTGCGCACTGCGACAACGGTTTTGTCTACCACACGCGCTACGACGACATTGACCAAATAGCCGACGGCGTCTACCAGCACACGGGCGACAACCTGCTGGCTCTGATCAGAGCGTTCTCCAAGTCCGACAAACTGTCGCAGGCCGAACGTCACAGTGCGGGGCGAGCCGTCTACTTTGACCTGCTCGGCCTCACAATGCTCGTCTACTCGGAGACAGCCGGCGTCATTGTCAATCTGGCCGTTGTCATGCTGTCGCTGTGCTCAGTGCTACAGAACACGTTCACCTACACGTCGGGTGAGCTGCTGAGAGAGTAGTCTGTCCAAGCAAAGAAGACCCTCTGGCAAAATGAGAGATTGACTACAGCTTGGTCAATATTGGTTCAAAAAATATTGATTTGGGCTCAATTTGAAGATAATATTTTTTCCTATAATATGAGACCAAATTTATTATTTTAAAAAAAATATTGACCAATCTGGAGTCATTTTCTCATCTTGCCAGAGGGTCTTCTTTGCTTGGAGAGGCTATACTGTTAAGCCGTTATCTTATCGAATTAAATGATAAGTTGCGATGAATGGATATTACTCAAGTTTGAAAACTTTATTTTTCTACAACTGCGCATAAAACAAGATTTTACATACTGAATTCTCCTTGTAAAATAGCACATTTACGAGGAGAGTCTACTTTACGCTCGCTAACCATCTGCGCATGCGCAGTAGAATTACTTAACGCTAACTGCTAAAAATAATAATTTATTTTTGCATGTACATTACATCATAATAGAATGTTTTTGCAATCGTCAATACAAAAAGTTCAATGGTAACAATTTTCAAAAATGTTTTATCTACGGGCGTGTTTTAAAAATGTTTATCTCGCTTCGCTCGCTGCGCGTGCTCTAACTTACATCTCACTCGTGCGTTAAAGGCTCTCATTATACAACCGTTGCATAAACTACTATTATGCCTCATTCAATGAGGCGTTTCAAAGTTCTCTCACTCTTCAATATTATGAGAATAAAACTCCAAAGAGTAGAAGCATCTCTCCTGCAGCCAGCTCTTCAATTGTTTCTTGAACATCTTTTCACTTATGTTATTCATATGGTAGAGAGTTCAATATTTTCCTACTCATATGTTACGGATTCGCTTCAAAGTGTGAAGTGCGATGTGGCTGGATTCTAGTGTAGTGATTTGAGTGTAGTGAGGCACCGGTAATCGGTATCGGTATCGGTGCCGGTAATCGGCACCGGTTTTTTGGAAGGCCCAACCCTGAATATTGAATCCACTCATTCTTACGGACAAATCCGTATAGTGCAGCTTCAAGGATGTACAGATATTGCAGCGGCAGGATTCTTGCTTCCCTGAATAGCTCTCTGCATGGGGTCCTCGCTAAGCAACTGCGCATAAGCAGTTGAGTTGATTTACGCCCGCTAATCAACTGATCATGGCTCGCCAAAAATAAGTCAGGTGATGTCTTAACCTAGAATACTGTAGGAAAACTGATGAAGTCGAACTGGAATACTGTAGTTGAACAGGTTTGTGCAGTTGTAGAAAAATTTTTGTATGTAATTCGCGCGTAATGCTTCTTTATCGCTCTTGCAAAATTATCACGCTCCGCTTCGCGTTGCGCGATAACTGTTTTGTGCAAGCGATAAAGTCGCGCATTATGCTCTTGATACATGAATAACTATTTTTTTTATCGAAAATCAATTCAAGAAAGATTTCAGATTGTTTGTTATTTAAATTAGTTTGCCTAGTATCCAACAACAAACATTGTTGAATGATAATAAACATGATATTGTGTGAACATTGGTTTACCGAGGGCGTGAACGTGGAGTGACAATGAGGGCACACGTTCCAGCCTTAGACTCATCCATTGATATACTCCAAATTTCTAAAGAAAAGTTGGCGGTCGATTCATATTCCTTTCTGAAAAACTTCTCACTGATCATCAGTGTTCGAAACAAACACGTCCACGACTCAAAAAATCGTAAGTAAGCTGCAAAGTAAGCAGAAGTAAATTATTCATTAATATCTAGTACTGTAGTTTCAAGAGATATGGATAACCTCAACAATCATATCTTTATCAGATGATAAATTTTTTACTATACCTTTACTGAATACTGTATTATCGATGTTTTGATGCAGGCATGTCGCGCAAAGAAGTGATGAACCAGCTGTTTATGAGCACACTGAATCCGCTGCTAGGCATCGCTACAGCTGTTTGCTTTGCGCTGACAACAGCTGTTGTGCTGGATGCGCTGTCGGCCTCCAACAGCTGGTACTCGCAGCAACAGCTGATCGTGCCGCTCTACTTCGCCCCCACCCTGCTGGCGCTCTTCCTGCCGCCTCTGCTGCTCAACAAGTTCAAGTCTGTCAGTCTACTTCCTTCTTTTTGCAATATTATAAATTAGTATAGTCTGTCCAAGCAAAGAAGACATTCAGGCAAGATGGGAAAATGACTCAAGCTAGGTCGATATTGGTTCAAAAATTATCAATTTGATCTCAAATTGAAGGAAACAATTTGATCTAATATTAAGACAACATTTATAATCTTTGAACAAATTTTGACCAAGCTGGAGTCATTTTCTCATCTTGCCAGAGGGTCTTCTTTGCTTGGACAGACTATACATGCTAGACTGCTTTCAAATTGATTACACTTTTGTTTCAAATCACTGAATTTTCTACTGTTCAAAAATTATGGCTTTTCTATGACTTGGAATTTCTTTCATTTTCTAGTGAGGTATATAAAATTTTCTTGCCAATATATTTTCTATTCAATTCATAAAAAAATGGTCGTGTCTTTTACGTTTCTAATAATAGCTCATCCATGCAAGGTCGGTTATGATTCAAGAGAATACGTCCGATTATGTAGATAATAGAGAGACTTTTAGAAGAGTTGAAAAACAACAGCCAACAACAAAACAATTGAAAATTTAAATTTTTAAGATATTGCCAAACCACGGATTTTTTTTAGAAAATTGAGACACCGGTTTCGGTTGCTATACTATAATCAATCTCTATTTAACCGGAGTATCTGAGTTTACCAAAGATAGATAATGTTGTAACAACCGAAACCGGTATCTCGATTTTCTAATAAATCTGTGGTTCGACAATATTTTGTCTTTTCATTTAATATGGATAACCACCACAATAACATATTCACAACTACTCTCCAAGTAACTGGGATTGCCGAACTCACACAATGTTCATAATAAGATGACAAATAGGTTGTATAGTCTGTCCAAGCAAAGAAGACCCTCTGGCAAGATGGGAAAGTGACTCATGCTCGGTCAATTTTTGTTCAAAAATTATCAATTTGATCTCAAATTGTAGGAAAGAATTTTATCTACTTATAAGGCCACATTTATAATTCTTGAACTAATATTGACAAAGCTGGAGTCATTTTCCCATCTTGCCAGAGGGTCTTCTTTGCTTGGGCAGACTATAGTTTCAATTTTTTTAAAGTCGCATCAAGCTTATTTTTGGCTGAAACATACGTGTGATTCCTATAGTGTGCTCTAGTACCGTATACTTCACACCTATGACCGTATTATTGCTTTTTTCTTCTGTAAACTATGTTGTGTGCATTGGGCTCAATTGGCCTCCTATTTGAATTCTCCCATATGATTTTGAAAAGTAGATTCACTTTGACGTGCTTATACATGTATAATGTAATGTTATTCTGGCAATATAATGTTAAAATTCTGGTAAAATTCTTGTTCTAGCAATATCTGTATAATGTAATGTTGTTCTGGCAATAAAAGAATCTTGAATGTTTCCTTTATGTTAGGGTTACTTTATTACTGTTTTTTTATTTTAAATATTAATCACATTGCCCTTTTCAATTATTTTGTATTATGCATGAATAAAAATAATTGAAAAGGGTACTATGATTAACATTCAAAATGAAAAACAAGAATCTTGAATCTTGATATATAGTCTGTCCAAGCAAAGAAGAGCCTCTGGAAAGATGAGAAAATGACTCCAGCTCGGTCAATATTGATTCAAAAGATATTAATTTGGTCTCAAATTGTCGATCAGAATGTTTTCTACAAAAATGAAAAATTATCTACAAAACAAAAAATTTTGTTTTCTCAAATTGTCGATCAGAATGTTTTCTACAATTTGACACCAAGTTTATCATTTATGAACCGATAATGACCGAGCTGAAGTCATTTTCTCATCTTGCCAGAGGCTCTTCTTTGCTTGGACAGACTACCAACTAGTTTATGACTTCACGTAAGCTAATACAAACTACTATTCTAATTGATTCATATAAGGTGATTCATAAAGAGCGCCGGTTTTAATATATCAATTTGATAGGATTATTTGAACGTAAAAAGTGAATACATCAAAATGTTCATCTGACTTTCCGATTTAATGTCAAATGTAAAATGACGTCATGCATGTGTCCCCCTCTACTACGCTGCCACGCATCAACTCTGTCCATGGTATTCACTATTACAGTCTAGTCGAGCAAAGAAGACATTCCGGCAAGATGGAAAAATGACTTAATCTCGGTCAATATTAGTTCAAAAATTATAAATTTGGTATCAAATCGTAGAAAACATTCTGCTCTAAAAATTGAAACCAAATTTATAATTTTTCAACCAATATTAACCGAGCTGGAGTCGTTTTCTCATCTTGCCAGAATGTCTTCTTTGCTTGAACAGACTATGAATAAATAAATAATTCAAGTCGTTTTCCCATCTCGCTAGAATGTACTAGATTATAATAGTGTAATTGAAAAATAAATAAAAATCAAACACCCTTTTTTTTGAAAACTTTAAAATTATAAATTATAATAGTGTATTACATAGAGAGTATTGATGCGTGCCAGCGCAGTAGAGGTGGGCACATGGGTGACATCATTATTTATACATTGAATCGGAGAGTCAGGTGAACATTTTGATGTATCAACTTCAAATTTTCCGTTTAAATATACCCTCTTAATTTGATATATTATTAAAACCGGCGCTCTCTTTGAATCACTCTATAGTTTATTACTTCACGTAAGCCAACATAAACTACTATTCTGATCAAAATATACTGTAGTTGGAAATCTGTTTGACTCAATTATTGTTTTCGTGTTTCTTTTCAAAGAACAAGCTGTGCGCCGGTGTGAGGGTGCAGTTGTACTGCAATGGCTTCCAACTGCTCTGGACCATCGTCCTGTTTCTGGCAATTCTAACCGGGTTGAGGTCGGCCTATCTCATTATGCTGGCTGTACTATTCACAGCATCCACCAACTGCCTGCTAGCGCTATTCAATTGCCAGCATTCAGGTTGGTGCCAACATTTCAAGTCACTGGCGGCTCGTGCTCACAAAACAGATGAAGTGCTGTACAGTAAAAGATACGGGCACTTCGCTTGTTTCGTGGGTAAAAACCGTCAGTGTTTCAAGTTTTATAAAGATTGTGTGGAATTGGAAAATTTGGACGTTTTCTCATTCTACAAACTACTATTTTATTAGCATTATTTGTATCAATGTGGAATTATTCTTCAAGTATTGAAGATCGGTTAAATAATTGAAATTTGTGGACCAAGCAAAGTCTGTCCAAGCAAAGGATGGGAAAATGACTCCAGCTCGGTCAATATTGGTTCAGAAATTATTAATTTTTGTTTTCTACAATTTGAGACCAAATTTATAATTTATGACCCAATATTTACTGAACATTTTCCCCATCTTTCCAGAATGTCTTTTTAGCTTATGCAGACTCCTACTATTTCCTTCCAAAAAGGTGATACATTAAACAATAGATAACAAGTCAATAATTCATCTTCTGCTTTATATTATTGATAGATAATTGAATTCTGAATATTCTGCATGAAGCTTGTTATGTATTTTCGTCACGAACACATGTTCTTTATCAAATTCATTCATCGTATTTCGTTACGTTTCATTGTATTTTATAGGATTAATACAACTCATATAAACCTAATACAACCATAATCAAAATATAGAATAATTAACTCAGTATTAAGAACTAACCTTATCAACTATAAATTTGAAAACTAGGTATTATTCTAAACCAGAAAAATCATGTTATTACTACACTTGAAATAATTAAAATCGAAGTACCCTTTTTTTAAAAAAGATTTTTATTTAGTGTTGAATAAAAATATTTTTGAAAAGGGTACTTCGATTTTAATTATTTCAAGTTTTAACAAATACAGTAGTCTTAATAGAAAATAAGTATTACTACACCTATTTGAAATCAGCTTATGTATAGGAATAAGTTGATTCAAAACCAAGACTTAGTTTTTGGTGAATTTGGGCCCAAACTATTCTGATGAATTCTCATGTAAGAACAATAACTAAATTACTGAAGAATTCTCATGTATGATTGATATCATCAATTGAACAATATTATTAAATAATTTTAAAGAATTGTAATGTTTCGTTATCTGTTAATTGCAGTTCGCAAATGGCTGACGTTCTACTTGTGCAGTAGTCTGATACCGGCCACCTATTTTGTGTACATCTATGTGATGGCGATGTCGCTGTTTGTGCCTATTTCGGGGCGATCTGGTCCCAACGTCAATCCCGACCTTATTATCGGCCTTATCGCCTCGCTGCTCTGCTGCATGATATTCGGTTATTTGGTGAGTAATTCATGTCCGAGTCCAACTATTTCAAATCATTATCATCAGCACACTACAATTTATTACAAACTAGCCGGCAGGCTCGCTTCGCTCGCCTTCTCTGCCTAGCCAGGGGACTCCGCCCCCTGGACCCCCGACAGTATCAGCAGTGTCAGTGAGTCAAACAGGCTCGCTTCGCTCGCCTGCATGACCTCTGTCAGTGTAAGCTGAGACAAACAGGCTCGCTTCGCTCGCCTGCAAATTCCGTTCAGAAGGGATTCAAAACTTATTGAACACAGCATTTCTAGACCTAATCTCTGGACCTGTTCACCAAATTTCGACATTTTCTACCAATTTATTCTCGAAAAATCCAAGAAAAACTCTGAAAATTCCGAAAAATAGTAAAACGCTGATATTGAGCGTAACCTTGGGAACTATATCGGACATAGTTTGAAACTTGATTCAATATCTTCCAAATTAGTTCATCTGTAATCTCGCTGAACCATTCAATTTACAGTTAGGATTGATCGTATCAAGGTGGAAGATATGCAACCCGCAACACATCTACAATTTTGAAAACCTGATTACTGGCTTAATCTTGAACGGATTGCAAAAATATTTTAACACAAAATTTCTAGACCTCATTTGAACCTGCCCACCAAATATCAACATTTTCTACCGATTGGTTCTCGAAAAAATTGAGAAAACGCCGAAAAACTATAGAAAAACTTAAATATTTGGCGTATCCTTGAAAAGTTCCTAAAATCCGTTCTTAGCGCGCGTCTAAACGTCCAACTGAACATGCCTACCAAATTTGAACGCATTCGGTTCAGTGGATTTTTAGTTCTGGTGATGAATCAGTCAGTCAGTCACTGCCATTTCGCTTTTATAGATATAGATTATAGATTTTATATATGATTCTATGCTGGTATAGTGTGTTCAAGCAAACAAGACATTCTGGAAAAATAGGAAAATGACTCTAGCTCGGTCAACATTGGTTAAAAATTATATATTTGGTCTTAAATAATTGTAGAAAATATTATGCTCTACAATTTAAGACCAAATTTATAACTTTTAAACCAATATTGAATTAGCTGGAGTCATTTTCTACCATCGTGCCAGAGGGTCTTCTTTGCTTGGACAGACTATATGGTTCAATAATTCAGATGAAAGTCAAGATACAGTAGCACATTCTAGAAGATTGACGTATCACAAAGTGATTCTTAAGGTGATTAGGTGGATCTAAAGAAATAAACAAATTTTGACATCGCCTATCCAATACATTCTATTAGAAGACATTCTGGCAAAATAGGAAAATGACTCCAGCTCGGTCAATATTGGTTAAAAAATTATGAATTTGGTCTTTAATTGTAGAGCATAATGTTTTCTACAATTATTTAAGACCAATTTTAAAATCAGACTTGCCAGACTGCCTTCTTTGCTGAACAGACTAATCACCAGTAATACATTTATTGATCATTTGAGTTATAGCAGATGCCAAAAACTTGGTGGTTGACGATGGCTTCCTATAAATGCTCAGCTCTGTCAGGATGGACTGAAGCTGTCTGCGAGAGGGATTTATTTGAGAATTTTAAAATAGGCTAAATATTAGATTTGCCTAAATTTTTGTATTGTAGGCCTATCATATTTCAAATTATGTTTGAGAATGAACCTGAATTGAATTGAAATATAATATCTAGCTTAGTATACCCCTATTGTAGCATCAAAGAGTACTCTATTCTAATTTATTTCTCTAGGCTATACGCCAGATATGATTCCATCACTCTTATTTGATTACTCTATGCTCTACTGTCTATAATAAAATTTATATTCTCAGCAAGCGTAAACTTTACAATTCCCTTCTCAGTTTAAAATGTGTTCACAGTTCAGTTTTCTTCAAGGTTATACCCAAGACGTTACAGTTTAAAAATAATATATTTTATCAAAATTCAACTATTGAAAGAATTCAGACTGACTGTTATTTAAATTAGTTTATATTGTTTTCAATAACAAACGTTCGAATGATAGTAAACATGATTATATTCTATTATGTAAACATTGGCTCACCAAGGGCATGAACGTGGAGTGACCATGAGGGCACACGTTCTAGCCTTAGACTCATCCATTTATAAACTCCAAATTTTTGGGAGTATTAGTTCTTCTAGTTCTTGTTCTTGTTTTGTTAGTGATTCCGTTCAGAGAGACACAGTAACGTCTCCCTGCCTGATTTGGGTTACTTTCTGGACAGTTGTATTTCTTGATATCACAGGCTACCACAGTCCGGGTAGGATAACTCTGTGTATCAAGGGAACAACTGGAAAGAGTAGTACCTTCATCAGACAGGTATTTGTATTTTAAATTAGAATTATTAAAGTCGCGGAAAAGTGAAGTGTTATCAACATGGAGAGTCAGGTGAGTCATTGTATCTAGATTAACCACAAAATGTTCCTGAGCAGCCAAGCGAGTACACCATGATAATTTATTAATAGTAGTAAACCCCTGATTAATATAATATAATCAAAATAAACGTTAATGTCTATATCTCAATTAAGAATCTTATTTCATGTATCACTTAAAGTAAAATCTATTAACCATTGTTAATTATTAATTATATAAGTCCAATCCATTTTTATTGAAACCCCCCCTTAGAAGGTAATTAGATACGGTACTCTAATCTAATTACCTTGGTTATATGTATCAAATGGAAAAATCGAATAAAGTGTTCTCGCATAATTATTATTATAACAAGATGTTTTTTTCAATTCTCAGATTCTCAGATTCTAGATTTGAGATTTTTGTATTTTATAATTTTTATTTTTCGAAAAAGAATTTCTTGGATTTTGGTATATTTTCTGAAGGAAAATAATCCGTAAATTTTCATTGAACTTTCTCATAACCATTTGATTTGTTACAGAGTCCGCTGATCCTCTTGGTGTGGAAACCGTGGAGGTTGATAGTGGGAATATTCGCCGTGTATTTGGCCACTGTTCTAGCAGTTGTAGCAACATCGCTTGGTTTTCCGTTTAGTCAGCAATTTCCCGAACGCTTACTGATGTTTGTAAGTTGATTTTAAACCTTATAAAACTGTAAATATTCGGTTTGTTATTTAGGGCTACTACTGGTGCTGATTAAATAGAATAGAAAACTTCTAATAAAACAATAAAAGTGTAGAAAGGGTGTCTGAATTTTTATTTTGTTGAATTGGAATACTGTTATGGAATGCAACATAATATGGCGATTCGTGTATCAGATGAAACAATTAGTTGAAACTTTTTGTGTCATTTTTAAAACGTCTGATTTGACTTGATTTAATCAGCTGGCTTGTCAGCTATTCACACACTAATGCTGGTTTCCACCAACGTTGGTCAAATTAAGGCTACGGCTACATGGGCAGCTTTTTGCTGCAAATTTTGTCAACACCCGTGAAGATGTTCCCGACTCGTTCAAATTTTAATAAAAATCATGCCATAATAACGTTCTAAATTTGAGTAATTTTGTACAATCAAAAGAAATTTTTCATCCCTTCTCAATTTTGAAATAATGATGATAGAAAATTTTTTTTGTCCAGATTCCAATTAAAATTACGCCATAATTTAGTACTCAATTTCGTATCAATTGAACCACCAAACAAAAAATTTCTACCCATTCCCATTTTCGGGTAGAAGTCATTGAAAAGAGGTAACTGGATCCCATCCTGAGCCAAATACCAAAACAAAGCTAGAGTTTTGAATTTATTCAATGTTTTGTACAATATTATTTCAATGATAGAAAATTAGCTGATATCGCCTAACGTACTCCCCTACGCATCTCTCGCCATTACTCAGCTGTCTGAAATGAAACTGAAATCTCAACTAGCTGCTGCTGAGAAAAATGAATCGTGACCTATTTGTTTGCAGCAAATATTTGCAGCACTTTTATGCTTGTCAGGCCGCACCAGCTGATTTTCTATCATAAAAATAATAATAAATTCTAGCTTTGTTTTGGTATTTGGCACAGGATGGGGTCCAGTCACCCCTTTTCAATCACTTCTGCCCTAAAATGAGAAGGGGTAAAAAATTTTTGTTTGGTGGTTCAATTGATACGAAATTGAGTACTAAATTATGGCGTAATTTTAATTGGAATCTGGACAAAAAAAAATTCTTATCATCATTATTTATTCTTATTATCATCAAAATTGGAAAGGGATGAAAATTTTCTTTTGATTGTACAAAATTACTCGAATTTAGAACTATATTATTGCATGATTCTTATTAGAAATTTAAACGAGTCGGGAACATCTTCACAGGTGTTGACAAAATTTGCAGCAAAAAGCTGCCCATGTGGCCGTGCCCTAAATCTACAAATAAATAATCAAAACAATAAATGCACGAGTGTGAATAAATGTATGAATCTGTCATAAATAAATAGTTCAAAAAATGCACTGTTGTACACCGGTTTCAGACGTTTAGCAAATCTGAAATAGAAACTGCTTATTTTCTATTATTATTTAAACTGCTTATAAATTCTGAATACCTATATTCTTATTTTAAACTGCTATAAAATAGTTTTTTTAAACTACTTATTTTCAATTATATTTTCCAAGAGAGCTTGTCATTTTCATGTATAGAATTCAAATATTACAATTGCAAGTAATGGATGCTTCAGAAAGAACGCACCTCAAGGCTTAAGAGAGAATATTCGTCATAGAAAATATTCAACACTAAATATTTCTTAAAACTTTTTTCTAAATGTTTTTTTTTCAACAGCACGTACAACGTAATCTGCACAACTCAACTGGAAGCGATGAACTGATAAGTGATTCAGGACTATGGCTTTATCACATGGACCGCAGAGCGCCTCAAACCTATTCAGTTTTTCCCTGGTTTAAAGATCTCGAAAACGTGGACATCGACTGTGAAAAGTACATCTACTGCGGCATGCCTTTCTACTATTCGAGAAGTGCAAAAACTGACGTGTGAGTATTTTTAATTTTTATGAAATTTGTAAAATTGTCATATAATACCGGTAGTGTTTTTTTTTAACTTCATAATTTATTATTTTAGCGAGCATTTTGTTCTCATTATTATTAGCATATGGTTCATTAGTACTTAAGAAGTTCTACAGCCGACCTAACGGTTCTCATACCTATACGAGAGGGCAGAATTCTCAACATTCTGGAAGCATTAGAAATAACTAGGGTAACAAAAGATAATCCACAGTCAAGTTTGAACAACCAGATTCATTTCAATCAATACATCACCACAAATCTGTTATTCAAATTTTACTGTATTAGTTTATTCCGGTGTTTTTTTTATTCTTCCGTAACATTGTTCCATTTATTCCGTAAGTTAAGCCGCGTATCGACAGTCCGAGGCATGTGCCACGAATGCCTCGCGGTACAGTCTGTTGACGCAAAAAAGACCCTCTGGCAAGATGGAAAAATGACTCTAGCTCAATCAATATTTGTTAACAAGTCTAAACAATCTGTTCTACAATTTGAGATCACATTTATAATTCTTGAATCAATATTGACCGAGCTGGAGTCATTTTCCCAAGGTATTTTTTGCGTTACAGACTGTACCGCGAGGCAAGCGTGGCACATGCCTCGGACTGTCGATACGCGGCTTTACTGTAGCTATTTATTGGTCTTCAATTGAATCCTGTTTGAATCGCCATTTTGTAATGTTTGAATGAACCGCTAATCGGGGAGGAGCTTGTCTAGGCCAATGGCAGACGTTCACTGTTATTGGCTCAAGCGTCTACCAATAGCGGTGCTTTACCGATAGTATAAATACTACTGCTCTGTACGATAAGTTTTAGTTTACCAGAAATTGATAATGGTGTAACAACCAACCGAAACCGGTATCTCGATTTTCCAATAAATCAGTTGTTTGACAACATCTTGTCTTTTTATCTATTATGGATAACTACCACAATATCACCTTCCCAACTACTGAAAGAGTGAAACAGGCCTCACTATTTCGATCCTAATTTTGCTCAAACATATGTAAATGGATAAATTAATTAAAATGTATGAACTCATGGAATAAATTTTGCAAAATTATAATGATGTTTTTACAGAAATCCAGGATCTTGGATTCCAGTTCCGCCTCCAAAGTTCGACAATGATACTCTGATAAAACTGACGGCCATTGAAAGCATTCAGCCGCATGTGAAACGATACACGTTCTCTGTTCATGGTCAGAAATTATTGCTTACAACTTATATAATTTCTCAAAGATAATTAGTTAGCTGACGCCAAAAAGTTGGGCGGTTTTGTCTGTCTCTAGTATGTGCTGTAACCTACTAACAGCTGATGTAAAGCATCTATTGTCTCTTTGTATTTCTTAAGCATCATCTAGGCGTAGCTGAATAACAACATTAGCTTTCGGAGTTCACTAGGAGCAGACAAAGCTGCCTTACTTTTTGACGTCAACTATACCATGCTATACAGGGTGTTTCAGGAGGAATGTGCAATACTTCTTAGACTGATTCCTTACACTAAGTAGACAAAAAAGTTCCATGGGACCAACCCCCTAAAACGCTTTGTTACCGAGATAACAATGGCGGAAAATTAAGATTTTTCAAAATATATTAATTTCTCTAATTTTTTAGAGGCTTTAGTGAGCTTCTAAAATAATCAATTCCTATGTAAAATTAGCCGAAGAATTCAATGAAACCAGTTCCAAGTCTGTAACTTCAACGGTTATTGAGTTAATGGGAAATATATGCTAAAAAACGCCATTTTTCAACAATAAGGGTTATAACTGGATAAGGAATCATAAAATTGTATTTTTTATTATTGGAAGTTGAAGAGAGCCGGATTCTAAAGAAGAAGTTAAAAGGCGGCGATAGTGTAAATCTTACCCAAATCTCAGAAATAGCAATAAAAAATCGCAAAATCGCTACTAAATACAAATTCATCACTTTTGTCGAATTTTGCGATTTTTGATCGCTATTTCTGAAATTTGGGTAGGATTTACACAATCGCCGCCATTCAACTTTTTCTTTAGAATCCGACTCTCTTCAACTTCCGTTAATAAAAAATACAATTTTATGATTCCTCATCCAGTTATAACCATTATTGTTGAAAAATTGCGTTTTTTAAGCATATTTTTCAATTATCTCAATAACCGTTAAAGTTACAGACTTGGAACTGGTTTCATTGAATTTCTCAGCTAATTTTACAAAGGAATTGATTATTTTGAAACCTTACTACAGCCTCTAAAAAATTAGAAAAATTAATACATTTTGAAAAATCTAAATTTTCCGCCATTGTTATCTCGGTAACAAAGCGTTTTTGGGGGTTGGTCCCATGGAACTTTTTTGTCTACTTGGTTTAAGGAATCAGCCTGAGAAGTATTGCACATTCCTCCTGACACACCCTGTATATTCATCTGATTTGAAGTTACACCTGTTTTGTGTTAATGTTGAAGGAATTTAATATTTTTTTTGAAATTTTTATATTATTGAAAAAGTTGTCTAATGCATTGAAAATATTACAAGATATAGTTGACATCAAAAAGTAAGACAGGTTTCTCTGCTCCCTTTGTGCGCTCCAACAGCGCATGTTGTCAGCTAGGCCTAGATGATGGTTTTGAAATCATAAGATACATGCTTCACATCAGCTGTTAGTAGGTTACATTATGTACAAGAGACAGACGAAGCCACCTAGCTTTTCGGCGTCTGCTATATATATATCAGATTGCATTTATTAAAAGGAATATACAGATAGTTAGTTCGAAAAACTGGCGAGTGAATCAGCCGACAAGACTAACGTTTTCTTGTTCTCTACCTCCTATTAACATTTTTTTTACCTTCCTACTCGTTCCTCAACACTATCAATTTACTCTCTCAGCTTGACATATTGAGCTTTTTATTGAAGAAACGTTATCTGCCAGACCCAGAACACTACTTTACTCACTAGCTCTAATGAACAGATAAAAATGATGATTTTTTATTGAATTTTGTTCTGAAGAAAAGTATTTCAATAAATGAATAATTTTTGGAAGAATAAATAGCTGATTTTACATGATTATGCACCGTTAATGTTTCCTTTATCTTAAGACTACTTTATTACTGTTCTGCATGAATAAAAATTATTGTAAAGAAGGGTACTGTGTTCAACATTTAAAATAAAAAACATGATTATGCACTTACAGGCTCTCATAAGTAAGTCAATCATCAATTTTAAACTTTCAAAGTTGATCAAACTTTTAATTCACTGCAATTATAAATTTTTGTGTAAATTTATAATATCTTTATTTAGTTATGTCACATCAAAGAGAGAAGTTTGGCTTCATAACCCAAAACTGTTCCTCTTAAATTTATACAAAAAAAAAAATGGTTTTACAAAACATGTTTTGAATATAATGTTGAATATTATTAAATATTCAAGAATATAGCCTACTCAAGATAGAATATAATGACTTCTTCATTTTAATAAAGTAATGTCAACCCAACCACGATACATGTATCAAATGGATGATGTATCATGTATCATTAATGATGTGTATCATCTTAAAATTAATTTGAACCCTGTTCATACAACTTTTTGAATACGTTGTAACATTTATTGGTATTAATGTTTCAGTTCTGAACCTTATTGTCTATTCTCAGGTCCAAACCAGCTGCG
Source organism: Sogatella furcifera (assembly GCA_017141385.1). Classification (NCBI taxonomy): domain Eukaryota; kingdom Metazoa; phylum Arthropoda; class Insecta; order Hemiptera; family Delphacidae; genus Sogatella; species Sogatella furcifera. Next base: position 57,890,736 of record CM029546.1, on the reverse strand, counting down.
AATATTTCTAAGTCCTAAGCAGGGAGTGGACTTGATTAACTGGGACTTTGCAAGTAGACCCGAGCCAGGACCGAAGTGGGGGGAACGACTTACTTATATGATAAGCCACACCACTGGTCTGCCATCGCCCGCTTGGAACTTCACTGTTGACTTGAAAACTAATGTAAGTAACTTGATATTTGAAATTATTTTCCAATTCTTATCAGTTTGTATTCGCTGTGTGCAAGTGGGTGGAAAGGATATTTTTGGCGATCGAGGCGCTATTGGCGGATCATTTCGGCGAAAAATTGAGTGAATTAACATTGGAGGAGATAGGGCTAAACCTAAAATAATGTCCTGGAGAATTTGTTGTGTTCTGGATTGTAAAAATAAAACACGCAATGGAAATTTCAAGTTCTACACTTTTCCAGTTGCCATACATAAGTTTCATCAATAAAAAGAATGGTTCACTGCATTGAATAAATATTGATAGGTGAAGCTAACCTAATTGTTTTGTTTACGTGCAAAAGAATTTGTCGATCAAGTAGGACCATGGAGTGCTCCATTGTAACCTGTACATGAGGTAATGTACATGAATAGTTTTTATGTTAGTTAATCTAATAAGCTGTTACTATCAACGCAAAAACTCTATTAATCATGTTTTAATAAGGAATATTCATATCATTCAATTTTTCAAATAAATGTGAGCTTGCCCCAATTTTTCATTTTCATGTAAGATAACTTATCAGCTGTTATCTCAAAGTTTTTGTCGACTCTCAAATACATCTGTTTGCGGTTGTCTGCTCTCAAATACTTGAAAACTAGGATTTTTCTAATATAATGAGCTATAATACTATCAATAACTAACATTCATATCCTAAATATCATGTTCTAATTACTGAGAAATGCATGAAGCAGCAAATAATACCATTCTAATTATAAATGCGTTTTTCCCATTTAGCGCTATGCTTTGTATGCTAAAACGCGTAGAAAAATACACACGATAATCCACCAGAGCGCAGCACGGTAGATGCTCATAGTGAATACTGGCTGTGAGAGAAGTTTGGAAACGGCTAAGTATTAATTTATAATAAAAACGTAATTTAAAGGTAGGTGACAGTAGGGATAGTACTAAAATTTAGAGTTCTACTTGACGAATATGATATTGAAAATTTGTTCCGCCATTTTGGATCCGCCATGTTATACATGATTTGGGTGGAGAAAGTGATAACGCGCCGGTCTGATAACCAAGAGGACCCGGGATCGAGTCTCGACCGGGGAACAATTATTGAAACGCCATTTTGTAATGTTTGAATGAACCGCTAATCGGGGAGGAGCTTGTCTAGGCCAATGGCAGACGTTCACGGTCATTGGCTCAAGCGTCGACCAATAGCGGTGCTTCACCGTTAGTATAAATACTGCTGCTCTGTCCGTTAAGTTTTAGTTTACCAGAGATTGATAATGGTGTAACAACCGAAACCGGTATCTCGATTTTCTAATGAATCAGTGGTTTGACAACATCTTGTCTTTTCATTTATTTAGAACAATTATTTGACCACAGCACAATCACATAAATACCGCCACCTCTTCTTTCGGAGGAGATGATAAGCCGTCGGTCCTGACTTCCTAAAGAATGGTCGCCTTCTCCTCCTCAATTGAAGTAAAAGTTGGGTTAAAAATGACAGACCAAATTTTTTATTTCAAATTTAATTTGAATTTTTAACTTTAGTAGAACTTCTCTATGTCACCGTCTGTCAATTTTCCTTTGCAGTATTTTAGCTTGTCCAAGCAAAGAATACATTCTGGTAAGATGGAAAAATTACTTTAGCTCGCGAAATATTGGTTGAAAAATGATAAATTTGATCTCAAATTGCAGAAAACATTTTGATCTATAATTTGAGACTAGCAATAAATTTCTAATTTTTCAACCAATATTGACCGAGCTGGAGTCATTTTCCCATTTTGCCAGAATGTCTTCTTTGCTTGGACAACAGACTATATCTTGTTGGGTAAGAAGTATGAAGCCGTCTCCAAATTTTTCACTCATCCTGTATAATGATGGTATACAGAATAAGACGGCATGGGTGACGACTCTAGAATAGGATGCGCAGTGGCAAGCTGGTAGCTCTGACGTCACATCCACCTATTTTGAATTTTCAATTTTAGAAATGAAACATTTGACAGCTTTAGTTCCGGTGATAATGAAGTCTGAGTCACCATCCATCATCCTCCAAGCCGGAAACGCATGACCCTTACCCTCTTCTTCTATGTATACCGTGATAATAAGTATGAGTGATGAGATTTAGGGCCTACATTGTTCAATAGAATACCAATAGACATCAGAGAAGAGGAAAATTTTAGTAGATTCAGAAGAAAAATTAAAAACTGGATATTTAATACTGAATTTATAGAGTGAAGAACTAAAAGTGAATAGGATTTAGGTGTAGATTGTTTTGCATTTTAATTAAAAATTGGATAATTAATATAGTGAATAGAATTTAGACGTAAGTTAGCAGGTGATGGTCAGGGGAATAGTTTAGATTTGATATCGTTTTAGAATATATTTTGTTCTGACCAAATTTTGTTCAAATTCGATAACCTCTACACATATTGTATAGAAAGTTAGTATTGAAAATATGTAGTGTTTTGAATTTATAAATAAAATCCTCTGGATGTGTCGTCCAACATCCAGAGAAATTATTATTATAGTTGTGTCAAGAACAGAAGAGCCTTTGGCAACATGGCTGCCATTCACTGCTGCCACTAGTCAAAATGAAAATTGTTCTAGTATAACCAAATTTAGGAAGAAATTAATAGTACAGGCTTAGACTATTTTTCTGTCTCAGTTCATAATTATGTTATCACTTGTGCTATCATATGTCAATAATTTAATAAATAAATGAATATAAAATATTTTCATTCGTGAAATCAATATGATTACGATTAGTGTAAAAACGGTATGTTGGCTGAAGTGATTTTACCCTGGAATTCCAAGCTCTGCGCATGCGTAATTACACTCTCACTTCCCTCCGCCATCTTGCAAGAGGCTCTTCTGTTCTTGGCACAACTATATTTGTAAGATTGAATAATCTTATAGCGTACTACACGAAAATATTTGGACGTTCTCCGTTCAATCAAGTTCTCGTATTTAAAGGGATATAAATAGGATACATTATTATTGACATGTTTTTCAAATCTTGTAAAATTGTAGAGAATTGGATTCTAATAAAATACCAGGATTTCAAGACAAATCAGGATTAGGAGATTCAACAGCAATTTTTCAATTTGCTTCTTTTTAGCTCAATAAAATATTAGCTAGCCTGGGCCCAATTTCACAAAGCAACAAGTCTTGTTATTAACCATGGTTACTGACAAGTACTTGTGATAACAAGTTGTTAACTACAGGCGTTTCACAAAGGAAATGAGCTACAAGTTTACAATTCTACAATTTGACAAGTGTTCCCACCCATCAGTTCCATCTGTATCGGTTTTCGATACTTTCTATAGTTTGCACTGATATAGTTTTGGTTGAAATTTGAATTATTTGTGGTAAAGATAGATTGATAAAATTGATTTTGAAAATAAATCAATCATTAGAAATCCAAATCGTTGAACCCTCATGTTATTTGGATTAAAAATAATAATAAATTATGAGACATTTTCAATCCATTTTGATCCATTACTTGAAAAAAAAAATATTACAGTGAGCTTGGAGTAGTCTCCCCTGATCTCACATGTTATAAACATAGCCTATATTCTACTGGTACTGATGATTTTTCTAATTTATTTAATTAAATTTTTTGACTCCTATTGGGCATTATAAAATGTACAAAGAAACAACATAAAATAGTTTTAATCATTGAAAATAATATTGAAGCCTTGAAAAGCATCTTTATTAACACTTGTAACTTACTTACTTAGGTCTATTCATAGGTAGAAATTTCATGGTTAATTACAAGTTTCTTTGACAAGACTTGTTCGTTACCATGCCAACGTTCGTGAAACACTTTTCATAACCGGCGGAACGCTTGTAAATTTGTTAAAATTCACTTGTTATCACAAGTCTACAATTGTGCGTTCGTGAAACGCCTGTAATCAGCTGGATTAGTAAATTTGTTATAAATCATGGTTAGTGACAAGACTTGTTATGTTGTGAAATAGGGCCCAGATCGCAATCATCTGACTGAGAGATCAGAATACGGTTATCATAATTATATTATGGTTCTCAGAGATCAATCATATAATGTGGTTCTAGTATCCATGTTTATTGATGTTGATGCATAGTTGGATCTTTTTACTGTGAATTGGTGTTTTTTTAGATTGAAGACACGAAACAAGGACTGATAGATGTGGCGATATCCGGCCACTATTTGGACAGCAGCGTGCAGCAGAAGAAGGACCTCAACCGCTATACGAAATATGCCCCAGAATGGGCGCATTTCACCGCATGGGCTGTCCAGTATAGGGCCTATGTCTTTTGAAAACTAAACTTCTCTGAGAATTTTCCAAACAGCAATGGAAACAAAACAACTGTCTTGTAAATTATCTAATAGTATTACTGTACCTATTACTCATTTCGTATTATTTTGCTCAATTATAATAGTATAGTATTGTGAAGACAACCTATTTTTTTTTTTTTTAATGTTTGTATATTCTCCACCGAGTGGGCTATTTCTATTTTTTGTATTATTTTGCTCAATTGAACTGCGCTGACTGTTGAGTGAATATACAGGGTGTTTCAGGAGGAATGTGCAATACTTCTCAGGCTGATTCCTTACACCAAGTAGACAAAAAAGTTCCATGGGACCAACCCCCAAAAACGCTTTGTTACCGGGATAACAATGGCGGAAAATTTAGATTTTTCAAAAATATTTATTTTTCTAATTTTTTAGAGGCTCTACTGAGGTTTTTAAATAAGCAATTTCTATGTAAAATAAGCTCAGGAATTCAATGAAACCAGTCTGAAGTCTGTAACTTCAATTGAGATAATTGAAAAAATATGCTTAAAAACGCAATTTTTCCAACAATAATGGTTATAACTGGATAAGGAATTATAAAATTGTATTTTTCATTAATGGAGAGAGTCGAATTCTCAAGAAAAGCTAAATGGCGGTGATTGTGTAAATCTTACCCAAATCTCAGAAATAGCGATCAAAAATCGCAAAATTGACAAAAAATAACACAGTGATAAATTTGTGTTTGGTAGCGATTTTACGATTTTTGATCGCTATTTCTGAGATTTGGGTAAGATTTACACAATCGCCGCCATTCAACTTTTTCTTGAGAATCCGACTCTCTTCAGCTTTCATTAATAAAAATACAATTTTATAATTTCTCATCCAGTTATAACCATTATTGTTGAAAAATTGCGTTTTTAAGCATATTTTTCAATTATCTCAATAACCGTTAAAGTTACAGACTTCAGACTGGTTTCATTGAATTCCTCAGCTAATTTTACATAGGAAGTGATAAATTATAATATAAAGTGGAAGTGGACATTGTAGATAAGATATATAACCTACATCTTAAACCTTCATCATTCATCATCACTCATTCATCCCTTGCTTAAAATACTTGGAAACCAAGTCGCAATTGTAAAGAAAGAATAAAGGAATTGACTATTTTAGAACCTCAGTAAAGCCTCTAAAAAATTAGAAAAATGAATATTTTTCGAAAAATCTCAATTTTCCGCCATTGTTATCTCAGTAACAAAGCGTTTTTGGGGGTTGGTCCCATGGAACTTTTTTTGTCTACTTGGTGTAAGGAATCAGCCTGAGAAGTATTGCACATTCCTCCTGAAACACTCTGTATAACTTATGACTTGTGAAAAAATACTATTCTGTATATTTCCACGAATTATAACTGTTCTTGTATTATTTTGCTCAATAAGTATTATTTTTCTCAATATTAAACTAGTTGTTGATTGAACAGGAAACTTTGCTCATTCATCCTGTGATCATGCTCATTGCAACATATTTTATTGTGGAAATTGAATCATCAATGAACGAAGAATGAATAGAGGAATCTGTGGACTGCACTTGGATGGGTGACCGGTTCTGGCCAAGTGCACATTGGTGAGGTGGAACTACCCGTAAGGGTCTCCCCACCATTAAAAGCCATAAAAATATATATCACATAGCCAGTAGGTAATGTTGCCGTTAGACCTACGCTAAAATATAAAATATTATTTCAAATAAATATAAATCAATAAAATTAGTTGCATACTGTATTGAATAAGCAGAAGGCTACAATATTGTAATGTATTCGAAGTATTTTTGTGATAGTTCTAAAATATCACGGTAATTCGAATTTTTCAAATTAATTGATTTGAATATTTCAGAGCCAGTTAGGTAAAGTTGGTTTGCTTTATTCACACTTTAGCTGTTGATCGATTTAATATGTAGGCATTCACGAGGAGTAAACATTGTCAAGGATCTCATGACGTCACTAATGTAGAATTGATCAAATATAATATTATTTGCTTACTAACAATGCAATGAGTGCCTACTGCGGTGCAATAAGTTCGCCCAGCTTTGAAAATCTACAATAAATAGGTTATTGAATTCTATTTTTTATCAGAAAATTTAATTTCTCACCAAGAGAAGCTTCGGTAAACGTGTTTGGTATGTACCCACTATTTAATTTTCATCCTCTATTTGATCAAGCGAGCAAGTTCTATTCATTTATGTTTTAAATGTTTATAGCGTATTTTTATATGTTTAAATGCTTATATCAGCATGTAGCCTATATGTATATTGTTATAATTATGTATGAATGTTCCTGGGATCTACTGCACCATTGATTTTCACGAAATTTGATGCATAGGCTATCGTGTACAGGAATCATTATTGGTTCATGTTACAAAAATTAGTTTGTAAGATTCCCCATCCCTGGAGTAGCTTGCTGAACGACATAGGCCTATAATTTCATTTTCAATTTATTGTAGGAAACACCGTAACCATAATCATAATATGTATCTCTCATAATACAGTAGTAGCAGTTCCTCTCCCCACTTTTTTTTATAAAAGTACGTAAGGTAGGCCTATATTCAATTTTTCTTGATAAAAAGGTGATGTTGTCGAAAATGAGGAGATAAATCACATCACTACTGTTCCAAAACATTATAATTTTTAAGGAAAGGTCGATAAATATTTCAAATTTGGGTGGTTGAGGAATGAAATATAAGACAAATTGATACTCCAATAAAGTTGAAAACTTTAAAAATTAATAATCAATGCAAGAAGTTTGAAGCTATAAAATCATCATCAAAAGTATGATTATAATCCATTACTCTCTGATGGCAGTCTGGGCCTAACCACAGAGAAGGGATAAAGGGTTCTCCGTCCTCTGTGGCCTAACTAAACATGATTGCAAATTCAAATTATTTCATTCATGCTTACTAAGACTCAGAAACAGCATATTCTACAAAGATTGCTAGAAAATACATTTAAATACAAATCATAAGATACGGGTAGGCTACTTTAAAGGCAACTGGTACGAAATAGAGAGTAAATGGAAGATGGACGGTTTTCAATGAAATATTTATTTTGACAATGTTATTTCTAGCCTAAAAGCTTTTGAAATTTTTATAAAAATTGAAATTGTATGTTTTCCGTCAATGTCATGAGTAATTAATTGAAGAAATGATCATGTATAAAATTTATGAATAAATATATTTTCCTCTATAGGCTCCTGCAGTTTGAGACAAAATCTTTATTTTTTAAAATAATTGATTGTTTTGAATATCGAATTGATTTTTTTTTTATGTTGCATTGATGTAATGTAGCCATTGAAAAATCTATCAAAAAGATAAATTTATATCTCTGTTACAGACTAATAATATTATTCATTTCACTATTCAAGCACTAAGCACTGTTCACTGGAGAAAATGACAAGAATACATTTGATTTTCTACAGTGGTGTGTTGATGAGTATCCTGGTCTCAAATGCTATAGCATCAGTAAGTTTTAATATTGTAATAAAATAATTTATTCATGTGCATTTATCATATATTTCAATGATGAATAAATTTTTAAAATATGTGAATGAAAGAATGAAACTTTTATCAAATTACTAGCCGGAAGGCTCGCTTCGCTCGCCTTCTCCGCCTAGCCAGGGGGCTCCGCCCCCTGGACCCCCGACAGTATCGGCAGTGTGAGTCAAACAGGCTCGCTTCCCTCGCCTGCAAAACCTCTGTCAGTGTGAGCTGAGACAAACAGGCTCGCTTCGCTCGCCTGCAAATTCCTTTCAGAAGGGATTCGAAATTTATTGAACACAGCATTATAGAACTAATCTGGCCCTGTTTACCGAATTTCAACATTTCCTGCCAATTTTCTCTCGAAAAATTCCGGAAAATAGTAAAACGCTAATATTGAGCATAACTTTGGGAAGTACGAACATATGAAACTATTTAAAAATATAAAGAACTATAAAATAACTATTTTAAATATTTAAGAATATCGAACATAGTTTGAAACTTGATTCAATATTTTCTAAATTAGTTCATCTATAATCTCGCTGAACCATTGGATTGGTCGTATCAAGGCGGAAAATATGCAACCTGCAATATACATTTACAATATTTAAAAAAAGTAATTGACAGTAAGGATTGGTCGTATCAAGGCGGAAGATATGCAAACCGCAACACATATACAATTTTGAAAACCTGATTACTGGCGTACTCTTGAACGGATTCCAAAAATATTCCAACACAACATTTCATTTCTAGACCTTATCTGAACCTGCCCACCAAATACCAACATTTTCTACCGATTGGTTCTCGAAAAAATGAGAAAACGCTGAAAACCATAGAAAAACTCAAATATTTGGCGTATCCTTGGGAAGTTTCAAAAATCCTTTTTTAGCGCGCGTCTAAACGTCCAACTGAACATGCCTGCCATATTTGAACGCATTTGGTTCAGTTGATTTTTAGTTCTGGTGATGAATGAATGAATGAATCAGTGCCATTTCGCTTTTATATATAGAGATAAAGTGATACGAATTAATTATACCCAGTGAATAAATTAATCACGCAATTGCCGAAATGTGAGGCAGTTCCAATATAAAAATGTAGGCTACCTAACAGAAATATAAAATGAATAAATGGTATTGAAGATTGACTTTCATCTATTATTTCACTCTGAAATGACAATGGATCGAACAATGGTACTGCACTACCGAAGTACCTATTCTATACACTTAGTTTGCATATAAATCTATTTTTCCTCCACCTTATAGTCTGTCCAAGCAAAGAAGACATTCTGACAATATGGAAAAATGACTCCAGCTCGGTCAATATTGGTTCAAAAATTATAAATTTGGTCTGAAATTGTGGAAAACATTCTGATCTACAATTTGAGACCAAATTTACTATTTTCGAACCAATATTGACCGAGTCATTTTTCCATATTGTCAGAATGTTTTCGATCTTTGCTTGAACAGACTATACTCAGTCTACGGAGAGTTTAGACTCAAAAGCTCCTCCTCATAGGTTCTGACATCATGATCCGCCCAACTCACAAGTTGTATTGCCTTGAACGTAGAAATTCCTCATCGATATCAATAAAACTAAGTGGCCCTTAAAAATATTGATGTTTAGATAATTATTTGTTTATTGGCAGCATTTACATCGGTGTAACATGAAAACGTTTATTACCAATAACACTTGATAGAATTATAGTTGATTTTCACTTCAATTTTCATTATTGTGTTACCAGTGTTATTATTCTGACTGCTCAGGTATGAAGCTGGGAATTCCAAAACATGATTCTTATGGCCATTTCATTCTAATTTTAGTTCAAACAAAAAATTCGCTCCGGCAGCTGGCGGTCGGAAAGAGTGCATTTCAAATGCAATTCTATGATGGCTCAAATCATATGACTTATAATGAGCTATTCAGGGTATGAATTCAAAGGCGCCGTTTTCGAAAAACACAATTTTTGGCATTGTGTTATTCGCCATTTTCTCTGCCATTTTTGATTGGATTTTTTTCGTTGATGGCTCAAATTGTAGGGAATAATACCCACCAATTTTCAAAACGATCACGTTATTGGTCGATTTGTAGTGATTTTTCAAAATTTTCATCCCCTAATTTCACCCCCTACCCTTGGACCAATTTGGCTGGTTAACGAACTTGACCGAGATATTAACACTAATGATTTTTGTGCAAAATTTGGTCGCTCTCCGACAAGTCCTTCGGGAGTTATCGTGTTAACAAGAAACTGTACATATATAAATAAATATATATATAGAGATATATGAATTTGAACGGACATCAGATTCGTGTTCTAGGGGCTCGGAAACGTGTAAAAAATATATCACATCATAAATTTTCGATTGTCAGGGCAAGACCAATAGTGCATTTTTTCAAATGAAATGCACTAAAAGCTAAAAAAGCACAATATTGTAAGAATTCCATTAAATTTATATGGAATACAATAATTAAGATAATTAAAAAACATTTTCTATTAAATTAATATTTGAAGATAATGTTGTACCGTATTTTAGAGTTTTTAGGGCTCTATTTTTTCTCCATATTTATTTTTTAAGAATAGTAGGCCTATTCTAAAACCAAATTCCAAAGTTCTTTGACGAACTATTTCCAGTTATGCTGTGCCCTATTGATTTCTTGAATACCAATTTCACTTTATTCTATACCTATACAAATTCTAAAGTTCTTGATGAAATATATTTTTAGTTCTGTTCTGCAGTGCCCTTTTGATTTCTTCAATAACGATTCAATTTTTTTCTATATACCTTTATAAGAATGTAAAACTGTGATATCTTCATGTAGTCCTATCCTTATTCATACTTTAGCCTAAAACCCTTTGGGTTGAAAACCCTTGTGGGTTAAGTGGAAGAGGGGGCTTGCATGCCTCAACTTCGCCCACAAACTCTTGTAAAATTTTTACAAAGTGTAAAATAAAGTCATTCTATCTATCTATCTATCTTTATACTTTCCATTTTCTAGGATCAGAGTGGAATCAGTGATGACGATTGTAGGCGAGGTAGGTGGAATTTTTTTTACATTTTCGAAATATATTTTTCTGTTTTCAATTATTTATGTAGGTAGCGAAATCATTTCAAAACTGTTTTTCAGGTTATCATTCCGTTCGCTTTTTGCTTCTTACATGTAACTTAACTTATAATTAATTGATTTCTTCAATGACTCGATCCGTTTTGTCTAATAATGAATGATTGACAAGAACTGTCTAATAGATTTTTAAATTTTCTAATAATTTTTCATCATTGTTTAATGGAGTTGCGATTGGTATGTGCCTGTTGTTAGTTGATGCTCAGCAGCTGCGTCAGGGCAGTCTGAAAGCGGTCTGCGATAGAGCGAAACTGTTCATTGAGGCAGTGAGGCTGCTCAATCAAGTTTTTTTTGTGACTCATCTTGTAACACAATTATAATATTATTCATCTTGCAGTACATTATTTTGAAAATGCAAACAATTCCACAAATATTAATACTTTATTGCTATTCAGGGTCGGTTTCTACAAATACTACAGTAACTTGAACTGAACTACCTACGTGAACTGTGAAATAGTAACTTACGTCTTCAACCAATGTAGCGAAGCTATGGCTCAAATAACAGCTGATTGTGTTTAATTAGGATAATTTTATTCCAAGCTGTAGAGCTTTGCTTAAGCCGCATTGGGGAAAGTGGGCCTCATAATGATAACTTACCCATATTGGTTATTGTTCACAGGAACTTTCAATATGTATGATATGGATAGAAATGGAAAAATAACAGAAGACGATGTTGATAAGTACATCTATAACAATCGAGATGGTATTGAGATGTTTTAATTTGACATTAATAGTTATATGTGCAAATTGGGTGTAAAACTGGTCATTGCCAAACGAAATAGAATTTGGCCAAACAAATAAGCTCTATCGAGTTGGCCAATTATATAGTCCGCGCAATCTAAGATGACTACCGGTACCGTACTTTTCTCTTCACCCGGGAAATAGCTGTTGCCTGATTGTGTGAAATTGGAACTTTCTTCAAATTCGCGATTTGACCCCATATCTAGACGTAGAATTTCAACCTTGATATGCCAGTAGTATTAGAAAAGTTCCTGGGTGAAGTAAAGGATTCAAAGGAAATTTGATTTTTTTGATAAAATTAAAAAATCCCGAAAATATTACTTTTTTTGTATATCACTTCTGTCACAATCATGGGTTGTATATCCGACCAATAATTATGTTTCCGTTATTAATGAATATGTTTGTCAATTTCGAGTCTATACTCGAACAGTAAAGATGAAATTTTCGATGATCTACAAACTTTTTTGTTTGAGAAGATAAGTGGGTGGTGAAAGTGAGAAAGTTGTTCAAAAACAATTAAAATTATTTTTCCAAATGTCAAAAATAGTCGGAAGATCGTAATTTGGCCTCTCAAGAGTTTCAAAGTAAGTAGAGCAGTATATGCATGAATCAATCATTATGACAGTTATAAAAGTTATTGAAGATAATCGACTTGGATATTCGAGCTGCGAACAGCTGGTTTATCATAAAAATAGTGAGTTTCACAATCGTCGATCAATAGTGATTTTCCAAAGCTACGCTGTCACTTTTAACATTCAGTTTGGGTGGCTCGTTGGAGGAGTGATAAAGCGCCGGTCGATAACCAGGTGGACCCTCAAGAGTTTCAAGTCCCAAGCGAGCGGTACAGCATGAATCACAGCACAATCACATAAATACGGCCACCCCGTCTTTCGGAGGAGATGATAATCGACTTGGATATTCGAGCTGCGAACAGCTGGTTTATCATAAAAATAGTGAGTTTCTCAATCGTCAATCAATAGTGATTTTCCAAAGCTACGCTGTCACTTTTAACATTCAGTTGAATGTGTTAGCATAAAAAATTCAATTTCACACAATATGACAACGCAGCTATTCCGCGGGTGAAAAGAAAAATCGCTAACTTAAGTTGCGCGGACTATAAAAGTTACAAAAAAAGCACATCAGTTGCAAACAATAATATGTTCGGTTTCGTGACGCTCAAGTGATTATCGTGGAAAATTCTGAAAGAATAATAAGTTAGTTGAAGATTGTTGAACAGCTTATTGTTAGTAATATGGAAAGTTGAGAGTTACTGTCCAATAATATATTATATAAAATTGGAAATTCAACAATCGATTGATAAAGAGCATTCCTCAGATGTTGCAGCAGTTATAAAAGTTCATTTGTAATTAGAATAAAAAGATTTGTTGTGAAAGTGTGCGCACGCGCGTCTGTACAAACAATAAGAAGACATTCTGGCAAGATGAGGAAATGAGGAAACGACTCCAGCTCGGTCAATTGGTTCATAAATCATAACGTCTCAAATATTGTAGATAAGAATCTTTTCTACGATTTGAGACCAAATTTATAATCTTTGTACCAATAATGACCAATCTGGAGTATTTTTTCTATCTTACGAGAATGTCTTCTTTGCTTGGACAGATTATAATTAAGTAATCTTATTTTATAATCACATCTATTTATTACAAGACTTGATTCACACTGCATCCGTGCGTGAATCGTCTTGGTAGGGCACGAAACTACTAACATTAATAAATTTTATAATAGATAGGCTGGCTACTCGGTAGTTTACTGCAAAATTATCTGTAATAACCCTATATGTACCATACAATATACTTCTGTAGGTAGGTTGTTCTATAGCATGCAGAATAATATAAGCTTCTGTTTTTCACCGATGGCGAAAAATAATATTATTTTATATATAAAATAAAAATTTTATTATATTATAATATTGATGACATTTTTATAACACCATCATACAGCTATCTCTAAGTTAAGTTACATAAAAACAAAGATATCGCTTGTAGTAATACAGAAATTTCTGTATTTTTTCATTTGCTTTCATCAACCCTATTGACTTATCGATTTATTTACAAATCTACATTTTTAATGTATAATATGTTAAGTTTCTTGGTGATAGATTTTTCATTAATCTTCATATTTTACAGATGATCTTGAAGTTGAATTAAAAATTGCTCTACAGAGAAATGATGGAGAAATTGATTTTGAAACGTATTGTGAATTCATGGAGGAAGATGATAAAACTCGGTATTGTATATGCTTCATTTCGTTTTCAAAAAACTTGATACACATGAAAATATAGGCTACTCATATTGAATACTACCATTAAACATTAGGATAGGCTACAATTGAATATTGACACTAACCTACACCTACTGTAACTTGAGAAATAGCCTTAATTGTCTTTTACAAACTTCCTCAATTAGTCAAAAGACTGGATTTTTCCGCTTCTCAAAAAATCTATTCTCAAAGTAATAAAGAGAACGGCTGGATTTGTAGGTATAGCATATATGGATTGTTTCAGGAGAAATGTCCCAGACTCCTTAGAATGGCACTTATATTCATAATATTTTAGAAATTTCAGATATTGATAATTTTTTAGATCTATTTTCAAGCCATCATACTTATACTTGAACATAATTTCAAAGGCTTATGTGCATCCATCATCGTGTTATCATATGGCAATCATAAAACATCATAAAGATATCATATGTGATGGGCAATCATAAAAACACAAAATGGCGGATAACAGGAAAACTAAGGAGAGTTCGCTATTTTGCGCACAACATTCTCTGTTTGTTATAGCTCGAGGAACACCGTGGTGGCACTCGAATCAGTTCTTTTCGGAACACTCTGTATATGTAGAACTATATGTAGTAAGATAAATGAAAATCAGACACCCTTTTTAAGAATCTTTAAAATGATTAAAACACAGACATGTTTCGGCACCTTAGGCCATTATCAATGTGCCGAAACATGTCTGTGTTTTAACTTTTAATAATTTGAAAGTTTCTTAAAAAAGGTGTTTGATTTTCATTTATTTTTCAATTATTTTAAACAGCCCTAAGTTTTAAAGTTCAGTTTTCTATGTAGTAAGTTATATATACTATGCAGCACTCGCAGTCTAAACTTGAGAAATGTTTTTACCCTAATTATTATTGGATAACTCATTTTTAATCTTTAGGAGCGATGTCGAGGTTTTGAATGCATTATTTTCTGCTCGAGTACGGAATCAAAAAGTATCTGGCGAAAAATTGAACAGGGCCTTTCTTCTCGAAAATGAACTATTTCATAATACAAGTTTCTTTACTCGTGATCGTAAGTAGTTTTCTTAAGTATAAAAGCTTAGTCTATATCCAAGCAAAGAAGACATTCTGGCAACATGGTTAAATGACTCGCAGGTCGGTCAATATCTGTCTGGCAACATGGTTAAATGACTCCCAGGTCGGTCAATATCTGTTCGAAAATTATAAATTTGAACTCAAAAGACATCCTGCTCTACAATTTGAGACAAATTTATAATTTTTTCACATCTTTTCATATTCCCATCTTGCCAGAATGTCTTCTTTTATTGGACAGCAGACTATAACTAAGGCAAGTATACCTTATTTCATCTACTTTTTCAATTAATTTTTTCAAATTTTTATGATTTCTAAAAAGTGTTCCAGGAGGAATATTATTATTTATGCGATAAATTACTTCTAAGGCTGATTAGGTACTCTTACCAAGTAGAGTAAGAATGTTATATTTATAGGACATAACCCCAGAAATGCATTTATACCGAGATAGGTAACAATGGCACATTATTCAAAAAAATAATTATAAATTTTATCGTTTTTTCTAAGTTCTTATTCAGGTTATTAAATGATCAACTCCTTTTTTCAATTAGCTGAAAAACTCGATCAATGAAGCCAGTAAGAACTTTGTAACTAGAACACATTTATAAAGAGAATATGCCAGAAACCCATTCTTCAACAATTATAAGGGTTATTGTAATTTGTAACTGTAGGTAACTTATATAAAATCATAAATTCGTATTTTAAATTTAAGGAAGCTGTAGTGGATAAACTTCTGAAGAAAACGTTAGATCGCGATGATGATTGTTTAGATCTTACCCAAATCTCATGATTCGCAATAAAAAATCTCAAAATCGCGACAAAAAATCGACTTAAATTTGTCACTTTTGTGTATGGTTTTTCTATTTTGTCATCTTTCGATCGCAATCTGAGAGATTTACATAATCATGGTCATTCAATTTCTTATTTGAAGTTACCCATTCAAATTTATTTCATAACTTGTGAGCCTCTTTGAGTAAGTTAAGTGGTAACCGAAGGGACCCGAGTTCAAGTCATGACCGGGGAAAAATTTTTTTTATTTTTTAAATTTTTTTGCTGCGGATGATGCCTATATAAGTATATAAATTTACTTGTGCATGGGTAATGGAGTGTGCGAGGGTGATTTATGAGGTGCATAAACGACCATACCTCTGGTGGGATTCGAACCCACGACCGGGTAGCGCTAGCGGAGTGAAAGTTGTAACGCTCCAGACTAATTCTTTGACCACAAGGGGGCGCCGCGGCGGATGATGCAAAACGGGAATTTTAAAAATTTTAATTGGGCTATTAGAATAATTTCTCCACTATTTGATAAAAAACTTATTTTACCAATAACTTGAATCCTCAAGAAATTATTTCCTCTGCATAAATTCATTAATCATAATGAATTGATCAATTGAAAACCCACGATCAATGTACTGTATGAAGCAAGCCAATAAACGCCCCTAATTTGATTCTATGGTTGGCTGATAACCACCTTACATTCTGTTGACCAATCACAAGCCAGATTCCGATAAAAACTCCTCCTTATAATAATCCTATAATAGGTACTGATATTAGAGCGAATTTAGAGCCGGGCGTTTCTCAGCTTACATTAGCATCGCGGTTTTTCAATTGATCAATCCACGATGATGGATTAGTTAATGCAGATAGATGATGCAGAGAAAATAATTATTGTGAATTCAAGTTGTTGGTGGAAAAATTTTCTTATAAATTTTCTTTCAAATTCCTGTCAGTGAACAAGGTATTTAAATAGCCCTATTGAATTTTTTTTAAATCCCTGTTTTGCTTTGATTGCCGTGGCGCCGCCTTGGCCACGGCGCCCTGTGCGGTCACACACTCCGCACGCCCCACGCGAGGGCAATTTTTATGAGATAAATGTGAACATGCAAGGCAGCTTGAATCATATTTGGCTTTGAATATATTATTATAAATATGTTGGTTTGCATTCGTATGGCAATGAGGGGGGGGGGGTCCGCACAGGGCGCCAAAACATTGCGAGGGCCCTGTTTTTATGATATTATTTAAAAACTTATGATAAATAACTGAAACATATCAGCACATCAATCTTGACTGATAATGCCTATAATTCATTATGTTCTATTCTTTTTCTAGAAGTGGAGAATATACTTGCAAATAACGATCATTAATGTGCTACATTGCTTCTGGGACACACCAGACTGCAGTCAGTGAATATAAAGTATATAGGTATTAATATATAAAGTATATATATAAGTTTCTCCATATTCTTTGCTGCAGTTTACAATAGATACGAGGAAACCCATATAGAACAGATTAAGTTCTGTCATTATTGATTCAAGCATACGAATCTATTTTTTTAACCATGAGTTTAATTAATTGTGTCTTAATAATATACTGTATTATACTAAATGCTTTCAATATTCAGTTCTTCGTTTAAAAATATGATTATTATTCCCTTTTATTTGTCATTTGACATGGACTAATAAACTATTATTTTGAAAACAATATGTCTCTCAGTATTCTTTTGACTAAACATGTGATCATTTTTTATTTGAGTAACTTAGGCCTATTACTATTAATAGTAACTTATAGCTTACTATTATGGTTGAAAACAACCTAATGCCCGGTTTTTTCAAGCACACTCAAATTTGAGAGACCCTCAAGTTTTTCTACAGTTTACTACATTTCCTATAATTACTTATCATAGAAAATGTCAGCTGTTCATCAAAATTTGAGGGTCCCTCAACTTTGAGTGTGCTTGGAAAAACCCGGCATAAGAGTACCGCCGGTAGGCCTAGTTAGTTCTACAGTGACTTATACAGAGTGTGCCGCATAAGGTGTAAAAGCCGGCATCCATGGACTCCTCAAGCAATTTCCAACAAAAAATGTCCAGTAAAATTTTCTCATATCGACCTTCGTTTTCGAGTTATATAGATTTTTCAATATTTTCTAGTAGGCCTACTTATACAGTCATTAAATCGTCAATATCTCAAGAACTATTTGTCAAAATTGAATTTTTAGGATATTGTTGGAAAGAAAATAAAATTCCACATTGATTTAAGGTTTTAAACATGCCAAAGTCGATTGTTGAGCAGTATTTTTTAGCGGACAAAGTTGAAAAAGTGATTTTTCAAGTTTTTCATAAACTTCAAACATTATTTTTCTCGATTTTTGACATGATACGAAATAATTTTCATTGCGCAAAAACTTCTTTCTTTGATTATCTTTCGGATGAGACCAAGTACTGAGTAGAAGGCTGTATCATTTAAATTGATGATACAGTATCATTTCAGTACTTGATACAGTATCAAACGAGTATATGATACTGTATCCTTGTTCGTGCCCCGATTTTCTTTTGGAGTTCGTGAACCTGTGTCCTGTGTGGCGGGTTGGTCTTGGAGTTGGTAGCCTACACCTTCTCCCGTTCAAAGAGCGAACATAACCTAAATCATCATTGTTTTGTTTATATTAATATCACATCATTACTGCGTTAGCCTACACTTTATTATTATACATACCTACACTAACATTATTATTATACCTACACTACAAGTTCATTATTGACTCATGAATCAATTGAACTAAGAAGTTACGAAATAGTTTTTGATACCGGATATTATTTTACCATAAGTTTAGGGTATTTCAAAACAATTTTACCATGGTTGACAGATCCTTCTACAATACTACGCTTGCACAGACTTTTTCACCTTGCGGTAACTATCTAGTTGCTGGGAATATCTACGGACAAATAGCAGTCTTTGAGTAAGTACTGTCATATTTTTATGTACCTACTTCATTTTTATAAACTGCTTGGTCTGTGCGGCATTCTTCACCAAGTTTCTCAGTAAATTACCAAGTTACCGGTAAATATAGCTGATTGCGCTGAATGAAATTTCTCAGCCAGCTCCGCTCACAACTAATTCTATTTATAGGGTATCTGTCTGAACGGCCTGAAATAAAAACCAAAATTATGTAGACCTAACTTATATTACAATATAGCTTAATCCTGCCAATAAGATTGGGTCCAACCTTACTGGGGTCACTGACCAATTCAAAGTGCGTGCGGATTATAACAAATATTTAGGCTATATCAGACCAGACTACTTTTTTGGCAAATTTACTAGAATTCAAACAATTATTTATCTATAAACTATTAACTTACAATGATCTATAATGATAGATATTATATTCTAAAAGAGAAAAACTAGGCTTTGCCTATACTAGAATCTAAACACTCTTATGGTCATATCCATGTTTAACAAGATTGAAGCAATAGTTGATGAAATATGCTATCAATTAACAATGTTAGGTCACGCTTACACCAGAACGAACAGAAATCAACAAGCACTCAAGTAGTAGCTCAAATTCGAACATTTTCATTCAATTTCAATAACATTCGGTAGGCTACGTACTGCTCGTTCGCTCTGTTGTGACCGTAACTTTGTTGAAAATAAATTAATAATAGAAATTTTCTACTAGTTTGCAGAATGCCCTGGAGCCGAGTGAGCCATCTAGCGATCAGTTTTCAAAGCCGCTATTTGTTTTTCAATCGGCGCGAGAAAAGTCAGTCTCCAGTTTGGTTTCAAACAGCAAATTTCTGATGGTTGGCACTGTTGGCGAGGTAGCCGGCTACGACTGGAAGAGCATTCTCTCTAATAGGAATCCGAAAGTGGCGTGGACTGTACAGATTCCCACTTACAGGTAACTTCAATCATAAATATCCATTCATTAATTTACAATGAAGGATACAACAAGCATAAGCTACAAACTCAGGTTATGTCGATATAAAATTAAAAATTCAATTACAGTTTGAAAACACTATTACACCAGGAGCATTTGCATTTAATTTCAATTGCAACTTTTCACTGCTCGTTGGCTCCCGTTCGATTAGGTTTCAACCATGGCTTGAACAATTCAATAGGATAGCTAAAACCTGTATCATACCTATCTAATCTTTTAGTAACGGCTTTTGCTGAAAGCTAAACAAGTTAAAGAAAAGACTGTGTGACAGTTTTTCGTAGACTATGTCGAGAAACACATTGAAAATTCAATATGCTCAAAATAGTCGGTGAACACTGTTACTCTGTATAGTGTTTTTATTATGTGCCGAACTGCGCTCTTTGTTTCCTTTGTGAGAAATTTTTGTTAGAGTGAGTTGATTCCATGAATTTGGTTTTCAGAGATTCTCTGGAGAAGTCGGACGTGAATTCGTTGGCAATAGTCGAGCATAGCAACGACCAAACGTTGGTGGCTGGGTGTGGCGATAAGAAAGTGCACCTGTTCAACCTAAGACAGGGCAAGCACACTCAGAGCTTTGACGGACATGACAACTATGTGCATTCGGTCTATGCTTCGTAAGTAACTTAGTTCGAATAGAAATTTCGTTATTTCTTATAGAACAGAAGCTATTCTTTTACTCAACTTTTGGTTTGACAGAGATTTATAATGGTGTAACAACCGAAACCGGTTTCCCTCCTTTGGGAGATTGGCTTGGGTCGTTGGTGAAGACAGTCAGTTGTTTCCCCGTCTCTGGAGGAATAATAATTGAAGCATTACACTATCTGATTAACTTATGCTATTCAGAGGTGTTTGCCGTCACTTGGTTACGGAAACTGGCTTATGTTTGAGAGGGTCATCGTGTTACCTCTATCCTGGTTGATGATTATTCACCTCCGCTGTATAGTGGAGTGAATATGAAACTGGCAATCAGCTGGTAGGCCTAGGCCCTTCATGGGCTGTTGAGCCATTGACAAAACAGATACCGGTACTGTATCTAGATTTTCAATGAATCTGTGGTTTCACAGTATCTATTATTTTTATTTAGGCCTTTGAATTCTCAATGTACAAAATATAAATTATTGACCACCATATCCACCTATTGTGTGTGGCTCGACAGCAAAAATACACTTTTTATATTATGCTACAATTTCAGGTTTTTAAATCAAAGTGTTATATTTCAAAGAATAATTAGAAGAGAATTTTCCTTTGCAATTCCGATATCAAAACCTATTACTCTGATAGGAATTTCCTTACTGTATGACACTTGATCAATATGACTGATTTTTGGGCTGTCAAAATCAAATTCTTAATATTAACTTCTTCAAAATATCTTCAAGGTATTTTGGGGCAACTCCAGTACTGGAAAGAAGTTTCGAACAACCGGCCCTTAGTGATTCTTTTCAGATCCGCACATGCGCAGTCACACTCTCGCTTTAAATGGCCATCTTGAAGGAATGAACTAAATACTATAGCTTTTGAAAAGTACAAGTAACAAACGTAATGGCCTTAATTTTTGTAGAAAACTCTACTTTTTATTATAGAAGCTACTCTGTGTATTTTATTACTTTGATTGTGGTAGTGGGTGTACTTGGTATTGGCCACTCGGTAAGGGTGGCTACATAGTGATCGTGAAGTTCAGTCACGTACACTGTGAACTGCTCTCAGATGGGTACCAGTATTTGATCGCCGAGTACACATTGGCGCTACCCGTAAGTGTGTCCCGCCATTGAAAGGCATGCCATAGTCCGCGCAATTTAAGTTGACTGTTTTTCTCTTCACCCGGGAAATAGCTGCGTTGCCAGATTGCGTGAAATTGAAACTTCTAAAGCAAACACATTTAACTGAATGTTAATAGTGACAGCGTAGCTTCGGAAAAATCACGCGGTGTTGTGAAACTCACTATTTCTATGATAAACCAGCTGTTCGCAGCTCGAATATCCAAGTCGATTAGCTTCAATAACTCCAATCTTTAACATACAATGATTCATGCATATACAGCTCTCCTTACTTTGAAACTCTTGGCCAAATTACGATCTTCCGACTATTTTCGACATTTGGAAAACTAATTTCAATTGTTTTTGAACAATTTTATCGCTTTCACCACCCACTTATCTTCTCAAACAAAAAAGTTTCTAGATCATCGAAAATTTCATATTTACTGTTCGAGTAGACTCGACATTAGCAAACATATTCATTAATAATTGAAACATAATTATTGGTCGGATACAGAAAATTCAAAACCCATTAGAAAGCTCGAATTCTCCTTGTCATTTTGATTTTAAAAAAACTTTATTTTTACTACAACCCATGATTGTAAGAGAAGTGATATACAAAAGAAAGTAATATTTTCGCGATATTTCAATTAAAAAAAAAAAAAATAAAATTTACTTTGAATCCTTTTACCCAGGAACTTTTTTAATACTACTGGCATATCAAGGATAAAATTCTACGTCTAGATATGGGGTTTAATCGCGAATTTGAAGATGTTCCAATTTCACACAATCTGGCAACGCAGCTATTTCCCGGGTGAAGAGAAAAACAGTCAACTTAGATTGCGCAGACTATAGTAATTGTGTTGTTGTGCTCAGTGGGTCGCAAGTGGCGTCGTGTGGCGAGGACGGCGTTGTGTGCATGTGGGACTGGCGGCAGTCGGCCAAAACAGGTGTGCTCGAACCGCATCTCAACCAGCAGCTGGCCAGGCCGCATCTGGGCAAGTGGATCGGCGATGTCTGCTTCAACGACGACTGGCTGGTAGGCAATCGCTTCTCATTTTTCTCTTCTAAATTTTATCTTTATTGTCTTTCTCCATAGCTTCCTTCAATAGAAGGCCATGCCCTAATAATATGGCAACGTCGCACCGTAGTCACAGTCTTTTCATATGGAAGCATTAAGTACAGATAAAAATAATGCATGTTGACTTGATTTTTCTCTCTTTGAGCATAATTTCCATGAAAAACGTTCATGAAACTTTTCGTATAGAATTCCTTTTGTGTTTTTTGTAATAGGTTGTGATAGAGATTAGCAAGAAAGATTAAGAATAGACAGTTATTTATTAAAATAGCTTATGATTTGTGGCAAGTCAAATGGGAGAACGCACACAAGAAACGCATCCATTAGAACAGCTGATTGAAAAATGATTTTAATGCTTTTAAATGAACCCAATTTCCTACTCTACATAGTTGTCAATTTTAGGCCATGGCCTTCTATTAAAGGAAGCCATGCTCTCTCTCTACGGTTGAGTGTTGATGGGAGGGATATCCTTGCATAGCCTTCTCCAAGAATGGACATCTTTGTCCAAACTCCGCCATTTCATGTAGATACATCACAATCATATTATAACAGTAAGCATATCAAATCCTATATGTCTGTAATTTAGCTAGTTCACTTCGTAGCCTTGTATATTTATTTTTCATTTTAACCAATTGTGTAATTAAATTTCAGGATTTAAGATCATAAATGCTGTACTCTACTTGAGTAAAGTGAATAACCTAATCTAATCTTTTTCTTCTTCTCACATTTATCGATATCTTCCTCTTTTCCGCTTTTTCTCTTCTCTAACTCTTCCTCCTCCTTTTCCTCTCCTTTATTTCTATTGTCTTTATTTGCTCCCGTTGCAGGCACAACAATATTTTCCTTCCTGATTATGTATGCCGAGTTCTGTTTAATCTATATAGTCCATTCACGATGGCTTGAGACGAGATAAACAAAAGCTCTGCATGTGTGTGAGTGCGACTGGAGTGGCTTCGATTTAGCCACGACATAAACAAGTCACAGCAATGCCGAAATCCCGAATTTTGATGTCGGGACTGTAACCAAAGCATTGGCACAAAAACTTTTACTATAATTGTTTGTTCATTTTAGGTTCATGCCGTCGAGAGACAACCGAAACAAGCAATTTCCCAATGTGTATCTATAAAAAAGATTACTTAAAGATACTTATTCTGAATTGTCTACAACAAAATTCGGGATTTCGGCATTGCTGTGACTTGTTTATGTCGTGGCTAAAACGAAGCCACTCCAGTCGCACTCACACATATGCAGAGCTTTTGTTTATCTCGTCTCAAGCCATCGTGAATCGACTATAGAATAATTTATAAGGGCGGCAGGAAATCTGACTTCCAATTATCGTGTTGTATGCAAGGGGAATACATGCATCGAAAGACTATAATGTATGTACGATGTGGTTCAATATTCAGTTTCAAATTGGTTTATTTAATAAAATACAATCAATATGCTACATATGTGAAAACAAAACAATCGATTTGGAAACTTTTGTAAACTAATTGTTTGAAAAGTGATGTGATATCATAATCTCATTCGGACTAAAACAACCTTTATCAACATTCGGGAGTCAGATAGTAAGGGCAATTAAAGCCTGTTTTCCTCTCCTAAAATATTCAAATCACTGGCGGCTCGTGCCCACGAAACAGGTGAAGTGCTCGTATCTTTTACTGTACAGCACTTCACCTGTTCCGTGGGCACGAGCCGCCAGTGATTTAAGTTACTTTGTGTGAATGCATCTCTTAATAAATGAATAAATTTAATCATTGTTGTAAATCTTTTTGTAGATTGAATCGTGTGGCTCAGTTGATCCCACACTGGTGCAACTCAGGGGTTTTGATAAAATAGTATTTTTCTATGACTAAATGGCTTTACCGTATTGTACGTATTGTATTAGTACATATTGTACGTATTGTATTAGTACATATTGTACGTATTGTATTAGTTCATATTATACGTATTGTATTAGTGTTGGTGGAAGGCTTAATTTTGAATGTGTTCTGTAGGTATGCGGAGGTGGTCCCTACTTGTCGCTGTGGCACCTGCGCTCAATGGACCTGATGCACAGATTCAGCAATGTGGAAGACAGGGGCATTCACGTGGTCAGAATGTGCGACGATCGAATCATGGCCGGAGGAACATCGCCCTACTTCTATCATCTCTCGTTCTCAGGTTTGTTTTTTTCTTCACTTTTGTTTAATTTCAACTATTCAAGTTTATTACCTCTATTATACCGCTATATCGCTTCGCTCGCCTTCTCCGCCTAACCAGGGGGCTCCGCCCCTGGACCCCCGACAGTATAGGCAGTGTAAGTGAGTCAAACAGGCTCGCTTCGCTCGCCTGCAAAACCTCTGCCAGTGTCAGCTGAGACAAACAGGCTCGCTTCGCTCGCCTGCAATTTCCGTTCAGTAGGGGTTTGAAATTTATTGAGCACAGCATTTCTACACCTAATCTGGACCTGTTTACCTAATTGCAACATTTTCTGCCAATTTGTTCTAGAAAAATCTAAGAAAAACTCCGAAAATTCAAAAAATAGTAAAACGCTAATAATTATTAAGCGTAACCTTGGGAAGTATATCGGACATAGTTTGAAACTTGATTCGATATCTTCCAAATTAATTCATCTATAATCTCGCTGAACCATTCAATTTACAGTTAGGATTGGTCGTATCAAGGCGGAAGATATGCAACCCGCAACACATGTACAATTTTGAAAACCTGATTACTGGCGTAATCTTGAACGGATTGCAAAAATATTTTAACACAAAATTTCTAGACCTCATTTGAACCTGCCCACCAAATATCAACATTTTCTACCGATTGGTCCTCGAAAAAATGAAGAAAACGCCGAAAAACTCTAGAAAAACTAAAATATTTGGCGTATCCTTGAAAAGTTTTTAAAATCCTTTCTTAGCGCGCGTCTAAACGTCCAACTGAACATGCCTGCCAAATTTGAACGCATTCGCTTCAGTGGATTTTTAGTTCTGGTGATGAATGAATCAGTCAGTCAGTCAGTGCCATTTCGCTTATATAGTATTTTAATATTCAATTTCAGTATTCTAATAACATTACATTACATCATCCCAATAATTATCATTATTATCAAGTGGTGACAACAACAAAACTGACAGTTTGCGAATGATTGAGCCCCTGATATTTGCTAAATTCTTAGCTGATGGTCTGCAAAGATTCTACCGAGACCACCAACGCTTACTGCTTTAATGGCTTGTCCATACCAAATATTTTTCAGTCAAATCGACTTGAAGAAGAAACGTCTACATAGTGTAGAGACTATTAGACTGGTGTGGACGAGTTATTGAAAGTACCAAAATGAAAATCAATTGATTTGTGGACACAGCTCAATGGAGAGTTTTCAATTCATTGCGTCATAGGGAAATATCAACACAGAAACTGACAAGGGATACTTTTTGAAAATGACAATGTTGCCGAGGATGATAATCCAATAAATTGGAGTTTGGTGTATGCAGGTTATAGTATTGTAATAGTGCTCACTCATGAATTGTTAAAACACTTTTTGTATTAAAATTATTATAGATTTAGTAAAAAAGGTATCTATGAAATGTGATTTGCTGTGTTAGAAATTTTTATTATTATTTCGTATGGCTCATTTTGTGGGGAGTTCCGAAGAAGGAAGAATTATTAGACAATGCAGTATACCAACTGCTGGATAATTATAATAATAATTAATTTGAATCTCCATTTATTGCTATATAAATAGACAAAGGACTTCTGCAACTGCAAATATTGACCAATGTACTAAATAGCAGTCGAGATCCATTGAATGAAACTGTTCAAAAAATTCCGCCCGGACCGGGAATCGAATCAATATTTGCAGTTGCAGATGTCCTTTGTCTATTTAGCAATAAATGGAGATTCAAATTAATTATTATTATAAGTTCCGAAGAAGTTCCACAGCCGACATAACCACAATTTCTCATGTTGGGAAATTATTGTGGTAGTTAATATTGAACAAAGTTATTGGAATTGTGGTGAATTTCTTAAAATTTCATAGAACCAAACACAAAAATAACACTCGAAGCACTAATCCACGATCGGAAATTATTGAATTTTGAAAGAATTTAGAGCAGGAAATTTTCATATCACAATTTTGCCATGTTAGAAATTGACTTAAATATATTCAAATAGCAATTTTTCTATTTGTGCAAGGAGTATTATTTGTATTTGTTATGAATATTGTATTCTTTTAATTTACAGGTGAAATATTCACTCAACTGGAAACATCCTCGCTCACTGTGTACTCAGCTATTTTTGAAGAAAAGCCCTTCCATGTAAGTTTGAACGTTATTGCTCTTCAATTACAGTAAAATGTTCTACTCATCTCACTTTTCTATCTTTGATGTACGTAGCTGGCTTCAAAAAGAATGGCGGTTGGCGAATGACTTATTAATTCTCAGCTCTGACTGCGTCAGAGAGCGGTCTGGAAGAGCATATAGATTAGTAGGGGCGGTTTCCCATATGGTTGCAAGGTTGCACAACCCCCAAACGATCTGGTAATGATAACTTTTTAAACAATTTCAATCTCAATAGAATGAAGCTATTAAGATGAAACATGGAGCAGAAGTATTAAAACAGAAGTTCAACATCGCATTTGAACGTTCAACATTGTAAACGCGGCAACACGCGCAAGAATGAACAAAAAAATAATTGTGATCCCCGATGACGCGTCACTTATATGGGAGAATTATCATTGGAGGCTATTAGAGCTGAAACCCAGTTTGGTTGCTGTGGCAACGGAGGTATTCCGTGACACTCCACGGGGAACAGTGATCCTCTAATACCAATTAGAGTCGGGTGTAGTATCAATAGATTACCGATAGTCAAGATTCAGAAGGTGTGAATCTCGCTTCTATTGTTGATTTCATAATTTCTCCTTGATCGGTGTTTTGCTATTATTAAAATCATGTACAGGTTAATCTCATAATCAGTGTACAAGTTTCAATTACGATTTAGCCTAAACCTTAGCAATTTTACAATCAACAATTCAACGGTTCTTCCAACTGTACTGATATAGTCTGTCCAGGCATGGAAGAAATTCTGGCAAGATGGAATATTTACTCCATCTCGGTCAATAAGTCAGGTCAATATATGTTTAAAAATCATAAATTATAATTGTAGAAAACATTCTTTTAATTTGGACCAAAAAATGTAAATTTGGTTTCAAACTGTAGAAAACATTCTGCTCTACAATTTGGACCGAATTTATAATTTTTAAACTAATATTGGCCGAGCTGGAGTCATTTTCCCATTTCCAATCTTCAGAATGTCTTCTTTCTTGGACAGAGTATACCTGCAACCTCCAAACTAAATTTACACCGTCCGCCACTGTAGATTAGTACAAGTTAGTACAGTATAATAATATAAGATTTCTATCGTTAATCAATATTCCTAATGAATCCTGTTGTGTACTAAAACTTATCAATCCTGCTGAATTTTTATGTTGGCTATTTAATTTTCATGTAATTTAATAATTTATGTATTTTTTGCAGGTGACGTGTTTGGCTGGTTCCAGTCCTCATATTGATCTGTGTACAAATTTCAAATACAGGGACCAAGTTTTAACGTTTGAAGAACCGAAATCGTGAATTTGTGATTAAGTGGTCTCTACATACGAAATTCTGAGAACATTGAAAATGATATTTTTGAGACTGCAATTCATTTTATAATTAATGTGATTTAGAACTTGGGTCTAATTAATTTATCGACTATGTCAAGGCATAATCCTGGAAATGTATGTGATAAACATTATCAGAAATACATTTTGTGATTTTAAATGAACTTGAAAATATTTAAGGGCAAACAGTTATTTATTATGAATTTTGTAAGGTTATGATATTCTATACAAGTATTTGAAATGAACTTTCATTTAAATCAATTTAAATTTGATTTTAAATGAACTTGAAAATATTCAAGGACAAACAGTTATTTATTGTGAATTTTGTGAGGTTATGATATTCTATACAAGTATTTGTTTAATTTCTATCCCTAGTTTAGACAAATTATTACTTTTGTACATCATCTTGTTTCTTTCCAGATCATTGAAGCAGTTTTATTGTACTGTTGTAATTTTTTTTAATGGATAAATATAATTTGTTTTCTTAATAAATTATTTTTTCTTATTCATTTCTGGAACTTAAAAGTGGACTTTTATCAAAATTCAAAATTATTTGTGATAAAATATTTTTTGAAGTGAGAAATTATTAAGTGAAAGTGGACATTGTGGATAGACATAATAACCTACATCTTAAACCTTCATCATCATCATTCATCATCACTCATTCATCCTTTGCTTAAAATACTTGGAAATCAAGTCGCAATTGTAAAGAAAGAATAAAAGAAAAATGAAGTAATTAAATTTTTAAAAGTTTGCGTTATTATGTCCTTGTATTATGTGCTTTGTTGGTATCACAAAATCCCCAAAATTGTTTGGTAAGAAGCACGGATATCATTAGAATACACGGTAGGGATAACAAGTATGATCTTTCTCATGACGTAACCATGAATCAGGCTACTATAGGGCTCTACAACACGTTTTTATAAAGCCTTAGGTGACTATTTAATTCGCTGCATAACAATATTATGTCCCAGGTTCCACCACTGAGTACGTGAATCGTATTTTGTGGTTCCTGGTCAGTTCACACCGCTCAAAATCTAGCCTGTTATAGTTCGCACACGCTCAACTATGAAGGTATGGCGTCACTCTAGTGTGAATAGAATAAAACCGATTTTTTGTTGAAAACGAACGATTTTATTATAAACATGTAAAAATTTGTATTACAATAACGTTCAATAAACAATTTTAATACTAAAAAAATTGAAAACAAACAATAATAGAATTCTGATTAACGTTGAAAAGTTGTGAATTTGACACACATTCACGATTTTTCTAGATATGTTTAGTTATAGTAAAATAATAAAATACAATGATTATTGTCGATATAAATTAGAAGGAATGATCAATTTTCAAATCAATCAAATCTTATGGATAAAAATAGTAATAATTATAAATTATTTTATTCAATTCACACAAAAAATGTTTTACCTAGTTTAACATTGTTCAAATAAAATTTACAACTGTTGACACAAACACCTTTAATTAAAGGATTTAATTATTTTTCAAGCCAATAAAGTTCATAATTAATAGAAAAGCTTCACGATACAGAATAAGCTTAATATTCTAATACATATATTTCGATCAATTACTATAATCAAGTGAAAATTATTGTCTTATGTCTTTAGTTTACCTTTGTCCTTTATAAATTTACTTGTCTATATTTATATAAAATGAATAATCACATACGCGGCCTGTGAAATAAATGACCAAATATTTATAGACAGTCTACTAATTCGTCCAGAAAATAACTTGAACTGGAAACTTTTCATCCATCATGCTTTGATATAGAGTAGGCTGCATTCCTATCGCCAATAATTGGGCTATACATATTTTGAAATCGAATCCATCTCTGAGAAGTTCACCTAGGCTACAATCAGGACCTACTCTTTCAAATTTCGTTTTCCCTACTTTAGAATTGCCTGATTTATTTGAGTTTCCTATTCTCCTAAATTACTCTATTGTTAAGAGAAAAGGCTGCAATCAGTAACGAATTTCGTGTTCCCTACTTCAAAACACTGGCGGCTCGTGCCCACGAAACAGGTGAAGTGCTGTACAGTAAAAGATACGGGCACTTCACCTGTTTCGTGGGAACGAGCCGCTAGTGCTTCAAAAGTATTTAATCTCCGTATTTCGTATCAACTAAATTACTCCTTAATTTTCTAGAAGTAGCATACCTAAGATAGTTCTCTAAGAAACTAAATTATTGAGGATTAACTAGTAATTGAGCTTTGGAAGACTAATTTTTCTCATTAAATATCCATCTACAGTTGTTAAATGAAACACTTTGGTAATCCTTCTGACGTCAGTAGATGCTGGCTTTCATCAGTTAGCACTTTGGGTCCGTCTCCCACTTTGGTGTGTATTATGTACTTCAACTGTCCCTTCTCGTTTGGCGTACCCACTGGTTGAATGTCCTGAAAATAGAAGAAAATTTCATTGAAATCAAACTTTCTTTCTTTACAATTGCGACTTGGTTTCCAAGTATTTTAAGCAAAGGATGAATGAGTGATGATGAATGATGATGATGAATGATGATGATGATGAATGATGATGATGAATGATGAATGATGAATGATGATGATGAATGATGATAATGATGATGAAGGTTTAATAAGTAGGTTATAAGTCTATCCACAATATCCACTTTCACTTAATATTATAATTTCTCACTTCCGAATATATTTCATCACAAACAATTTTGAATTTCGATAAAAGTCCACTTTTAAGTTCCAGAAATGAACAAGATAAACCATAGGATTTCAATATTATGGATTCACTTTGAAATTTTTCAGCAAACTGTATATTATGTTCAAATAAATTATTGAAGATGAAGTGTATTGCTTGTTATTATGTAGTCATAGGAGAGAAAGTTTCTATTATTTATCAAATTAAAATCTTGATAAACTCCTATTCAATATTAATTTTCAGAGCTCACTACCATTTTGTTTCGAAAAACAAAAACGTTTTGTGACTGCATGCATTTCATTTTTTCGCCAAAAATGTTGCACGATGATCTAAATATCTCAGCTTTTATGGTAGGGAATAGTCTCTAATTATGTGTCGACAATTATCAAATCATGCTCTAACTATGTAAATGAGAAGACAAGATGTTGTCAAACCACTAATTTATTAGAAAATCGAGATACCGGTTTCGGTTGTTACACCATTATCAATCTCTGGTAAACTGGTTTCGGTTGTTACACCATTATCAATCTTTGGTAAACTGGTTTAACCAGAAACCAGTTTACCAGAGATTGATAATGGTGTAACAACCAAAACCGGTATCTCGATTTTCTAATAAATCAGTGGTTTGACAACATCTTGTCTTTTCATTTATTATGGATAACTACCACAATATCAATTTCACAACTACTCAAAGAGTCTAACATGTGTGGACAGTTATCAAATCATGCTCTATCTATACCCCGAATATCTAAGAGATTTTCTTTTCTTCGTTAAAAGAAATATACTACATCATAATTTTTTGCCAACAATTGAAATCGCTATTACCGGTTGAACACTCTGAACCGGTCTGCCACGAGATTGGCCAGGTGAGCTCTGTCAGTCAGTCGGCGAGCGATCTGCGGAAACCAATAAGTTTACTCAGGCCGCTGTCGACTCGATAAGCTCTCTTAAACGGCTCGCCGACTGTCCTGACAGAGCTCAGCATTAATACGTTGCTATACATACCTTGTGCAGCTGCACCTGCTCGTCCTCAATTGCAATGCCCCTGACATAGTTGGCAGCCGTGGCCTCGGTTGGCGGGAAAAGGTGTCGCAGGTGAGCAATGACGTCACACACGTCCTCCTCCAATACAAACAGACATGCGTTGGGCCCCGCGTCGAATGTATAAGCCAGCTGCAATACGCAACGCTATTATTAATCATGAACATATAAAATAAAAAAATTATTATCATCATCATTTGGAGCCTAGTTATTTGGCAGTAGAAAACAAACAAAGGTAGAGTTCCCAATACAAAAATTTGTGTTTGAGTTTCACATACCACTATTTTTGGACGTCTGGTTTTTTGCAGTCCCTTTGAATTTAACTATACTCCATCCACTGAATGTTCCGACCCAAGCAGGACCTCCTGAATACTAGGTATTTAGGAGGTCCTGACCCAAGCTCCTGCTACGAGGTTCTGACGTCATGATCCGACCAGCTCACAAGCGGTTGTAATTGCCAGGAACGTAGAAACTTCTAATCGATATTGAAACTTCAATATCGAATTTTTGAGTGGCCTTAGAAATATTGATGTTTTTATGGTTGTTCGGCGAAATTTACATCCTTCTAACATAAGAACTATCATTATCAATAACACTTGATAGAATTATAGTTGATTGAACATAATCTTTCATAATAATATTTTTGTTATTATTATTTTGACTGCTAAGTTCAAGCCGGGATTTTCAAACTCATTCAACTACACACTACTAAAAATTCAAGTATATAACCTAATCTAAAGTTTAAATATGCAAGAAATTAATCTCATTACTGTACGAACTTTGAATTCAATAGAACCAATATTTTTTTAAATAACTATGTTATTTTGTTGAAAGTGAAACAAAGAACAAAACATATACGCCAAAAAATCTTCCATGAGAGATTTGAATTAGGTAGGCTAAATCAGCTGACTGAGTGCAAACTGCAAACACATGAATTTTGATAGATTCCCTGAAAAGTGAAAGGCTTGCGTTTCCCAGATTTTCACAGCATGACTGTGACCTAAAAAGTAACATCTGAAGCATGATGACCTTATTTGCCATTGGCTAAAAAGCCGCCTGCGACGTCAAAATAAGAGAGGGGCTTAGGTCCGAACACTCCGTGGACAGATTATAGATTGAAAAAAAAAACTCAGCGAACACATGATTTGTCTCTGCGCGCATCATATGTTTACTAAACTCCATTCAAACTATACTCTATTCACGATCACTTGAGACGGAATAAACAAACTTTTTGAGTGTGTGTGCGTGTAATGGAAGGTCTTCTTCTATGAGTAACTTTCCGCCACAGACCAACAGCTGTAGCCAATCACAGCTCAAGACAACAGTCTTGAGACACGACAAGTCGGACTGTAGCCAATCACAGCTCCAGATAAGAGTCAGCTGTTCGACTGCAGCCAACTATTTCGCATAGAAGAAGACCTTCCATTACACGCACACACACGCAAAAGGTTTGTTTTTTCCGTCTCAAGTGATCGTGAATGGACTATGGTGAAATTTATAGGGACGGCATTATAATATTATTATTATAGGGACGGCAAAAAACTGGCTGTCCAATAATCGTGGTTTGTGAAACAGGGGTTAGCTGATCAGAGTAACACTTTCTTGTTCTCTATTCTCCTATCTCTTCAACACTATCAATCTAATGATTCAGCCTGACATCAGCTGTTTATTAATTAAACATCGTTCATTTGTTGTTAACTCTATCAACCAGTCTCTCAGGCAATGGAGTAAGTAAGACGAATTTACAACATAATGGAATAGATGTGAATAGTGTATTTTACAGTCGAAAATTTTTGTCTTCACAGTTATGTTGCTTATAGTTAGTTTATTTTTCACTTTTCATCAATTTATTTTCGTACTAACCTTGACTTGTTGTGCGAGCTGGTTGTACTTGTGCACAAAGTCGACGATGGCGTGCGACACTTCGTTCATGTAGACAATGGGCGGATACGTGTCCAGACACACCGCGTGAAACTGGTTGCTGTCCTGCATTGTCACGTCAGCAAAAGTGGCAAAGTCTTTGCGACCGATCGCCTACCAAATCAACATAATATCAATTGATTAATTAATGTAAAATAATAATAGTATCTTATGAAATTTGAAACTTTCAGAAACATCAGAAACTTTGATGAGTTGAGCAATTTAAATGTTCCCCAGCAGAGTGCTGCGGTTGATCTTCTAGGAGTAACACTGGATAGTAAATTGGACTGGTCAGTACACACTCAAAAAATATGTTCCAGGATTAATTCGGCCAATTTTTCTATGCTAGTGCTCAAAAATACAAATCCCTAATGGTAGTCTATTACGGTTATCTTTTTCCTTTTCTTAAATATGGCATAACCCTATGGGGAAGATCTAAATTCTTCATCCAAGTATTTAGATCACAGAAAAAAGCTTTAAGAATCATTTTTGGTAAGTCCCCGAGAAATCCCTGTCGAGAACTTTTCCTTAGTAACAATATACTCACACTGCCGTCACTGTATATCCTGGAGATCAGTAAGTACATACACTCACAAAAACCGACCAAACTTCACCCGCAATAATGAAATCCATAGGTACAATCAAAGAATATGTAGAGTTATATTATAGTTAGAATAATATGTATACTTTATATTCACTGGTACAATACAAGGCACTCAGCCTCCCTATCAGTAGCTGCTCATAGAACCACCATGTTTGAAAAATCACCGCAATATATGGGCCCAAAAATATATAATAAGATGAAGATCCCTCAGGATATAAGAAACATGGCGAATGTACAAAAATATTGTTGAAGAGGCTGTTGCTTGAAGGGTGTTACTATTCTGTGGATGAGTTTCTGCAGGAGTAATCTCTTGCATGTTCCGTGTCTCTGTCTCAACCTAGGCACCTATTCATAAGTTCCTTTATCCGACTACATTTTTCTATATTTTTCTCTTCTTTTATGTGACTTGTATTATAGTGTGTTTTCTAACAAGAACCTTTCCCAAGGTTGTTATTTTTTACTCATCCTCTGTCTGATAAACAGATGTTCAGGATATATATTATAAAATTGAAATTGAAAAGTATGATGGAACAATAATTAATAGCAATGCAAAGGAGGTAAAGTCTTTGCGATCGATCGCCTATAGTCTGGTCGAGCAAAGAAGACATACTGGCAAAATGGGAAAATGACTCCAGCTCATTCAAAATTGGCTGAAAAGTTTGGTCTTAAACTGTAGATAACATTCTGCTCTACAATTTGAGACCTAATTTATAATTTTTGAACCCGTATTCACCGAGCTGGAGTCATTTTCCTATCTTGCCAGGATGTCTTCTTTGCTGGACCTGACTATACACAACAATATCAATAAAATTATTTTCATTGGGTGATAAGTACATGGGCTAGCAGCAGCAAAATGCTGCAAATTTTAGATAGATAAAATGTCTTTATTTTACACTTTGTAAAATTTTACAAGAGTTTGTGGGCGAAGTTGAGGCATGCAAGCCCCCTCTTCCACTTAACCCACAAGTAGATTTAGCAGATGATTGCTGCTCGAAAAGTTTTACTGCTCGTCTAACCTCAGTTTTACAAGTAGGTTACTTTTATTTTAGTTTAGTTTTCTTAGAATAACTTCTTTATTCCAATGACGTGGTGAAGTTAGGACAGTAATGTCCACTCAACCACTTATTTTCAAGCTTGTCCTCACAAGCACACAACAGCTGCTGTCAGGGAGCGACTGAACACAGTATCAGCATACAATTGATAAAAAATTGATTGGGAAAAAATAAATATTGGAATCCATTTGTTTTCGCCAGGTGGAAAACAACATTTGCTGTTTGCTTCAAACGAGTGGGACATCTTTAGCATTGATTTATGTGAGACCAATGCACAACAGACAGAATCGAACATTTTGCGATGTGCATTGTGTTTGTTACAGTTCTCTTCTGTTGCATCAGGAATGAAAGTACTATTATCAATAAAATCGAAGTAGAATTTAACGTGTAAAGTGACACTTCTAATAGGGCCATGATATTGAAACTGGAACATTAAAGTGTATTTACTGAAGCGGTGTGTTCAATTCAATAATTTAGATACACTAGATGAAAAAAATTGAAAAATCTCATCTTAATTAAACATAAATTAATAGTATCAATTTTATTGGAAGGTCTTGTAGGCTCAAATTGCCTTATTTTGGCTGGGTCAGCCAGTTTTTTTAAAGGTTTTTTGAGGGTGATGCCCACATGGGCTCTTATGGGCCTGTGCGTGGGTAATGGGAAGGATGATGATGAGAGATGAATGGACCTGCTGCTTAGGTTCCGAACCACCTAAATGGTTCTTCATTTAGTATACCTAAAGAGGTGGCATGTGATTGTTACGCAAATCTATAATTCACACATTGTAATGCTTTAAGGTGCTCTAGCTGCGCTGCTCTAGCCATTACAACTCGACTAACTACATTGTAGATGTTTATTCTGTTATTAGGTCTACTAATGTATAATAAATCAATAGATAGTAGAATTCACCCTTCCAAAGTAAATTTCACAATTTATTGATTTAGTATACACTATT
Organism: Sogatella furcifera; assembly: GCA_017141385.1. Taxonomy (NCBI): domain Eukaryota; kingdom Metazoa; phylum Arthropoda; class Insecta; order Hemiptera; family Delphacidae; genus Sogatella; species Sogatella furcifera. Next base: position 57,854,137 of record CM029546.1, on the reverse strand, counting down.
AGCCCTAATAACAGAGTAAACATCTATAATATAGTTATGTGAATAGAGTTGTGATGGCTAGAGCAGCGCAGATAGAGCTGGGTAGCTCTAGCCGCGCGGCTCGAGCTGCTGCTTGGGAATCGTACCTCAAGATAGCAAAAGCTTTGCAAATAAGCATGTTATGTTCTTCTTTGTAAATAATTGAAGATATCAAATTTACTATAATTAAAACGCCATGAATTAGTGATAAAGACCTTCTTATTAGATAATTAATAATACTATTATTATTATAATAAGAATTAGATAATTAATAATAATAATTCTTATTATAATAATAATTAGATGATTTTCTTTGTTAAATGCATAACGTATTGCCACTTGTGTTGTACGTCTTCTTGAATAAATTGAAATTATTTCCAAATTCGATTCACCTCAATCATGTTGGCAATGCGATCAGGCAGAACGTGTTCAACTCGGTGCATTAGCAGTTTGCTAGTTTTCACCGATTCCTGCATGCCAGATGTGCTTCCAACCTTTTTCTTGCTGTCTGATACCTGAAACGAAATAAATCATAACCATTGAATAAGGCTCCGAGATCAAGTAAGGAAATATCGTTAAAAAATTTTAAAATAACATCACATCATATAATTTAATATAATAATGAGGAGAGAATTTTTCCTTGTGATACAAAGCAAGGCAGCAGGAATGCAGGATCCAAACTGATTGAAGACAAAATAAACAAACTTTTGAAGACAAAAGGAAAGAAGGAAGGCGACAGAAATCGCTAGGTTTCAGTTCAAAAGCTGTAGTGCTGATATTTATATAAAATTTATACAATATATAAACTTTGTCTTGTTTCTATTAAAATTACAACAGTATGTTTCATAGAATTTGAAAGAATTGCTGTATATAATTCTGTACGCTAAACTGAGTGGACTGTATAAAATAGGTTGCTTTAATACTAATATCCAAGCTGAAATTAATCAAAAGATTTACTGAGAAGATTATTATAGCAATTTAAAAAAAATAGAAATAATTGACCCACCAGATGTAATTTCTGATTTATGAGCCAAATTATCGAACACCAGTATTTAAATAGATAGGATGGTATGATGGTAAGAGAGGAATATAATGAAAACCCAGGGTAGGGAAATACCTAATGATACTTTGGCTTTGGCGGCTCCTTATTCTGCTTGGTGTAGTATTGATCACTATCAATTAATCAATTAAGAAACTGCTTGCTTTTTCCAAATATTTATACATTAAACACAATTATTAACACATATTACCCGGCCAGGCGAATACAAAATACAACAAAAGCCGTTTGCCGGCACACTGAAAGACTCTCTGACTTTGACTGCAACAGACGGAGACGATTGCAGCCAACTATAGTTTCGAAGAGATTGTGAAATCTAGGCGGCAGCACCGTGCAGGCAAGACAGCGCGCTTAGATTCAAATAAATGGTCATAAGAAATTCAATGTTACTAAGTGACAATTGCTGTGATCCAAATTTTGTGTGTCAGTAATTTTATCAAGTTTTTCATGTAAGTGACTGTCCAAGGGAAGAAGAATTCTGGCAAGATGGGAAAATGACTCCATCTCGGTCAATATTGCTTCAAAAATTTTAATATTGGTTTCAAATTGTAGAATACATTATGATCTACAATGTAAGACTAAATTTATATATCTTTGAGGAAATATTGACCGAGCTCGAGTCACTTTTGTTTCACTTCTTGTCAGAATGTCTTCCTTGCTTGGACAGACTACCAAATATAGTCTGCCCAAGCAAAGAAGACCCTCTGGCAAGATGGGAAAATGACTACAGCTTGATCAATATTTGTTCAAAAAATACAGATTTGGTCTCAAACTGTAGATCAGAATGTTTCCTACAATTTGAGACCAAATTTATAATTTTTGAACCAATATTAACCAAGCTTTAGTCATTCTCCCATCTTGCCAGAGGGTCTTCTTTGCTTGGCCCGACTATAACTATGAATGTATTTGTTCTACATGTTTGTAAAAATTCATTGAAAATAAATGATTGAATATTCACTCACCACTAGTACCAAAACCCTGAGCTGCGGCCAGTGCTCGGCCGGATACAGTTGTTCGGCGAATGAGTCGGCGCCCCCCGCCAGCTGGCCACCCTTGGCCCAGCGCACAAAGCCGCCCCACACGCTGCGACACGCGCTGCCCGAGCCGAGACGCGCAATGCGTGACACCGCGCACAGATCGCCTAGGCCGCTCACTTTGGCAAGCGCGTACACTGCGCAAATCAAATCACCAACTATAGTTCAAATTCAAATTATTTATTGTTAGAAAATACAATAAATTTGTATCACAACAACGTCATTTTCTAAGTCACATAAAATATTCAAACATATCCAAATATAGTCATTTAAAATGAGATTTTCCTATCACATCATACACTGTAAATCATATCTCACATCAACTATAAATACAGTTTAAAGGCCACAGATAAAACATATGGAACAGACAACACTAAATGAATAGGGAATCATATGAACAAAATTAACCATATAATACTAATGGATAATAATATAACATTATTATTATTATTATTATTAATTTGTTACATTTAGCTGCTGTAATAAGCAAAGCTCCTGCAGCATGTAACACGTCAATTTTTAATACAGTAGAACGTTGATAATCCGGATCAATTGGGACCGGACCCCATCCGGATTATCAATTTATCCGGATTATTGAAATTACCTTACAAAAAAGGCCAGCAGCCTCTATTTGAGAAACAACTTTTTCAAAATAGTATATTTTCTATTGGGAAATTATAGAAAATTATTTCCTTCGCTTTGATAAACATTACAATATGTATCCTCTCATCGCCCACTCTCTAGTAAAGAACTTAGAGCCAGGGCAGACGGTACAAATAATTTTATTTCTTGCTGAAGACGAATCCGGATTATCGACGGTCCGGATTTTCGACGTCCGGATTATCGACGTTCTACTGTACTATTCTATGCATTCACAGCATTGACAGCTTCATAGCATTCATCTAAAGAGTAGGGTAATATAATTAATAAATTAATATTATGAATAAGGTAATTTTTCTTTGAGGATGATGACCGCATGGGCTTCCAGGCCTGTGGGTAGGTAACAAGAGGGATGATGATGAGAGATGACGACTAGAAGTTAGAAAATTTCAACTGGTCCCATCAAATTTCTCAGCTAATTTTACAAAAGTTTTTTTTAATTTTTGAAAGATTAACAAATTGTTAATCTCCGAGCCCGAGTGAAGCCTCAAAAAATTAGTAGAATCCATATTGTTGAAAAATTCAATAGCATCCTCTGTAACAATAAAATTATTATGTTCTCGATATAACACTAAATGTACAAGGAAACTCTTCATTTCTGTTCAAACTATTTAAGGCAATGCTTATCATCATCCACGATTTTTCAGTTATAAGTGGACTAATTTACAATTCGTTTTGCTTTCTTTTTCGTTTTTTCCTTCCTCCCTATTTTCTTAGCTTTCACCTCATCCCCTTCTCTTATTGTCAAATGGAAATAAAAGTTGACTAGGGTTTCTTCACTCTTATTCTTTCCAGCAAACTCCACCAAACAAGAACTAACAAATATAAGCAATGATATGTACAGAAAACAACTGGTTTCATACAACAAAACAAATATAAGCAACATAATTTGTTTCATTGCAACAAATATAAGCAATGATATGTACAGAAAACAACTGGTTTCATACCAGTTGTATTCTGTACATGTCATTGCTTATATTTGTAATATAAATTTGTTGGGGCGGTACTAGCGAATTAGTGGACTGTATAATGCGAATTTTGTGTAAAATAATAATAAAATAATTGAAAAAGACTCACCAGTTGGTTGATCAAAAAATAAGGGTATACACTGTACTACCTGCAGGTTTCCAGATGGTGCAAAAAGGGTATTGCGCGTTATAGTGTTATGGCGAAGAAATTTAGCGTTGTTTCACTTAGGAAAGCGGAGCGAGAACTAACTTGAAAAGTAAGGGAATGAATTGTAATAGCCGGCCGGTGGCTCTTATCTTGCCCTGCCGCCTGCCTGTCTGATTGCCTCAACAAATTTATTATTTATTTTTGTGTGTTACAATGAATTGAATTGAAAAACATAAACTTTTGGACAATTTTCTGTAAAAACTAATTTTTTACCAAGATAGTTTTCTAAAAAAAATATAGTGTGTGAGCAATTAATCATAAGACTTTAATGAGAAAGGAAACATGAAATAAATGAGAAATTATTCATTAGAATGATCATTTAAAAATTTGATTGGTTTATCATCGTTTACCTAAGCAAGCATAACCAGCGGCTGAAGAGGCTAGCCCAGCAGCGGTGGGGAAATTGTTCTCAGAACAGATGTGAAACTTCCAGTCGGCTATGTCTCCATGCTTATCCTGCAACCGCCGACGAACTGAAACAAAACAACACAAAAGACAATAAGTACAGCAACATCCAACCATCAATAAATATTTTTCAATTAAGATTTTTTCTGAAATCTTCTGGGTTGCGGGAGTTTTTAATAAAAGCTTTAACAAGATAATAATAACAACTCGCCGGCAGGCCCACTTCGCTCGCCTTCTCCTCCTAGCCAGGGGGCTCCGCCCCCTGGACCCCTGACAGTATCGGCAGTGTGAGTCAAACACGCTCGCTTCGCTCGCCTGCAAACCCTCTGTCAGTGTCAGCTGAGAAAAACAAATTCCGTTCCGAAGGGATTCGAAATTTATTGAACACAGCATTTCTAGACCTAATTTGGACCTGTTTACTTAATATCAACATTTTCTGCAAATTGGTTCTCGAAAAATCTAAGAAAAACTCTGAAAAATAGTAAAACGCTAATATTAAGCGTAACCTTGGGAAGTATATTGGACATAGTTTAAAGCTTTATTCAATATCTTCCAAATTAGTTCATCTATAATCTCGCTGAACCATTGAATTTACAGTTTAGATTTGTCGTATCAAGGTGGAAGATATGCAACCCGCCATGCATCTACAATTTTTAAAAACTTATTACTTGCTTAATCTTGAACGGATTTCAAGAATGTTTTAACACAACATTTCTAGACCTTATCTGAACCTGCCCACCAAATATCAACATTTTCTCCCGTTTGGTTTTCGAAAAAATTAAGAAAATGCCGAAAAACTATAGAAAAACTCAAATATTTGGCGTACCCTTGGGAAGTTTCAAAACCCGTTCTTGATAGGCGTCTAGAGGTCCAACTGAACATGTCTGCCAAATTTGAACGCATTCGGTTCGGTAGATTTTTAGTTCTGCTGATGAGTGAATGAATCAGTGCCATTTCGCTTTTATATATATAGAGATAATAATAATAATAATAATAATAATAATAATAATAATGAAAATCATAATAAGATTGGATAAAATTGTTATATTGCAGAACATAAGAAATTAATTATTTGCTAAAAAGGCTAGATATCCTATTCATTTAGCAGTGAAGATCGTTTTTAGCCGTTATTTGATTGATACTGGGACAGTGGAAGCTATATCCAACTATAATTTAATACAACTTTCAACTTAGTAACTATGTTGAATGTTAATATCAATGATATTAGCGTACAAGCTACAAATTCCCTTCTGAGAGGTGGTAAACTCATGTAAGAGTACCGAAATAAATTAATAGATAAGAGAGATAGAGAAAGAGTGAGATACGAGAGACAGAGTCAGTGTCTAGTTACTCCTTGTACGCTGAAGATGTGGCTCAGTGCCACGAAACGCGTCCGACAAGCAACAAAATTGTGAGTACTGTTGTAAAAGTGAAAGTCATTAGCTAGTGAAAAGATGATATGTGTGAAACCATCGAATTGAAATGCATTTTATCTTATATTTAAACGCACGTATACTGAAAATTATTTACTAAGTTATAAAGCTCATATAGAGAAAGAGTTGATTCATTTTACTATCATAATAGATTGGACTGAAATATTGTTCTAAATGACACCGGCATTTGATTGTAAATGAAAAAAGCAATGTTCCACTATCGATAGAATAAGCCTGATCATTTATTCTGACTTTGATAACAGGCTGAGAAGCGTAATCTACTCACTTCTTAGATACAGAACAAGCGTAAAAGAGCTTGAAGAGAGGAATGATTTCTACTACTCACTTTACTTACTACCTACTATAATTATTTACTATTTCTACTACTCACTTTCTTTCAGACACTGAGCAAATCTTGGGTTATCAACCGACTGTTCCCTGTAAAAGAAAATGTTTGCAAACTATTAATCTGGAGTTGGTGAGTTTGGTAAATTTGTAAATCGAGGCGGTTGTATTTTCTAATGCTATCCACGATTCGATTTCGTCTCAAGAAGATACAAAAGATGATATGTGTGAAACCATCGAATTGAAATACATTTTATCTTATATTTAAACACACGTATACTGAAAATTATTATATACATTCATAGAATACGTATTCTAGTATCCATGTTTAAACGAACTTTTGTTAGTCATACTCATTTATTTAGGTAAGGTAAGATCACTTTCATTTTCTTGAAAAAAAAAATGGAACTGAGGACAGTAGCTTCTAGTTTTTTTCTACTAATTCTAATAATTATTCTACTACCACTAATATTATTATTATTATGAGTTGAGTCAGAACAAGAGTTGAAAAATACTCTTGTCAATTGCTGAACATTATTAGTCCAGTCAATAAAGCATTATAGAGTGCATGAAATATGCCCCAATTTTTGACCTCGGGGATTTGTTTAGACTAGTTAGGAGGTTAACATACTAAAAGTCCCCGGACCTTGGGGGTGAGCATAGGGCGGGAGGGGGGATAGAAGGTACAATTTTTCAGTTTTTCGCATAAAACCCGAAAACGGTAGTCCTAGAAAAAAGTGTTCTGAATAGAAATTAAAGAGGACTAAAATCTGCGTCGATTAATAAAGAGAAAACGAAAATCGGCCGAATAGAAAAGTTTTTACATTTGGTCAAAACTCCCATTTTTTATAAAAAATCCAAAAAAGGTCTCAACTGCTTTTAAATGTGATGTAACTCATGAAGTAACAATAAATCCACTACCCCCTCACCCTAAAAGTTGTCGAGCATGAGAAGTAGAGCCAAAATAACATATCAATATTGATATTTGACCTATTTTTGGAAGTTAAACAATCACTTTTCCAAGAATGGAATTCCTTCAAATTCAGCTACAGGTGGTTTTTGTCAATATTTTGATCCTAAAATATAAATACGAAGTGATAATTATATTCAAGGTAGTGTCTGGTAGTCTATATGGATCATTCCTCATCAGAATACTTATTTTACTGCTCAAAATTTGGTCTATTTGCAGTAGAAAGGACCCTTCAAGGATAATAATCTAAGGACATCCCTAACTTTCGTAAAAGTGAACAGATCTTATCAAACTATAGCTCATTGTTTTCAGCTTCAAAAGGCGGTTCCATTTCATACACTATATGTCCAATTTGGACAAAATTGAAGTATTTTTTTTAACCTAAGTACTTCGAACTTATTCCTATATACCGGGAAAACACCAATTTTTTGTGCTAAAATGCGTCTATCTTGAAAATTATTGGTGGTAGAAAGTCTAGAATTGTAGAAAAATTCCGCTCTACAAATTTATAATTTAAAAGATATTGACCGAGCTAGAGTCATTTTCATATCTTGCCAGAATGTATTCTTTGCTTGAACAGGCTACAACTATCACTTACTTTCCGTTGAGCCACATTCGGTCACTTTTGAAATCTGGATCCATGGCAACAGTGGTCTTGGAATGCATCTGAAATGGGAGAATCCTTGATATTAAGATCAATTATTTCCATCATCCAACACGATAAAAACTTGATAAAATAAAAGCCTATTCCTTGATTATCAACTAGGATTGAAAGGTTTCATAATCACCGTACTGATAATGTGAGATCAATAGACGTAAAATTCATAAGTTAAATGAAACTTTTTAAGAAATCGATTTAAGCATTACACTCTCATATAATTTATGTACGGCTTACTCTTACTGCTCAAAAGAAGCGAGCATACAACAGATTCCAGTTAAGTTGGCGGATAGGAAATGACTGTTATCAATGCTCAGCTCTGTTAGAACAGTCAGAGAACGGTAAGTGAGAGCATTTATAGTCAAGAGTGACCTCAGCTAAAACTGTAACGCTCTTGCGGGCCGTCTCCAGACTGTCCTGAAATAGCTGAGAATCAATAACAGACAATCCTCTAATTTTGCTAGATTCTGCTATATGCTGGCCTCTTCTGAACAACAAGAGTGAGCTAAACAGGTGCAGACTACAGACCGACAAAATATTCAGTCTACTAAAGATTAGCGCACAATTATTGTGTTAATGTGAAGAAGTGTTGATCTGAAGAGCCTTCCCTAGCTGGAGTAAGGTCTCTCCACCAGATCTAGCAGTTTATTCTGTATTTTTGATCATGGAAAAGTTAATCATACTATTTATAGTTGAACTCATCACTATATGACATGACGAGTCTTGTCTGAAAGGTACATACCTGGTCAGTACTCAAAGTCACACTGACTGAGTCATTGAGAGGGAGTATCAGTTCTGTATCTCGTTTCCCCCCTGAAAAAGTGAAAATAGACATTGAACTAGGCCGGTTTAAATTGAAATTAAAAACATATAATCTTAAAGAGCAAAGTTGCAAGTACCGTACGTAGTTCTGATACTTTGATTCACTTGATCACTCTATTGATTAAAAACAGCCGATATTTACGTAAAATCTCTAGGCTACAAAGTTATTCCAATAGTTTTTGAGAAGAAAACTATAATTTTTTAATTGTAATAAACAGCATAAGCTAGTACAATTCATACAATTTGTTTTTATGTTGAAAACCAAGGAATAATATTATAACCTGAACAGCTAGCATACATTTTTCCTAAAAATTCAATAATTCTATCGGTATGGAGGTAAAAATAATAAGTAGCCTATGTACCATATCAATAATAATTGACGAAGGTAATACTGATATTTCTATGAACAGAACTGAAATTTATATTTCCTATTTACAGGATTCAAGCTACACGGTATTGGAGCTATAAGTTAAATAATTTTCAAATTAATACGGTACTTACAGTACTTTATTGTAGCTATATTCACTGGAGCAATGCAGGTGATAATCTTCATGTTGACTGATTAAAGAATGTCCGAGAAAAAAGAAAGCTTAAAAAAATCCTACCGGTAAGTAGGTCTTCACTATCTGTCAAGTGAAAGTATGTAGTACGACCCTCATGTCAAACAGCAACCAATATGAATCAAGTGTTTTGTTACCGACTTACATATTCATTTGAGTTTGAGAAACACATATAATTTTTACGCATTAAAAAAGAATGCTTGAATATATTATAATAATTTACGGTGTCAGTGTCAGAGTTCAAGAATTATTGTAGAATAACAGAGTCTAGCATAACGAGACCTTGACAGTTTAATCAAAAGTCAATAATAAACTTCAGATAATTAATATGTATATCCAGGTTTATGTGATTCAATTATTCTAAGAGAATATTAATAACAGCCTAGAAGAAATTAACTAAATTACATTTCACAAAGGACAACACTAAACATAACCTCAATAGTCTATGTCAAGTCAAAAATCCGACCTCGATAATCGTTGAGGACTTCGACTATCGAGTATCGAGATGGAAAAGTTTTTGTATTTCGAAGTAAATTTAGATTCCATTGAATAGAAAAATATTTATGATTTTAAATTGGTATTTTATTTTTTCCTTCTCATCGAATAACTTGACTTGTATTCCAAAAATTGAAATTTTCAACAACCGTGTTCCTTTGATTTGGCAATCCTCATTCCCATAAAATCATCTGGGAGCTTTGGTGTGGAAGAAGAATAACGTCTGTAAAGTGTAAAACGTAGGGTTTTCGTAACCTCTTGTCATCGAAATGAGTAAAATTAAACTGTTTATAGATTTCTGTTACTATTTATTCTACAAGAATTAACTACAGTATTTCAACTATGGGATCAATAGCGTTGGAGGAGTATGAGCTTATGAAAGACTCCAAATACCGTCTGTAAGTAATGTACACACAATCACTTCTGTATGTCAAGTTGTTCAAATGTCATTTCTGCCTTCCATTGTTTACGTTTTGGAAATTTGTCTTTGGTCGTTGAGATACTATATTCGTTGAGTCAAAAATTATAAATTATCTCATCACCAATACAATTATAATAGGCTTGATGAGAAATGAGCTAGGATTGAGTAAATCTTGGACAGTTATCTTTACCTTGTAGGCCTGCCTGTTAATTATTATTATTGATAGAAATCATGACTTTTGATCATGGTTGATAATTTATTGCAGTTTTTCTACGCTAAAAATTAATTATTAATAATTCGGATACAAAAGCATCCTTATCCTACTATCCTATAAGGAAAATTGGTTAGTTTCCTTATCATGCACAAATGTTCTGTTTTACTGTCATCAAAGTTTTGTTATTATAACAATTATAATGCATATTTATATCTTTGATTGAATTTTATAGTAGGCTTACCTAGCCTTCAGTACTAACTAGCATATCTTTAGTTAGTAACTGCCTTTTGAATGTTTTCTTGTCGATTTATGCATGGTGAATGCTTCTTGTTACTGGTTCAATCAGCTTTTTGGGTTGAGGCCAAATATTTTAAGCTTATAAATCTACATTATTTATCAAGTAGTTGTAGAATTTTAATTTTATGATGATATTTAAAAAAATAGCCTAGATGCTATTTCCCCATCTTCATTTTTGTAGCTCATCATATCTAAACATGTTGCCAAACTGATATATTTTACCTCGGGAAACACTTTGATTCACAGCTCTTTGGAGTGGTTGGTTGCCTGCTTTGTTACGCGCCAATCTGATGCAAAGTTTCCTGTCCACTTATTCCAGGCATCGATTTCGATCATAAACAGCCACTCCCGTTTTTATTAGAACGGTCCCAACTGCCTCAAAAATATTGGAGGTTCCTTATCACCGGCCCTCTTATCACCCAAGCGCAAGCCTATATAGGCCTCGTCCGTCCTCAGAATAGCCATTCAAGTTTACTAGAGTTGAACGCATGAAAATAGTCCAGTGAGACTTGCAACCTTGCCAAATGAGCTGATTATGAATAAAAATATATCTTATTGATATTTCAATAATATATCTGTCAAAATAGTAATCTATAATGTCTGAGGGGGATTCTACTGTTTCAGTTTTGAAGTATTGACTATTTTCATGCGTTCAATTAGTTGGATTATGATGGAAAAATCAATGAAATGATATGTTTCATATATCATTGGAATCATAGCTTATAATTTTCATACTGTAACCTACTTCATTAAAAAAAAAATATTTCAAATAGTACCCTGCAAAGTAAATTGGAATAATTCATTTAAATCAGGCGAATATTCTTCTTTCAATTTAGAATTGTTGATGAAATCGAATCTTGCATAATTCACATACTTGATTCATTCATAAAAATGAAAAAATCAAATTAATAAGATATATTTTTTAAAATTTATTAATCTATCGAGTAGATGCATTGTATCTTCTCTCACAATTTTACATGATTAATTCATTTTCCCATTGATCCTCACTTTCCTCATTTCACTAATCAAAAACAGTTTATTCATAAGTTATAAAATTTCTTAACACATAGCTGCGCCCAGGTTTTACCGTTAATAATAGAATATTCTATTAGAATTGATGTAAATGAACAGTTTTTTCAATAGAAATTATTAATCCCTTATCAACATCTTCCGCGACATGTATTTTCTAAATATGAAAATACTTATAGTGGTTGGGAGTGATAAACAATAATAATCCCATTATTGTCTCACAAATCTAATAGGTCTCTAAATAAAGCAACGTTAGATTTTTGTACAAATCAATAAATCTTTTCTGATTGTATTTGCAAATTAATGAGTGCTTTCAACATGTTATTAGGCGAAAAACGTTGATTGCATCACAGAAATGCAGAAATGAAAGTCGCTCTTCTGTTTAATTTTTTATGAATGACAGCCGTGGAAATCTTTTCGTCCGAGTCTGCTGTTTGTAAATTGAAGAAGAGAGGAACGGTAGTTGTATTTTTTGTTGTCGGTTTTTGGCCATCATTCAAACTCTGATCAGATTGAGTTGCGCCCTTTTCCTGTGTTTTATCGATTTTAAGCTAGTCGATATCAATGGGTTATCGATATCTTGAGTTTGTTACTATCTTTTCTACTTTTCTCTCTGTTTTATGAGACAAAGTGGTGTATTCGTGGGGGTTTAGGGTGGCTAGCGGTCTCAAGGAGTCGGGGGGAATTGTTTTACCCTCCCATTCAATCAATTTCAATTAAGTTTCGCGCGTTCTTTCTCCCAAGGTCAGTCACGTGATCAGATTTCAGAATAATGAAAACGATGAATCTGAGCTGAAAGATTGAATGAAATCTGTCATCTGAGGTCGATGCATTGCAGTTGAAAGTTTTACTTGAACACGAATATCAAAAACTTTTTAAAAGTTCTAAGCACTGCAATAGTAATTAGACTAATGTCTATAGTCTCGAACATCTTGCAGTTTTTAGACAGTAAAACTGTTGAACTGTTTAAAACGCCTAGTCCATAAAAATTAGAATTTCAGTTTTTTTTCAATTTCTCTAATCATTGGTTATGAATGTGACAATTATTTTACACGGCGGCTCGTACCCACGAAACAGGTGAAGTGCTCGTATCTTTTACTGTACGCACTTCACCTGTTTCGTGGGCACGAGCCGCCAGTGATTTTAATCGAGTTGACAATCGAAGAATGCATCAAAGCGTGATGCATTCTTTGCCAATAATCAAACATTGGATCGTAAAGTACAATCACACAGTCATATCTGAAACACCTATTTTAACAGTTGATTTTGGGCAGAAACTTACAAATTTATAAAAAATTATAATTATTTTCTAATATTATGATAGAGTTAGAGCATGAATATTCAATTAAGCTGTTCAATATTCAATTAGAGTTAAGCTGTATTCAATCAATCCAACACTTGTTATGATGAAGGGAACTTGATAAGAAATAAATGTTTGTAATATATTCATCAATAAAGACTTCAAATTTTCTTTAAAAAAATTTCCCACTTTACGTTACACTTTGTACAGTAAAATAATTCCAAAACAAATTTATCAATAAATAATTAGATAAATGATAAAATCTTCACAGAAAGAGTAAACTTTAAAAAAATTAGTGAATAGTCTCATTTTTCTTTTTTCTCTCTTCGAGGGTTCTTGAAAATGATTCTCAATATTCTCTTTTTTCTATCACACTCTGATAATCTCCTTATCAAATGCGTTAGAATATCTTTTATCGTTTAATCACTTCATTATCATGAATAAGTAGTATGGCATACTTCTACTTTTAATTAAACTCTTTCTCGGAGCTCTCAACTACTTTTGATGTGAACGATAGTATTGAGACTAATGAAACAGACATTTTTTGTCTGAGATTAATTACTGATTTGAGTTTGTCGGTGCCCACTTTGCAAATGCCGATTCGTCAAACTGTCTTTATCAATGTGGTGCGATGGGCCTAAAACACTTTCAAGGCTATTATCGTAATGAATATTCGAGCCGGGATATTGTTCCTTGTGACGTCATAGCTTGTAGCACGGCGAACAGTTTTCTAACTAGAGAAGTTGTTATCAATGAACGGTTTTCTATCTAGAGTAGTTCATCAATGAACTTTTTTTAATCTAGTATTCACTCGGTGCGTACGTCTGGCCATTTTTACACTTGGAGGGCGATCAAAACTTCATTCAGAAATCTATTTTTGGCTCGTTACTTCCTTGCATTGTGTAGTGTCCAAGCTATTTTCATGCCTACTTGTATTATTTAGTGTCTTTGTATACGTCTTGATCTATCGCGCCCTTTGAAATAATTCAATTACCTTTGAAGGTACCTTTACTCTCGTACACTTTTATATATTCAATGAGATACATATTTAATTGATTTAGTTCATAAACATGTGCTGAATCAATTTGGGTTCTCCTCGGCAGTTACTCATACATTTTAATGAACTGTCTTGTGTGAGCAAACATGCATCTCATCAATTGAAGTTTTCCAGTTTATCGATAGATAATTGAAGTTTTTCAGTTTATCGATAGATAATTGAAGTTTTCCAGTTTATCGATAGACGTGTCTAATAAATGTGTCCTAATAAAATCGATGTAGGCCTACTATTGATAATTTCCCCCCTCTCCAATTATTGCAATCTACAATCTAGTCTTGACGAGACTAACGAGCAAGTTATTTTAAATCTAATAATTGGACTATTTTCAAGTTCTGCGGTCCTCACAAGGACCTATTATTTTAGTAATTAGGATATATAGTGATTATAGTCCATCCAGTGTGTGTGTGTGTGTGTGTGTGTGTGTGTGTGTGTGTGTGTGTGTGTGTGTGTGTGTGTGTGTGTGTGTGTGTGTGTGTGTGTGTGTGTGTGTGTGTGTGTGTGTGTATTGGAAGGTCTTCTTCTATGCGAAAAAATTGGCTGCAGTCAAATAGCTGACTCTTTTCTGGAGCTGTGAATCCTGTGATTGGCTACAGTCCGACTTGTATTGTCTCAAGACTGTTGTCTTGAGCTGTGGTTGGCTACAGCTGTTGGTCTGTGGCCGAAAGTTTCGCATAGAAGAAGACCTTCCATTACACGCATACACACTCAAAAAGCTTGTTTATTCCGTCTCAAGTGATCGTGAATAGAGTATAGTATGTATTAGTGATTAATACATACTAATTAAATTATAATTATTAGAAGAAAGCTAACATTCGTTATTTTTTGTTCTCTCGGTCTATTTGAATTTCTCACTATAATCACTGCTCTGGTCTATACAACTCAACACTGCACAGCACGAAGGGTTTTGTCCACTTCAAGCTGCGCAGCTGGGTGTTGTCAAGTAGCCGGGTAACTTTTTCGTCGTCATGCTGTTGGATCTTCTCAGCATGTTTGCAAGCGAAGCGTCCAATTTCTCTATTCACGAAATCTATCTCCAAATCTATGTGGATACTTGCATTCCATAAGAATCTTGGTGCATTTTCGATTCTCCTCAAGACCTTTTTCGAGATTAAAAATTTTTTTATCCACGTTGCTATTGCTGGCACAACCTCAGAGTTGAATTCTATACATCTATTTGGGTTTCAAGATTAGCTTTACAGATGAGGATCTTGTTTAGGAAGGACAATGCTGAATTTCTTCCTATCAACCAGTATATTTTGCTGTATCGGATCCCTAGTTCTTCTATCGTTTTCTTCACATGATCCTTCCAGCACAAACAGGGTGTCTAGCAGTCGGGAAAGTCGGGAATTAATCTGGAAATGAAATAAGGTCTGGAAAATTCGGGAATTATCCTGGAATTTGAAGTTGAGTCGGGAAATCCATAGAATATAAAGTTGTTTTTTTTTTATTAGTTGAGTTACTTTCATATTGGGCGGGGCGGGCCTGAACAAGTATTAAGTAGGTTATAGAAAATCGATATTTTGCAAATATTGATATTTTTGAACCGATATCCGATATTTATGACATTGATGGCCAGGCACTAGAGCGAGCTTAGTGGGGAGACGGTTCAGTGTTTCCACTTTGCTTCTTCAATATTTCCCTAGCTAGTGCTAAAGCATATTAATTAGTACGGTGGAATTAGTTGAAAAAAGAGGCCCAGCCTCAACATCCAAAGAGAATGGACGATTCCTACGCCACATCGTTCTATACAACCCCTTTATAGTTTGGTAAATAGTTACACCCCTTTTGAGCGTCGGGATTTGAGGGGAGGGGGTTGAAAGGTGCAAAATTCCAGTTTTTCGTGAATTGGTGCTGAACCAAGCGTCGGGCGAAATAATTTCATGAATGTTTTTTTTTTAGAGAATAAAATTTGGAAGTATTTGCGAAAAATGAGTGAATTAATCACAAAAAAGATGATAAAAACCGGTTGTGAACCTTCTTTTATGTCAAATTTCTCGCAATTCTTATAGTAACCACCTGAAAGAGGACGATTTTTCTACATTTCTTGATAATTTTCAGTTCTCTCGATCACCACTTCTGGATTGGGAGCATTAAAATGTGAAAAATTGGAATTTTCAATTAGCAGGTATTATTCAAGAGTATAATTTAAATCTGAATTTTGGAGGTTTTCACCGAATTTGGATTATAATATATGAATTTTTACCGCCATAATAAGTAGAAATTTATGAGCTATTGAATCCGACGTACCGTTCAAAAGTTATGAGGGAATATAAATGATTAAAAATAAAAGGATGCTTTTGACCAATCCCCATGAATTATATGATATTATTGGTCCTGAGAACAATATTTATGAGACTCTAAGGTTTCAAGAGAAGAAATCTTGAAGTATGATAGAATCCTAATATTTTTAGTATGTTTTTCGTATTATAAAAGGTAATTTTATTGGTTTTTGGGGTGTAAGGGTTTTCTAAAATCGCTGTAGCACATGAACCACCGAACACAGAAGAGTGAATTTGGTCTCAAATTGAAGAGAAATGAATTTCGCCGTGAGGGATTTTGAAATACGTATCGTCCTTTCTCTTTGGATGTTGAGGTTCGGTCTTTTTTAACAAATTGCACCGTAGTACCAGTTGTAAAAATTTAATTACATAAAGGTGCGAGTCTAATTGCAACGTACTTTATGTAAACATAAAATAATGTATGTTTTAAAATATACCCTATTTTAGGGTGGTACTTTTTATACCCTACATAGGGTGGTATTTTTTAGACATAAAGTCATATCATATCACGTTTAAAACGTTACAAAACGCATAGAGAAACTCCAATTTTGTATTAACAAAAGGCGGGAAAAGTCTTGAATTTCATTTATGCAAATTGCTAGACACCCTGACAAACTAGTTTCCAGAATCATACCCAGGTCTGTCCAAGCAAATAAGACAATCTGGCAAGATGAGAAAATGACTTTGGCTCAATCATTTTTGGTTAAAAAATTATAAATTTGGTCTCAAATAGTAGTAAACATTCTGATCAACAATTTTAGACAAAATTTATAATTTTTGAACCAATATTGATCGAGCTGGTGTCATTTCCTCATCTTGCCAGAATTATTTCTTTGCTTGAACAGACTATGTTTATTTAGCCTTAATGGCATATGGTGCAGGTTTCCTTAATTGAAAATTAAGGGGATCTGTGTACATTTCCGGTTGGTGAAATTCACTTGAACGGATTTTGAATTGTTAATTTTGATCTTTCAAAGTCCAGACACAGAGTAGGGAAATTCCTAGTTTGTGGTCGATATCAATAATTACGGATTCCATTGGTAGCAAATTCCTACAACTACTTCCATTACGGTAACTACTTTTTGATTTTGAACCGAAATTCATCTCAAATTAAATATCTTTATTCTATGTTCTTCATGACTCATATGCTAGTAATGTTTCTATTCTTTGATATCAAGTTATTGCGTTTCAATCTTAATACAGAAATTCATTCAAAAGAAATTGTAAAATAAAATACAACCTTATTGTGTAATTACTGGGAGAAATTATATTGAGTGATTTCATTAAGTTTTTATTTTATTTTTGTATTAATTAATTAGTGAAAAAAGATGGATGATCAACAACATGTGAAAAATGGTCTTTGCCAATGCATCTCAGGCCAATCTAATTCAGAGTAAAGTGTCAGTGTGTTATTTGAATAGATATGATTTGCATTCAAATCAATCATCGTCCTAGTCAACTTATATGGAAACAAGTCATTGTTATTCTATATTGTTTTTCCCCATTCATCTGTGAGAAATTATTTTCATAGAAGTCAGAAACCCGAACACGTAGCCCAATTAGATAACGAATGCATTAATTCCAAGTTTTGTTCTATCAATAAAGATTATGTAACACAGCATTATCACACCAATAATATTGACCTGGAAGTTGCACAGAATCCGACCATAAAATGATGCCATCTAACGGAATCAAGTATAGTCTGTCAAGCAAAGAAGACATTCTGGCAATATTGGGAAATTACTCCAGGTCGGTCAATATTGGTTGAAAAACTATAATTTTGGCCTCAACATTCTTCTCTACAATTGGAAACCAGATTTATAATTTTTGAACCAATATTGACCGAGCTTAAGTAATTTCCCCATCTTGCCGGAATGTCTTCTTTTCTTGGACAGGCTATACTAGAAATGATGTAGGCTATTGAAGTAAGGGTATTTGATTTTTTCATTTAATTTATCAATTACTAGATGGCAGGCTCGCTTCGCTCGCCTTCTCCGCGTTAGCCTGGGGCTCCGCCCCTGGACCCCGACAGTATAGGCAGTGAAAGTGAGTCAAACAGGCTCGCTTCGCTCGCCTGCAAAACCTCTGTCAGTGTCAGCTGAGACAAACAGGCCCGCTTCGCTCGCCTGCAAATTCCGTTCAGAAGGGATTCGAAATTTATTGAGCACAGCATTTCTACACCTAATCTGGACATGTTTACCTAATTACAACATTTTCTGCCAATTTGGGAAGTATATCGGACATAGTTTGAAACTTGATTCAATATCTTCCAAATTAATTCATCTATAATCTCGCTGAACCATTCAATTTACAGTTAGGATTGGTCGTATCAAGGCGGAAGATATGCAACCCGCAACACATGTACAATTTTGAAAGCCTGATTACTGGCGTAATCTTGAACGGGTTGCAAAAATATTTTAACACAAAATTTCTAGACCTCATTTGAACCTGCCCACCAAATATCAACATTTTCTACCGATTGGTTCTCGAACAAAATGAGGAAAACGACGAAAAACTCTAGAAAAACTAAAATATTTGGCGTATCCTTGAAAAGTTTTTGAAATCCTAGCGCGCGTCTAAACGTCCAACTGAACATGCCTGCCAAATTTGAACGTATTCGCTTCAGTGGATTTTTAGTTCTGGTGATGAATGAATCAGTCAGTCAGTGCCATTTCGCTTATATAGATATAGATTTGAAATAGCCCCAAGTTTAAAGTTTAATTAGAAATAATGTAATATGTTGATGAAATTACGTTATTTTACAGCCGTTAAATCTAATAAGTTATTCGTTTAACCAAGGCTCCTTTTATACACGCGTTTCCGTAGAAACGATAAAAAACGTGCAGAAAGTTTTTATTGCTCGCTTTGCGTTTATCGTTTTTATCGGAAGGCTTCTATATTTGTACGTCCGGTAAATTTTTTATCGTATGCTTCGATAATACTGTAATGTGTTTGCAATTGATATTGGGAGTGGTTGTGGTATGGAAGATTATGGTTCTAGATCATGGATCGTGTTGAAGTGTATAGTTGAATTTGCACGAAATGATACATGTATAGAATTATACAGGGTGTTTCAGGAGGAATGTGCAATACTTCTCAGGCTGATTCCTTACACCAAATAGACAAAAAAGTTCCATGGGACCAACCCCCAAAAATGCTTTGTTACCGAGATAACAATGGCGGAAAATGAACATTTTTTAAAATATATTAATTTTTCTAATTTCTTAGAGGCTTTAGTGAGATAACAATGGCGGAAAATGAACATTTTTTAAAATATATTAATTTTTCTAATTTCTTAGAGGCTTTAGTGAGGTTTTAAGATAATCAATTCCTATGTAAAATTTGTAAAATTAGCTGAGGAATTTAATGAACCCAGTTCTAAGTTTGTAACTTTAACGGGTATTGAGATAATTGGAAAAATATGCTAGAAAACGCAATTTTTTAACAATAAGGGTTATAACTAAATAAGGAATCATAAATTTGTATTTTTTATTAATGGAAGTTGAAGAGAGTCGGATTCTAAAGAAAAAGTTGAATGGCGGCGATTGTGTAAATCTTACACAAATCTCAGAAAGGGCGATCAAAAATCGCAAAATTGACAAAACATAGCACAAGTGATGAATTTGTGTTTAGTAGCAATTTTTGAACGCCATTACTGAGATTTGGGTAAGATTCACACAATCGCCGCCGTTCAACATTTACTTTAGAATCCGACTCTCCTCAACTTTTATTAATAAAAAATACAATTTTATGATTTTATGATTCCTTATCCAGTTATAACCCGTTCTCTAGTATATTTTTCCGATTATCTCAATAACCGTTAAAGTTACAAACTTGGAACTGGTTTCATTGAATTCCTCAGCTAATTTTACATAGGTATTGTTTATTTTAGAACCTCACTAAAGCCTTTAAAAAATTAATCTTTTTTGAAAAATCTCAATTTTCCGCCATTGTTATCTCGGTAACAAAGCGTTTTTATGGGTTGGTCCCATGGAACTTTTTTGTCTACTTGGTGTAAGGAATCATCCTGAGAAGTATTGCACATTCCTCCTGAAACACCCTGTATATTGTAATTGAATTGAAAGGTCTTTTATAATTCTTGAAACGAATGTTTGTCTTCGATTGTTTCATTTGTAAGGTTCAATGGTAGGAAGGACCCTCTAGTCCCAACTCCGCCTAATAAACTATAATTTCGTGTTAATTTATCATCTAATCTGACTCCTTAAAGGAAATTCTACCGTGGACTCTGAGCCTCATCTACGTTCAAAGGAAAAATTCACTTTAATAGTTTTTCCACAGTACTGAAGCCATACTGCTGTTCAAACTACAACTTTTAACAGAGATAGAGATTCATGACTATTAATATCCGACTCACTACCTCGCTTAAATGGGATGGAGGGGGACTTGCAATCTATATCCCAAAACGGGAAGTTTAACTCCCCTAGCAGTAATTCATCGATAAATAGATTATTCAACAAGTTATATCATGCTTTACTGTTATTATTTTGTAATGTATGAAATTAGTTTTCAGAAGTGTGAATTTTCTTGTTCGAATACTTTGTATAGAATAGATGTTAACTTATCGTTTATCAGTTTCATCAACTTAAGTTACCTTGTTTATTTCGATATGTGTCGTAAAAAGTCAATCAATCAATCTTTATTCAGAACATAACATGAAACACAAAATAGCTTTGAACCAAATAGGCCTACAATCAACTTCATTCAGTATAACAAGTTCATAATATAAACAAGTTTCTCAATATAGGCTATTAAACTCGCTTAAACTGCAACATTTCAACTTGATAAGTACGGTAATATTTTTATTCAAAAATTTTCAAATTCCAAACTACTGTTATGTATGTACCATTGCATGCATATAAATGAAAATATCCTTTATTAGGCGGAGTTAGGACTAGGAAGTCCTTTCTACCACTCAACTTCTACCCTATATACCAAACTATGTATCATTGCATAAACTCTATGAAACCTAGAATTGATATTAAATGTGGAATGTTACATAGTGAATTTGAAAGGTGATTCTTCTAATTTCAATTCAATTCAATGGCTGCCTTAATTTAAGCATGGGAGGGCGAAGTTAGGGCGCAGCCGGCCCTCTCTTACACTTAACCCTCCGCTACATTTCTACTTTAACTAAAAGTAAAAGCAAAATTATGAGTTGATAAAATCAAAATTATTCAATTTATGAGTTGAAGGCATAGTTTCAGGTACAATGATGATTTAGGGCTACTTTATCACTGTCTTTTTTATTTGAATTAAAAAAGAATATATTGACATTTTTGTGTATTTTTTCATAATTTATAAATGTTGGAAGTTTCCAAAAAAATAAACAAGCTCTCCGAATACATTTTGGATAAGTTTTAGTTCAATCCGAATTTAAATGTATGTGTATGACTTGACTTAATCAGCCGTTGCTCAACGTTGTGACATATTATTACTATCTCATAGTTTGCACACGCCGAGAAGGAACGCCGCTACAGGCTACTGTTATTGTAACGGCGTTTCTTCTCAGCGTGCGCAAACTGAACAAATTTATTCTGAACAACACTAGATTGTTGTCAACCGATTTTGAAGGCTTGTTTTTCAGTTTCCGATACCGTAGAATCCAATCTTCTAAACACACTTCTAGATTGTTTGAATAATGAGAGACGATAGCTCATTGTTGCATGCGTTATCTGGGTGTGGCTTGTAAAAGCACACAGGTTTTCATGGTGTGGATCTATTAAACTTTTTGAAAAAATGAATTATTATAATATGTGTTCAATAACTCGTAATATACGGTTTTATCTAAAAAAAATTTAAGGACTTTAATCTCTATCATAGAAAGCTTATTCACTTAACTCCTCCTTAATTCCTCAGTGTTGAAAAATTTTAATACCGTAATCATGAAAGTGGGGAAAAATTATTCAACAGATCTAGATTATTTCGAAAAAATAGTGATCAATAAGAATGAATCTAAAATATAAAAATAGATGAAGATAATAAAGAATCAGAATTCAGATTGTAGCTAAGTTTTCTGTTCACTCCTTGTATGAAGTGATTATAGTAGTAGTTTAGGTCAGAAAAAAGTTGCTCATTAGTCAAAACTAGATAGCAATCGTTGAATAAAAATAAATATTTTAAGAATGAATCTAAAATATAAAAATAGATGGATAATAAAAAATAGAATAAATTGTAGTGTTCAGTTCACTTTATTGGGTTGTTGTTTAAAAGTTGTACCATATGCTGTTAATCTTATATATTTATATATATATATGAATTATATATTTTTTATATTTATATGTATATTTATATATGTACAGTTTCTTGTTAACACGATAACTCCCGAAGGAATTGTCGGAGAGCGACCAAATTTTGCACAAAAATCATTAGTGTTAATATCTCAGTCAAGTTCGTTAACCAGCCAAATTGGTCCAAGGAAAGGGGGTGAAATTAGGGGGTGAAAATTTAAAAAAATCACTACAAATTGACCAATGACTTGATCGTTTTGAAAATTGGTGTGCATAATACCCTTATTATGCCCTACAATTTGAGCCATCAACGAAAAAAATCCAATCAAAAATGACTGAGGAAATGGCGAATAATTTGCCGAAAATTGTGTTTTTTGAAAACGGCACATCTGAATTCATACCCTGAATAGCTCATTATAAGTCATATAATTTGAGCCATCATAGAATTGCATTTGAAATGCACTCTTTCCGACCGCCAGCTGCCGGAACGAATTTTTATAAGTCTGATGTCGGGTTTTTCCAAGCACATTCAAAGTTGAGAGACCTTCAAATTTTGATGAACAGCTGACATTTTCTATGATAAGTATAGGAAATGTAGTAAAGTGTAGTAAACTTGAGGGTCCCTCAAATTTGAAAGTGCTTGGAAAACCCGGGCATGAAAGATACTTTTCATAGAAATATAATTATGTGATAAAAAGGTATACGTTTTTTAGTTAGTATTAGAGATACTGTAGCGTCCTTTTCATGGAATGTTTGTGAAAACATTCTAGTATTTTCCAGGTATTCGTTCTTTTTTCTATAAATAATGTACTTTACTATTTCTATTTGTGTTCACTAGACTACGGTTTTTGAATTGAACTCAAGAAACCAACATTAACATGTCACTTCCTCAGATAAACTCGTTTCCTCATACGTTTACGTCTTATCTAGTATGCATATTGATTATTTGCTTGTCTTTCCCTGTTTCAGATACGTGCAAGCGGTTGACAAAGCTCTAAAAAGTTTCGAATACACTAGCGAATGGGCTGACTTGATATCAGCTTTAGGAAAATTGAATAAGGTTCGTATTGCGGTTTCATTCAACTTTGAACTTGAAATAGTAAGCTGTAAGTCAAAATTAACGACTCTACTGTGTGGAGTACAGTACAGATAAGAAAATAACGTCCCCTCCTTTTTTGAATTATAAAATTGAAATTTCAACTTCAAAGGAGACACAGGAATGAAATACATTTGAAATGAATTTGAAACTTGTTGAAATTACTTGAAAACTGGTTAAAATGACTTGAAAACTGGTTAAAATGAAGTTGAAATGTATTTTTAAATTCTTACAACCCTAACAATTTGATGAATGTGAGATTTTTTTTTTTTTTTTTGCTGTGGATGATGCCCATATAAGTATTTAAATTCACTTGTGCATGGGTAATGGAGTGTGCGAGGGTGATTTATGAGGTGCATAAACGACCATGCCTCTGGTGGGATTCGAACCCACGACCGGGTAGCGCTAGCGGACTAAGGTTGTAACGCCCCAGACCACTCGGCCAACCCGGCCGGCAAGTAATTAATTGAGAATTACTCAATAGTCAAATACTATTATAGTCACTTGAAGTAGTCATAAATTGAAAAATAAAATGAAAATCAAATACCCTTTTAAAAACCTTAAAATTATTAAAACACAAATATGTTTCGGGACATTCAGCCCATTATCAATGTCAAACATTGATAATGGGCAGAATTTCCCGAAACACGTTTGTGTTTTAATACCTACCTAATTTTAAGGTTTTTAAAAGGGTATTTGATTTTCATTTTATTTTTCAATTATTTTAAATAGCCCTAAGTTTTAAAAATCAGTCATAAATTGTTTTGCTACTCGATAATCCCAACTAGAAATAAATTATTCTTTGTTTGTGAAAATGTCTGAGAATTGTTTGAGAAACTTAAACTCAGCTACTAGCTGCAGCTAAATTAAAATCAGTGATAACGTTGTGTGCGAAAAAAGTAATAACTTTTGTTTAATTAGTCAACATGCTTTCAACATTACAAAGTAACAAGTCTTGCTGTGGAGTAATAGAGTAATAATAATAAATTGTTGTTGTTCACTATTCTAAATGTGTATTTCACACTAGCTCAATGTCTGTAGACATTAGTCTTTAGTAATGTAGACTTTAAAGTAGACTTTAGCTAACCTCAATGTCTTAGCTAAAGTCTGTCACTAAGTAATGAATTTCCGACTGGTAGCTGGTAGAGTAAATAAAGATATTTATTGTCATTGAACTTGATGTTTGAAAATTATTGAATTTGATGATTGATTAAAACTTGAATTTAATATTTGAAAGAGTATTTTGCTGTAAGAATGGTATGCATGAGCTTTAATCATTAGTAGCCTAACAATTGTTTAAGAGAAAGTTGAAAATTATACATTTTTTAGACCTGTAACCCAAGTTTAAATGATTATTACGTGGTAATTTATTTATAATAGAGTAAAATTTTGTAAAATTTTGCGCACCAAATTTGTAGACATACTCAATCAGTAACCAAAAGGCAGTGCAAGTTGATTATTCTTGAGATTTGTAAGATTAAACATTCTAAACATAAGATGACCGGAACCTACAGTCTGTCCAAGCAAAGAAGACCCTCTGGCAAGATGGGAAAATGACTCAAGCTCGGTCAATATTGGTTCAAAAATTATCAATTTGATGTAGGAAATAATTTGATCTACTACTAAGATCACATTTATCTTATGTAAAAAGTAATAACTTTACTTTTGTTTAAAACAAATTGTTTCCTACAATTTGATCTACTACTAAGACCGCATTTATAAATCAATGTTACTCAACTCAAGGATAATCAATTCGCTCTGCCGTGTGTACACTGATTGTGTAGGGCTCCCAGCTTGTTGCAGTAAAACAAAATTTTCCTTCATTAAAAATGAAATATCACAGTGAAATGAAACACACTGATGTTGTCAATTCTATTTTATTTGGTACCGGACCATTTATTTGGTAACCATTTATTTTGGACCATTTTATTTGGTAATTCTGTTGTTTATTTTGGTACCGGACCATGGTTTCGTGGTCAGCTGGAGAATGTGATCTGAGTGACCACGAAACCATGGTCCTGTCCATAGACTAACTATACAAACATAGAATAACTATACAATAGTTACAATAGAATAGTATATCTACTGTCCTTTCCCAAAATGAACATTAGAATTGACAAAATCAGTGTTTTTTCAATTTCGTTATGGAATAATTTTACTACTTCTACAACGACTCAGTCGAATGTTTTTCAAATAACAACACACATTTAAAATTGAGTAACAGGGCTAAAAAAATCACTCTGTATGTGGTTGTCTTTGTTTCTGGAAATGAAAGTTTGTGATTTGTTAATTGTATGATATGCCGTAGTTGGTTAATTGTTGTTTGTCACCATAGGTGCTAGTCAGCTACACCAAGTTTCCGGTGATACCGCGTCGCATCAAGATCAGCAAGCGGCTGGCGCAATGCATGCATCCGGCGCTGCCTTCCGGGGTGCATCTGCGCGCCCTAGAGACCTACGACATCATATTCAAGTGCATGGGCACAAATCGGCTCAGTCACGAGCTGTTCATCTACAGTGCAGGTTGGGTTTTGTTCTAATTTCGTTAAATATTCAAAAATATAAATTTAAATCTATTCTATTGAACGTTTACACACATATATTAATTTACCGTATCATCTACAGTGCTGGTTGGTTTTTGTTAAGATTGCTTCAAAGATCTAATCTAAATTCATTCTATTCAACGTTTACAAACATATAATTTGACTTATAATCACTTATAATCATTACAAAGATTGAAAAATGATTAAATTAGGATGAAATTGAAATCAAAGTCTGTGAGAAATCGCTTTTTACACGGAGAAGTGAATCCGATTACACCTTCACATATTAAACATATTCACATATTAAACATATTCACATATTAAACATATTCACATATTAAACATATTCACTTATTAAACATATTCACATATTAAACATATTCACATATTAAACATATTCACATATTAAACATATTCACCGTATTATTTACAGAGCTGATTGGTTTTTGTTAAGATTGCTTCAAAGATCTAATCTAAATTCATTCTATTCAACGTTTACAAACATATATGTAATTATTACAAAGATTGAAAAATGATTACAGTATAAAATTGAAATCAAAGTCCAGATATACAGAGTGTTTCAGGAGGAATGTGAAATCAGGCTGATTTTACTAAGTAGACAAAAAGTTCCATGGGACCATCCCCCAAAAACACTTTGCTAAACATATTCATTTTCAAAAATATCGCTGCTAAACACAAATTCATCACTTGTGCTATGTATTTTCAGATTTTGCGATTTTTGAACGCCATTTCTGAGATTTGGGTAAGATTTACACAATCGCCGCCATCTAACTTTTCTTTAAATCCATTCTTCAACTTCCATTGATAAAAAATACAATTTTATGATTCCTTACAGTTATAACTTATTGTTGAAAAATGGCGTTTTCTAGCATATTTTTATTATCTCAATAACCGTTGAAGTTACAAACTTGGAACTGGTTTCATTATTCCTCACCTAATTTACATAGGAATTGCTTATTTTAGATTGCCTCAAAAGCCTCTAAAAAATTAGAAAAATTAATGTATTGTGAAAAATCTCAATTTTCCGCCATTGTTATCTCGGTAACAAAGCGTTTTTACATGGAACCTTTTTGTCTACTTGGTGTGAGGAATCAGCCTGAGAAGTATTGCACATTCCTCCTGAAACACCCTGTATATTATTACTTTTTACATGAAGAGGGGAAACCGATTTCCCCTTCAACAGTTTTTAGTATCAACAGAGTAGAGCAAAGACGGATTGAGTAGAGTGCGCACGGGTATTGGGAGTGATTAGTGAAGGATAGAGTATCGGGCCGTCTTTCTTCGAGAGAAAGTAATATATCGTGGATTTTAATGGAAATTAATTTTGTCTGTCAATTTTTTAATTCATAACATTCATATTTTTCAGTGTTTTTCAGCATTTTCGAGTGTTAATTTCATATGTTTTGATTATAAACTAACTTTGTGAATTCCAGTGGAAGCAAAAAGTTCCGCCATTTTCAACTTTCAATTTATTTAGAGATAAAACTATTGCACCAACAAAGAATAATAGGTTAAAACCAGTTATAACATAATGCAATCGAAAGTGGCGGTTGGCGAATGACTGTTATTAATGCTCAACTCTGTCTGGACAGTTGACGAGCGGTATGGTATGGAGTCGAGAGCGACCTAGGTATACTGTATCGGTCTTGCAGACCGTTTCCACACTGCCCTGACAGAGCTGAGTATTCAAAATAGTTATTTGTCAACCGCCAATCTGGTTTGAGTCAGCTCTATGTAACAAATGAGTTAATTCATAAACCGTAAGTGAGCAGGAGTATATTCAATAATATTTGGACTTATTATGAAAAATTGGTAAAGGGACATTTTTGGGAGTAATCCTGTTGAACCTTCCATTAACTGAACCTTCCATTCATGTTGTAACTTGATAATAAATGAATAATACTCGTATTTAGTACTGCAGTTCCAAGAAGATTGGTTAACCTCAACAACTATAGTCTGTCCAAGCAAAGAAGACCCTCTGGCGAGATGGGAAAATGACTAAAGCTTGGTCAATTTTGGTTCAAAATTGTGAATTTGAGCTCAAATTGTTGGAAACATTTTGATCTACTACTAAGACCACATTCATAATTCTTAAACAAGTATTGACCACGCTGGAGCCATTTTCCCATCTTGCCAGAGGCTCTTCTTTGCTTGGTCTGTTTGTTTGTCAACAGCCCTATGAAGGGCCTAGGCCTACCAGCTGGTTGCCAGTTTCATATTCACTAAACTATACAGTCCATCCAAGCAAAGAAGACACCCCGGCAAGACGGGAGAACGACTCCAGCCCGGCCAATACCGGCCCAAAAGCCATAAATTCTCAAAAGAACCTACAGCCCCCGAACATAACACCGACCGAGCCTAAGCCACCCCCACCCCGCTAGAATGCCCTCCCAGCCAGGACAGAAAATACAGCAGGCGAATAATCATCAACCAGGATAGAGGTAACGTGTGGTTAGCACGTCGATCCTCTCAACCATAAGCTAGTCTTCAAAACCAAGTGAAGATGCAGAACACCTCTGAATAACATGCAGATAATCAGTTAGAGTGTAATGCAACAATTACTATTCCTCAAGAGGCTGGAAACGACTGACTGTCTTTACTAACGACAGCCAAACTCCCAAAGGAGGTTTCAGATTATTCTGTTCAAATGTTCAGTTCCTTTGAGTAATTTTTTTCTTATTTACTTTATACATATTAGTTATTTATAACTTTTGGTTATTAGTATGTGTATACTATCCTATGTACTAAACTATGTGTATGTGTATGTGCAGTTATTCCTCCAGAAACGGGAAACGACTGACTGTCTCTACTAACGACAGCCAATCTCCCAAAGGAGGGTTCTTCTTTGCTTGGACAGACTATAAATAAGTTGACTTTGATTTGGCGTTCTGTTTGTTGTCAGGTCTGTTCCCGCTGCTGGGGCATGCGGCAATCAACGTGCGTCCGTCGCTGTTGACCGTTTACGAGACACACTTTGTGCCGCTGGGCAAACGACTCGGGCCCGGTCTCACCGGTTTCCTCAGCGGAGTGCTGCCCGGCCTCGAGGAGGGCTCTGATCACTTTGAGAGGTCAGTTGAAGGGGGAGTTCTCCTTTACGCGAAACGACGATCGGCCGCTGGCGAACAGCTTGATTTGCTCTTGAGCTTAAACAACAAGAGCTGTGATTGGTGATTGACTACAGCTGTTCGACTGCGGCCGACCGTCGGACCGTTTCGCATAAAGGAAAACTTTATGTTGCCGTCGACTAAAGCTCGTGTCAAGTGCTACAGTCTTTCGATTAAGCAGACGCTAACGAGACTGGCGTTTAGCGAATAAGTGTTGTTCCTCAGCTCTGTCAGGACAGTCGGTGAGCGGTTTGCGAGGGAGAAAATCGCTTTAAGACTATGCTAATAGCTCACTGCTAAATGCTAATATATGTTGTCAATTCAATGAATGTATATTTTTGGTTTAAGAGTGGGTGGTAGTGGATGGAAAACTGTCGAATCGCAAAATAAAGCCCCATAAGAACAATGTAATTTTTATCAATCTCTTGGAGCAGATAGAGCCTCTATTTATGGACATAATTTCACGTTCTTTATGTCATTGAAAAGAGAATTCAATTCTCCAGGGGCGTTACTTTCTACTTTTTCGATTTTTAGTTTATTTCAATAATTATCGTATAATTAATAACCAAAAAAGTAACGCCCCTGGAGAATTGAGTTCTGTTTCCAATGACATAAATAACATGAAATTCTGTCCATAATTAATAGAGGCTCTATCTGCTCCAAGAGATTGATAAAAATTACATTGTTCTTATGGGGCTTGATTTTGCCGTTTGGCAGTTTGCCGCCCACTACCGCCCACCCTTAATATTCTATTAATTTTAATTTTTTTACTCTAATACCAACTTACTAATAATGATTCATAGTTTTTCATCTTTGGTTGTCAAAGTTTTTGAATGATTTGAGTCGAGAAGTGAACATAATATTTTGTAAACTTATCAAAATTTGGAAGAAGAAATTTTCTTGGACTTGGTGCCTGTGTTTCTATCTAATATAGCTTATCATAATTTGTGAATATATGATAATGATAATAAAAGTCATTTGCCAACCACCGTGGACACTAGTTATAAAATATATCGTATGGCTTCTAATGTAGAGGAACCCTTACAGGTAGGTTCCACCTCGCCAATGTGTACTTGGCCAAATTCTGGTCACCCATCCAAGAGCAATCCACAATGTTCGTGATTTTTCTTCTCGATCACTAAGAGGCTACCCTCGCTGAGTGGCCAATACCCAGCTATTAATACGACTCATTGATTGAGAGATGATTTGAGAGGATTTCTAATTGAATCTAACTATAGTCTGCGAGAAATTTCTTGCTACATAGCGGTAGGGGAAGCGACTTCCCCCTTCAAGACAGCACAGTACTGTAGTGAAATCTAGAATGACAAGTTGAGCTGCGCAAAATTGGATGCGCCGTGTCACTCCGTGTTTCGTTATTGTGATGAGCACATCGTCCGACCCTAAACTACGAATGCCAGTAAACGACCTTGGGCAAAGGAGGACTGGAGGAGAGAGCTGGAGAGACACATGACGCGAGAGCTCACTCACACTCACTCAAGTTGCCAGTAAAGCAGAGGAACGCAGTTGTGTAGTGGGAGAGATTAGTAAAGGATAGAGTATCCGGCCTCTCTCTCTAAAAGAGAGGGGCAGGTAGCAAGAAATTTCTCGCAGACTTTAGGTGAAATCAATTTGCAGGACTGTGTTTCAAATGAAATATTTTTGGATTGATTGGACTTGAATCCATTTGTAGAAGTGTGTTTACAATGAGATTGTTTAATGTTTTCAGAACGAACGCCCTGCTGGAGAAGGTATGCGACGGCGTGGGAGCCAGCCACTTCTACGGCTGTCTGTGGGACTGCCTCGCCTCGAATGCGGCTGTCCGCCTGCCGGCCATTCTCTTTGCGCTTGCGCACTACGACAAGCGCCTATCCACCGAGGACCAGCTGCATGTTATGGGCACCAATGTTGACGTTATGGTCAGTCAATTTATCTATAAAATAATACCAATGATTAATTTGAATATCCAACGAAAGCTACTCAGAGTTTTTCTGAAATTGACCGAAAAACTTCTTGGGTGATTTGTTGACATCAAAATTGAGGATTTAAAACACACCATCTTTGTTATTTTGCTAACAAAACATTTCAGCACTCATGTTTACTGGAAATGTTTTCGGTACTTGTTTGTGCTTATTAGCTACTAGCCGGCAGGCTCGCTTCGCTTGCCTTCTCCGCCTAGCCAGGGGGCTCCGCCCCCTGGACCCCGACAGTATAGGCAGTGTAAGCTAGTCAAACATTAAGTGAGCAAAACCTCTATCAGTGTCAGCTGAGACAAACAGGCTCTCTTCGCTCGCCCGCAAATTCCGTTCAGAAGGAATTTGAAATTTATTGAACACAACATTTCTAGACCTTATCTGAACCTGCCCACCAAATATCAACATTTTCTACCGATTGGTTTTCGAAAAAATTGAGAAAATGGCGAAAAACTCAAATGTTTGGCGTACTCTTGGGAAGTTTCAAAAACCCGTTCTTATTAGGCGTCTAGAGGTCCAAGTGAACATGTCTGCCAAATTTGAACGCATTCGGTTCGGTAGATTTTTAGTTCTGCTGATGAGTGAATCAGTGCCATTTCGCTTTTATTTGTGCTTATTAGGTATTAATTGTATTGTTTGATGCTTAGTTCGGTGCTTCTAAGAAACGTCCATAAATAACTAATCATAATAAATGTATCGTAGTTGATGTTAATATAATGTCGGATAATAATGTGTTATTTAATATAAATTGGTTAATATAGTGTTTAATATGGTAATCACTACGTGCTTCTATTGCACTTTGTGTCCGACATGTGCCGTGTTTTGTAGTAATGGAAAACTACCTTAAGTAGGATGAGCGATTGTTGATTTGTATAAAAATCAATGAAAATTCCCAAACTAAATATTGAACACTATGTTTTACGACTTTACAATATTGAAATTTCAACGTGTAATTTGGATTTTCATCGATTGCTGTTTCAAATATTTTTTGTAGGTGAACGGTCTGTGCGCATGCGTGCAAGACACGAGTGTTCTGGTGCAGCGAAGCGCGCTCGACTTCCTATTGGTCGGCTTTCCGATGCACAACAGCCAATTGCTGCGCAGCGATATGGTGCGTCTCGTCACAGCTGCTCTGTCCACCATTCTACGGCGTGACATGTCTCTGAATAGGTTAGAATTGCAAATTATATCAATGAATTTTGATAATTTATCGATATTTTATGGTAATTTCTTATCAATGCTGAAATTATACAAAGATTTCTTATAATTCTTCTAGAATTTCTAAAAATATTCCTATTCTCATTCTTATTCTATTCACTTTCAATTTTTGATAATTTAAGGACGATTTTGCACGGTAATATTTTTCTATTACATTGTTACATATAAAATGAAATGAAAA
Organism: Sogatella furcifera; assembly: GCA_017141385.1. Classification (NCBI taxonomy): domain Eukaryota; kingdom Metazoa; phylum Arthropoda; class Insecta; order Hemiptera; family Delphacidae; genus Sogatella; species Sogatella furcifera. The sequence goes on along the minus strand of CM029546.1, from coordinate 57,821,527 downwards.
GAGATGGAAATTATTATGTAGTGTTTGAAGTCGTATTTAATAGAAAATATCAGCGTGTAATACTGGCCTAATCGAGTTTTCCATCTCTTCTTTACTTATCCATCTGTTAAGGTGTTTGGGTTTTTCTTATTATTCCACTGCATTTTTCATTATTAGAATTTTGAAAATCATTCTCAATTTTCCTTGATTTTTGGAATTTGAGCTTGCCCTAAACTTTTTCAAATTAAGTATTAGTTGAAAACTGAACTTTAAAACTTAGGGCTGTTTAAAATAATTGAAAAATAAATGAAAATCAAACAGCCTTTTAAAAAACTTTAAAATTATTAAAACACAGACATGTTTCGGCACATTATTTTATCCACATTGATAATGGCCTAATGTGCCGAAACATGTCTGTGTTTTAATAATTTTAAAGTTTTTAAAAGGGTATTTGATTTCCATTTATTTTTCAATTAAGTATTAGTTTTTTAATTGTGGTTCTATTTCATACAAAAGGATTCAAGGTAATGAACAGTGATAATCAATTGTTGAAATAATCGAACTAACTTCCATATTTATTGTTATTTATGATTGTTAGTTAAGACTTGAGGCTAACCTCTATTAGTCTATCTAATAATATCTATACTAAGGGCCTTTGTTCTAAGAGCTTCAAGATGGTATTCTCCATAAATCCAACTTTCCGTTCATTCTCAGTGAATTGTAGCATTTATTCATTTTGCAGTTGGTTTTTGTCATTTTATCTCTGTATCTCTCCATTTAAATCATTTGTTGATGTACCTTTGTGTTTTTCTATAATTGATTTTAATTGATTGAAGCTTTGATTCAAATCTTAGTTGAAACTGATACATTACACCGTTAGTCTCTACTTTTTAAGATAGAGTTGTATTTCTTCAAACATTCAACTCAATATTTATTAAACTTTTTTCATATAGTATCTATTAATAGTAGGCAATTTCGATGCTTCTTATATTCTGTTGAATAAATTCACTTCAGTGAATCATATTACCTTCTATTTTACAATGTACTCAGGTATCATTAGTTTTTGTTGTTCACAGTTTCTTGACTAGATTTGATTCTTTCAAATAATTGCTGAGTCGTCGATAATTTTGTTTTAGGCGTTTGTACGCTTGGCTGCTTGGCTCTGAGATAAATATTGCTCTGCTAAGTCCCGAGCATCCGCTAGTAAAACGTAGCAAAACGGCCGAATCGATCACGAGCAATGTTAGCAGTAGCCAGTACTTTGAACTCTACTCGAGAGAGATGCTCGTTATGGTGAGTAAATCAAGCCAAAAATAGATATTATGGATTATGTGCTCTTGAATTTTCAAAAAAAATCTATTCTTAAACACGTTCAGTACATCAAACCTGTTGAATTGAATTAATGTCGGACTGTGATAAGTGCTATCACACATATCGGACCAGATGTGCTACCATAGTCTGGCCAAGCAAAGAAGAGCCTCTGGCAAGATGGGAAAATGACTTCAGCTCGGTCAATATTGGTTCAAAAATTATTGATTTGGTCTCAAATTGTAGATCAGAATGTTTCCTGAAATCGAGACCAGATCAATAATTTTTGAACCAATATTGACAGATCTGAAGTCATTTTCCCATCTTGCCAGAAGCTCTTCTTTGCTTGGCCGGACTATACATAATATTCTAAAATTTCTAATGAGCCTGTTTATGTCGGAGCTCTTTCATATTACTCTTTGAGTTGTTGTGAAGTTGATATTGTGGTAGTTATCCATAATAAATGAAAAGACAAGATGTTGTCAAACAACTGATCTATTAGAAAATCGAGATCGGTTTCGGTTGTTACACCAGTATCAATCCCAGTTTACCAGAGATTGATAATGGTGTAACAACCGAAACCGGTATCTCGATTTTCTAATAAATCAGTGGTTTGACAACATCTTGTCTTTTCATTTATTCTTTCATATTAAACTTAGCGTTGCTGGGATCGCTACACACAGCTTCAACATGAATCCACTCCTATATTAAATTTATTCATTGATATCATTATGCAAATTATAAATTAATTATATTAATATCGAATTGAAACTACTTCCAAATCTGACTGGAGGGGAGTCCTCTCTTCAATGGGAGGGAGAGAGAGTCGGCTGAGCCAATGGAAACGAGAATGACTACACACGATGTTGCCAGCTATCCACTCCCATACGCACAGGTACATTTTTTCCAGTCCTTCATGCGAGGAGGTTCCTACTAGATTTGCTTGTCAGTGCCTAGTGAGTGGATTGAGCCGGTCGAGTGAAGTGTCGTTCCAATGAGGCAGCGGAAACACTGCGGCAGCTTTATCCCCAGAAGTTGCATCTTCTCAAATCCCTCCGATTCGGAAGTGATTTCAATTCGACTATCTATAATCTAGCGAAGAGCCTAAGGCCGGTATTACACGATAATATATCTATGATCCAAGGAACCTCCTTGCTATGATTATATCTGATCATATGGAAAGAGATGTAAATACGAAATCATATTTTCATCTCTTTCCATATGATCAACTATGATCATAGAACTATTATCGTCTAATACCCGCCTACCATTTATGTAGGCAATTACCTTAAAATACATAAAAATTGGACTTGAAAAATTCTAAAAATTTAGAATTGAAATTAAATTACATAAAAATTTATGTAACACGATTGGCACTTCAAGATGAAACGAAATCATATGTTAACTCGGTGAGTTATGTTTAGGTGAATTCATGTTCTTGAGAATCTCACAGTTTAAAAAATTAAAACCATTCTAATTTCAGATATTTAATAAAGTTAGTAGTGAAATTAGCTACATTTTCGAGTCATTTTTTTCAAAGCACTTTTAAGCAAACCTAGGTTTTACCCAACCAATATGTTTCTTATGCCCGGTTTTTCCAAGCACACTCAAATTTGAGGGACCCTCAAGTTCACTACACTTTACTACATTTCCTATACTTATCATAGAAAATGTCAGCTGTTCATAAAAATTTGAGGGTCCCTCAACTTTGAGTGTGCTTGGAAAAACCGGGCATTAGTGATTTTAGTACGAAAATTATACATACTTATGTATACAAACTTATCAAAATATGAATCCGATTTTCCTCTCACATTGAGCTCTCTACTCAATAATTACAAGCGCTACTGCCTACAAGTATGTAACATAATGATGGTCTACATCCACTATTAGTTCGGACTGTGACAGTCAAAAACTGTGAGTGGATGAGGAACCTGCAGTCCAAAACAGCTGTAAACCGGCAGTCCAATCGTTGGACGATCAGCTGCGAACGATCGAACGGTCACTCCAAACGAACTGTGGATGTCGACTCTAATGCCGGGGTTTTTCCAAGCACACTCAAAGTTGAGGGACCCTCAAATTTTGATGAACAGCTGACATTTTCTATGATAAGTATAGGAAATGTAGTAAAGTGTAGTAAACTTGAGGGTCCCTCAAATTTGAGTGTGCTTGGAAAACCGGGCATAACACTCACATTTTACGTACAATAAGGCTGTTGTAGTCGCCTACGTGTATGATTGAATTGATGATGATGATGTTGCGGATATAAAAATGAATTTAAGTTGAATTTATGAAAATGAAATGAAATTGTTTTAGGCAATCAAAACGTTGCTGGACCAAGCGACGGGACAAACACCGCACGACCTGAGACCCTATCGACTGCTCGTGTCTCTACTGGACAAACCTGACATCGGGCCTGTCATCCTAGACGATTTTCTATTTGAGGTGTTCAGGTGTGTGATTTCAACTCGATAATTTAATTAAAATGGATTGATAATGAAATTTGAATCCTACTACAATCAATAATTCTAATGTATGTAAGGTTGTAATCATAATTTGCATAGTTCAATCATGAAGCTTCAATAATCAAGAATTTTTATTTGCCGTGAAAACCTAACAAAAAGCAGTAAGCATTGTCAATAATTACATATTTCAAAACATGATATAATACATCTTTTTCTGTACAGAGCATCATACTGTGATGTGTTTTGTGTATGTGTATATCGTACTGTGTATGTGTTCTCTCATCATTCTGTATTTCTGTATCATTGAGCAATAATACAATAATATATTTTGTCCAAATTTACAAATAAATTCAAATTACAGACAATATAGTTATATATATATTACAAACTAAGATAAAATAATTTCACATAGGCTAATGTCTGATAATATTTTTCAGTAGTAGTCGTAGTAGTAGTTTTTCAGTAGTTTTAGTATTTGCCAAAAATTCTTCAGTAGAATAGAAAGCTTTTACCTTTAGCCATTCACCTTGTACTCTAACAAAAATTTTTCGCTGGTCTTTTTATTTAGAACAGAATGTTTTCTACAATTTAAGACTAAATTTATATTTTTGAACCAATATTGACTGAGCTGCATTCATTTTCTCATCTTACCAGAATGTCTTCTTTGCTTGGACAGACTGTAACGTTTTACACTACTTAGTAATTTCTTGTAAAAAGATTTTGCTGATTTAATTTTTTTTAATTGTTTCTCTGTCATGTAACCCATGTCCAGAGGTATTTATTAAACATATAAAACTATTATTACAATATGTGAAGTTATACTACTATACTAATACTACTTTTCTAAACTATCATGAAGCATCCCACTATAGAGTCTATGTGTCGGGATAATACCTATATATATTTTTTGATTTTGCTTCAAATATATTTGTGCAGCCTAACAACGTGGTCTTTCTGCCTTGTGTTGTATAGTATTGTCGAGCAAAGAAGACATTACTTCAAAATGTCAGCTGTTCAATGCTGCCAGCAGTCAAAATGGAAATAGTCCCACTCTTACCATCTGTCTCTCATCACATCTGATCAGTGGTATGTTGGCTAAAGTGATTTTACTCGAAAATTTTCAGATCTGCACATGCGTAGTTACACTCTCGCTCCAATCAATCATTTTGAAGGAATGTCTTCTCTGCTTTTAAGAATATAGGAGTGAGTTTTAGGTTTTTTTATAATAAAAATATGCATATTTCAATGATCAATTCACTACCATTATACTGAAATAATTGCATTGAATATGTTGCAGATTGCTGTACCTGTGCTGCAACGGCACTACCAACTGCACGACCAACACACCGACCGACCATCACAGTGCAGCCAACCTGTCGAAAGGCAGCAACCAGGCCGAACTGGTGAAGTCGGCGAACCTGCTGTTCGGCTCACTGGAGCCGCGCTACCTCTGGCAGTATGTGGGCCAACTGGTGGCCAACGCGTGTACTATGAGGAATCCCCCCCACTCCTCCTCCGCCTCGCTGCACACCTCATCGTCGTCGGCCAGCAGTTGGGGTGGTGGTGGGGAGGGGTACGTGAGACGGGTGGGGAGCGGTGATCCCAGTTTGGTTGAGGTGAGTGAGGCAGGAAGCTGAAGGTTCTATTCAATAATAATTTTTTCCCGTTGTAGCACCTATTCAAGCTATTCTATTCTAACCTAAATCTATACGAGTTATTGAAGAAGATAAATGACCCATTGGTTTAGCCTTCTATATTGGATATTGACTAACTAATTTTCACACACATTCAAATATTAAAAAGGTTACTCTGCTTTTTCACTATCATAAACACTTGAAAGCACTAAACTAATCCTGTGTTGGAAGTCTTCGTATTTCATGTACGTTAAGCAGCTGGATTGCTTCCTCTTTAACATTTCATTTTCAGTAATTATGAATTAATGATTTATTTGTGATAAAATATTTTTGGAAGTGAGAAATTATAATATTTAGTGAAAATGGACATTGTGGATTTACATATAACCTACATCTTGAACCTTCATCATCATCATTCATCATCACTCATTCATCCTTTGCTTAAAATACTTGGAAACCAAGTCGCAATTGTAAAGAAAGAATAAAGAAAGAAAGACTTTCTTTTCATAAATTAACAATTTACAAGTTATTGGTGAATAAAAGAATGTAGGCTAATTGAAAGAAAAGACACTATTGCTACACCATTATCGATCTCTGGAAAACTAAAATCAGTTTATATAAATCTGTGATTTGAAAATATCTAGTCTATTCCATTCAATATGGATAGAATATTACCTCCAGAACTACTAAAAAAATGGAAAACTTTTAAGATTTTTTTTTTAATAGAAATTGATTGATTGATGGTAGGCCATCCGGCCATGTAGTTTATACTAGAGTAAGTTTCTATTCTAGTGAAAAGACTAGTGATTGGATAAATGCCTATTCCATAAGAGCTGCTTGTTTAATATCGCTCTTTCGCAAAGAGAACTGTTTCGTTAGCTTGGGGCAACATATTAGCGTAGCCCATTACTCTATATACTAGAGACATTCCATAATCTCTCATTTACTTACTCTATATTGTGTTACTTCTTTACTGTCAATGATGATAAAGACGATGAAGATGAAAAAGGAGAATGGGAAGAAGAAGGAGAAAAAGAATAATTCAACACTGATACTACACTTGGACTTGAAATTTTTATCTATTACGGCCACAGAGTTTGAAATGTGTTAGATCTCTAGTTTAAATAACTCTTTAGGTTATTTTTATTTTGGTTTAAGATATTTTTCTGAAATAAGATCTTCAGTGCTGTATGTATTATTGTATTGTTCAATTCTTTAGAGTGTTGTGATGATTGTGTTGTGTTTTGTCTCAGGTGTGTGCCCTGGCTGAATTCCTGCTAGACACCGTTTCGCTGGAAACCTACTCGGAAACACCGACCGAACACCTGCCCAGCCTGTTTCTGCAAATAGTCACACTGCTCACCGAGCACTGTGATACGCTCAGCCCCCTGCAGACCGCCAAAGGCCTACAGCTCTGCGCAAAGATACTCACAAGGGTCAGTGGAATTTATTTAGCTTACCATTTTCACATGCACCCATTTAGTAGGGCAAAGCTCTAGTGATATGTGAAAAGTCATATAAAGTCATAGAATGTTAGCATTCATTGATTTAAATATCCTCCTCAAAAGAAATGAAAACGTAAGAGAGAGAAGAACACAGAACTTACTATTCTACCCGATGCATAGAACTTCAAAATTTGAAAAATGAGCTCTATATAGACCAATTAAATTCTTCAATAAACTTCCAAACGAAACAAAAACCTCAGTTCAAAAAGAAAATCTTGAAGTATGTGTCAGATAAAACTAATTATTCAGTTAGAGAATTCTTAGATGAATGACATTTTTTGACTGTTATCCTTCCTAGGATACAAACTATTGGACACAGGGTACTAGATCGAGGTTAATTAAATTTAAAAACCTGTAGCTTTATAATAGTTTGAAAATATCTTCTTTTTATTGCCTTATGTATTTTATTCTTATGTATTTTTTCCCCATAGTTGAGTAGGTTAATTTCAAAAATAATAATAATAGAACTTTATTCTTTAATTCTTTAAACAGTAACTGGATTTAAATCTAAATTGTACTCATTACAATCGCTTGCTTTTTCATTTTTGTTTGTTTTTAAGGAAATAAAATTATTTTTTTATTTATTCTTTAATTTTTATGATTTATTTATTGACTGTATATTTTATTTTGTGTATTAAATTTTATGTATGTAATTTCTGACGATGCAGAAATTCTTTATATGTTATAAAAACTATGTAAAGAATGCAAGTGCAAATAAAGAATTTGAATTTGAAGTCATATTAATAATAAATTAGAACAATAAATAGTATTATTTGTGTCTATCATTGCAGTTAAATCTTATCAATGCTATCGTAAGAATCAGCTAACAAATTAGCTTCTAGATTTTATAACTTTTTTGTGGGTTGATGAAACGTCACACCAAGCTGTTTTTTTTTCTACTAAAACATGCGCGTGATCCCCACCGTGTATTCTAGTATCCCTGGTCTCTGCAAAGTAAAAATTATTTTGAATGTAGCTGAAACGATAACTCGTTGCTTCCATAGCAATCACTAAACTTACCTCTTCCAATTTCAATAGCTAACCAGTTTTTTCTTGATGCCAACAAGTCATTGCACCTTGATGGCGCGGCCACACGAGGTCGTTTCTAAGCCAATTCGACTTGATCAAATTCAAGATCAAGAAGATAAGTCAGACTAAATATAGTCTGATCGAGCAAAGAAGAGACGTTCTGACAAGATGGGAAAATTACTTCAGCTCGGTCAATATTGGCTCAAAAATTGAAAGTTTGGTCTCAAATTGTAGGAGACATTCTTCTCTACAATTTGAGACCAAATTTATAGTTTTTGAATGAATATTGATTGAGCTGGAGTCATTTTTTCATCTTGTCAGAATGTCTTATTTGCTTGAATAGACTAATAATGTTATGAGAGCTATTTTTTTGTTGACAATTTTGCACTAAATTTCAAAATGCATTTTTCCGTTGACAGGTACAACCGACCGTGGTAGCCCACCAATCGCTCACACACACAGCTGACACCGGCTACGCGAGCGGAGGAGAGCCCAGCCTCACTGCCACTGACGCCCCTCCCCCCTCCTCACTCTCCAGCAGCAGAGCGGGGCACTCCATCCCCTCCCTTGCCCCCTCTCTCACACGCAACAATGTTGATAACACGAGCACCGCATCTGACTCGATGGCTGGAGATGAAATCAAAGATGGCGCCGGCGATGGAGGTGGAGGGGAGTTGATGACGTCACAGAGGTGCCAGCCAGACACGGGGGAGGTGGGCGATGCGCAGAATATTCTCGAACAGTGTTTGCGCCAGTATGAGAAGTTTTATGTGATGTTTGTGTACGGCACCAGGCTGAAGGTAATTATATTATTTATTTATCCATTAGAAATATTACAATAATACTTATAGGTGAAGTCAAAGACATATGTTCATATCGTCTTCTTCGTATTAATGAATATTAGTGTTTACTTGATCACAGGGCTACTTTTATCACTGTTTTTTATTTTTAATAATTATCACCGTTTATGAATCATTTTTCAATGCATGACATGTTTCAACTAATTAGAGTCATTTTCAAATGCAAAAATAATTATAAAAAATAATTCAAAAAGGGTATTTGATAATTATTGAAAATAAAAAATGATGAATATTATTTTTACAAAAAATACAAAATGATAGGATACAGTATTGCAATATTTTGGAAAAAGTACATCACCTTGAAAGTTCAATTATCCGTTCTATATTTGCTACACAATAATAATGTAATCAATTGGTATCGTATGTAATCAATAATGTAATGTAATGTAATGTAATGTAATGTAATATAATGTAATCAATTACAAAGTCTCTCTTTATTCAGGTACTTTTTTTGTTAAATGTTTTGCTTTTGTGTCTTAGTTCAACTTTAAATTCTATTCCTTTTATTTGTTTGGTTTTTGTCGGCAGGTTGGCGAAACGAAAAGCATCTCGGTACTGTTGGAATCGTTGAAGATCAAGTCTTCGCAGGCGAGCCACGAGGATCGCGCCAAACAGCTCGAAACCCTTTTGCGCGCCGTGCTAATGGAAGAACAGGAATTGGATGTGGTCGACGAAGAGGTAGGGGGCAGTTTCCATTTAATTCTGAAAAAGCGTTTTGTGTATAGAAATTTTTGTTTGTGCAAAAGGAGAATAAATTTCATTTTCATTTTTTTCATCTCATTTAATTTGGCTGTAGCCAATTACTGTTATAGTCTGGTCGAACTAAGAAGACATTCTGACTAGATGCGAAAATGACTCCAGCTAGGTCAGCATTGGTTCAAAAATCATCAATTTAGTGCCAGATTGTAAAAAAACATTCTGCTCTACATTTTGAGACCAAATTTTTTATTTTTGAACCAGTATTGACCGAACTGGAGTCAATTTCCAATCTTGCCGGGATGTCTTATTTGCTCGACCAGACTATATCCATGTTGGGCTTGGAGTGGACAGTTTGTGCCCGGTCTGCGAGAGCGGATCGAGTCTAGATCAGGTCTAGGAGGCCATCTATCTTCTAGGAGTTTCTAGGAGGTCTAGGATAGGTAGACTATCCTGACAGGATTGCATTGATGGAAGTCACTCGCCATCTGTCAAATTGATTTGAATCTATTATAGTTGAATTCATCTTCCATCTTTAATTGTAGGTTTTGAATATGTCATACATTCATAATGTAACTTTAAGTTATATAGTGGTGTGTCCACAAATCAATCACTTTCGCATGATACATTGAAGAAGACACACAAGATAATGCATGCATAAAATGTAACTATGTAGAATTCGAAGGTCTTCTATCATGTTAAAATACGTTCCAATAATGATTCAAGATCAGCGCCGTGTTTCATTAAATTTACATAGTTTTTTTAAGTAAAAAACTACTAATACAGGGTGACACAAAATAACGGGATTTTTCTAAGTAACACGTACGTGAATAAAAGAAATGTAATCATTACTTTTATCACTGAAAATGTGAAGTAGAATAGTTGCCATTTATAGTTGTAACAAGAAAAATGCCAATTTTTGTAGATAATGTCCTTGAGATGACGACCATTCAAACGTATGTATAGATTCCTGGAAGCGAACAGTGAGATTTTGCACGGCAAATTGAATCAGTGCATTGCAAATTTCATGAATCCTTGTTTTCAACTCAATAATTATTTTTGAGCGTAAAGCGTAGGATATGCTTTACTATTCAAATAGCCCCACAAAAAAGTAAAACACAGTGCTTCAACATTCCATGCTTACATGGAAATCTCACTGTTTACCTCCAGGAGTGTATACGTTTGAATATGGTCGTCATCTCAAAGACATTGTCCATGGATATTGGCATTTTTCTTGTTAAAACTATAAATGGCAACTATTCTACTTCACATTTTCAGCAATGAAACTAATGATTACATTTCCTTTATTCTACTTCAAAAGTTCCCGTTTATGTGTCACCCTGTATTAGTAGAGTTAAAAAAAAAACATGTAAATTTTATGAAACACGTCGCTTAACTCACAAGTTTACAAGAAACGCTCTTGGATTGCCACCATATTAAAAATTATTGGTTTTTATTTCTCAATAATAAAATATTAAACACTACAATATAAGTTTAGTTTCTAATAACTCATTTTTATTACTTATTCTGGATAATAAGACATAATGAAGAAATTCACAATCAGTGAAAGTCTATCTATTTTGGGTTTCAAAATTTCAAGTGAAAATTAATATTATTCGTGTTTTGGTTCTTTTTATTTATGTAACAATCTTCCAAATTCTAAATTACGGGTTCATAGTTTTTTTTTACCTTTAGAAGTTCAAATTTGTGTATAATTTAAGTTTTAAGTGTGGACATAACCTCTATTTTGAATATTTTAACCAAAATTGGGAAAAAGAGACGTTTTGGACTTTGTCTGTATTTCAATCCTATTGTATTTCAATCTCGATAATAAATAAATGAATAAATAATATGTTTCACTACTTTAAATAATTGTTAATTCAGGTGGACAGCTTCTACAACAGCCTAGACGCCGGCAGTAGGCGTGCGACGGGGGGAGGAGTTGGAGGCGTGGCTTGGTCAGCAGCCAATCAGCAGCTGCGAGGAGCGGGGGGCGTGGCCATGGATGAGGTGGCGGGTGATGAGACGACAGCGGCGATTTTGTTGCGTCGTGCGCAGGGCGAGGCCGGGGTGGAGTGGCGGGAAGCGATGCGGGTGGCGTCGCGTCTGCTGGTCGATTTGTCGACGCTGCAAACCTACTTTCAGTCGGCGGAGGCCAGTTCGAGGCTGTTGGACGGCGGGGAGGGGGCGGGTGAGTGAACTACAATTTTTAGAAATTTAATTAGAATTTTCACATTTCTTACCCAAGGTGCATTTACTTTTTCAATGTGATTGTGTTTCCGACAAAAAAAGACTGTAATATAAATCCACATCATTTATTCAGGTGCTTCGATACAAGTATTTGCACCTCATACTATATAATGTACAGATTGATGTTAAATTCGTGTATGTATGTTGTTACGAGGTTCAGCTCCTCTACCTGGCCTCGTAAAGATACCAGGTGTCTCTCCTGGTCAACCAGCTACAGTCAGGAAATGGGGTGGGTTCGGACGTGGAGAAATAGATTCAGACTGAGGTCTTCGCCTCTTTTTTGACTTGGTCATCCAAAGAAACGTCTTTAGATCTTGAATGACAATTTCTTGCTCATAACTTGAAAGATATTTTCTAATAAGAATGCTAAATTGAAGGTTAAGGGGCCGTGAGATTACTTCCACAGCCCAGTAGGTGTTGAATGTAAGGATAGATCAGCCGTGGGGTTAGCCACAGCCAGTAGGAAGATTATAGGATTATTTGGAGGGTAGATTGGCCGTGGTATTAGCCACAGCCAGTTGAGGTGTTGAAGGAGAGGATAGATTAGCCGTGGGGTCAGCCACAGCCAGTAGGAAGCTTTTAGGATTATTTGGAGGGCAAAGTGGCCGTGGTATTAGCCACAGCCAGTTGAGGTGTTAAAGGAGATGATAGATTAGCCGTGGGTTGAACCACAGCCAGTTAAGATAATGAAGGAAAAAATAGATTAGCCGTGGGTTTAGCGACTGCCAGAAGAAGGATTTTAGGATAACTTGAGGATAGATTAGCCGTGGGTGTAGCCACAGCCAATTAGGAGGTTATAGGAGAGGTTAGATTGGCCGTGGGATGAGCCACAGCCAATTAAAATATTAAAGGAAAGGATAGATTAGCCGTGGGTTTAGCCACAGCCAGAAGGTATTAAAGAAGAGGATATTTAGGTAAGGCAAGGTAGGGTAGGTTATTCAACAGTATTCTCCCAAATAAAGTTACCCAATGAATCACCCAGGTGAATAGTCTCAAGATTAGAGAGGAAGCTGGATGGTGAGTCTCTAATAAGTATATCAAATACTTAGAACCTGGCTAGAGCAGGTACAACTCTCGAATGAGAAATCTTGACTTGGTCTAGAGAAGACACAAAGTCTAACAAGTACAAACAGTTTGTTTGTTTATGACGGTGAAGCCCACATAAGCTCATAGGCTTGTGCGTGGGTAATGAAATGGATGATAGATGACGTCTACTTTTTAGGTAGTCGGGACCGACGGCTTATCGTCTCCTCCGAAAGACGGGGTGGTCGTATCTATGTGATCGTGCTGTGGTCAAAAATTGTTCTCCGCTTGGGATTCGAACCAGGGTCCACCTGGTTATCAGACCGGCGCTTTATCACTCCTCCAACGAGCCACCCAAAATACAAGTACAAACAGTATTAACAATATTAAGTACAAACAATACTTAAAACTTGGCTATAGAAGGTGTCACTCTCAAGCTGGAGCACTTGACCCGGTCAGAAGATCGACACAGAGTGAGGTCCTGGCGCTGGGACCCGGTATTTATGCTTGTCTGAGCTGCTAGACGACGGAGGTGGCCGCTGGTCAACTGCAACCTGACCTGGTCCTATTGGTTAGCTATTCGACTGCAACGTTAATTTTAATAAATTGATTACAATTCGTAATTTCATAAGTTTTCCTTATGAATTTAACATTATTTATGAATTACATTTTTTATAATCTATTATCCTAATCTATAATTATTTTGTTTTTGTTTTCAGACACCGGTCAGCTATTGGACAGCAGTGTCGATATCCTGCCCGAGTGGCTGCGCGTGTTAATAGTGTGCGCCTGCTGGTTGAGCAGCGCCGTCTCGCTGCAGCTGACTGCAGTCGCCACGTTGCTGGATCTGGTGACACTGTGTCGCACGGCGCAGTCGCTTGTCGTCGGCGGCAGCCAGCAGCAGGGTCAAGTGGGTCAGGGAGTGACGCCTGTGCTGATTGTGCCCCTTCTCACACCGGCGCACTTGAGATACATTGAGCAGCACACTAATGTGTTCCAGGTGGGAGTTGTGTAAATTATAATGAAATTCACACTTTTATCAGAGATGTTGTGGAACTTATCCATAATTGAAGTAAGTGAAAACAAAGGTTGTCATCCACTGATGATAATGATGATGATGATGATGATGATGATGATGATGATGCCCTGAGCATTGAACTTGAGTATGGCATTTTAAATAAACTTTGTGGATCTGACAACCTTTGTTTTCACTTACCTAAATTATAATGGTTTTACACTGAATTTCTACGAAAAGTACGAATATAACATTGCAATTCGAGCAAAGTAATGTTATCTATCAAATACCGTATTATTGAATAAACTTCCCAGAAAAGCCAGGAGGCTGCCAATTTCAATCTACAAGAAAAATCTAGAACGCCTTCTTTTAAATAAAAATTATATATTATATTTCAGATTTCGTTCATCTACCAGTTCAGGATTATCTTAGTATTTAAGTTAACATAGCTGCAAATAGCTTTATGCAGGTAAAGCTGCAAATATTGCAGGTAATTTGCTGCTTTACCCTCCAATATCAGTTATTATGTGTGAAAAATAATGTTGCAGCTTTACCCTCCAATATCAGTTATTATGTGTGAAAAATAATGTCCTTAAGGTGATGTCCAACATTAAGAATGCAGGACTCAGCTCTCTTCTCAAAATCCTCCGTCACATGGACTAACATTTATGCAGTGATAGGAACAATTTTTTGAATGATTGTATTATTCTTCAAACCACGAAATTTGGACAAGTCCAAGCTATCACTGTAGAAATGTTATAGAGGATTTTGAGAAGAGCGTTGAGTCCTGCATTCGAAATGATGGTCATCACCTAGACAATATTATTTCACATAGCTGAAATTGCAGAAAATGAGCTTTGTTAACTTGAATTGCATATAACGTTAGCTTTGATTTTGTGTAAATAATATGCATTCATTTCGAAATTGGCCGAGTATTATTTCACTCTGTACTGTGTAAAAGTTTTTTATAATCAAGCTCAAATTACTAGTGGACAAAGAATGGATATTCAACACAATGAACAGTTGCTTTAATTGTGATTGGTCGTTTAGGTGATAGCCCATCGGCTGTGGCTGCACCTAGGCAGCCGCACTCATCGTGTCGGCTGCGTGGAGCTGCTGCATCAGCTGCAGTCGGCGTGCAGCTGCGACGTGGTCGAGGACTGTTTAGGCGAGGCGCTGCTTGCAGCCGGCAAGGAGGACGGCGCGCGTCTCCAGGCGTTCCGACGCTTTGCCACGCTGTGGCACATTGGGCGCGAGGTCAACGCCAGACTAGGCAATTCGCTCAGGGTGTCCGATATATTCTACAAGTAAGTTATGAGTCGAATTTAATAAAAATTCAGAGATAGAGATAACGAGTGTTACAAAAAGACGCATATCAAAGTTTGGGGGAGAATATATTTGACATGAGAAATATTACCACTTCAAAGCTCAATGTATTAGAGTACAATGCTCTGTTGAACTATTTATTAAATTACTTTACATCACACTTATGGACCAGTAATGTCCCAGTATTTATTTGTAATTTCAATACATGTTCGAGTATTTATTTTCAATTGGTTGGAGTTAGACAATTATTGAAGTTCAATCATCAGTTCTATTCTTAGTGAGAGTGCATGTATACTTGACCCAACAGAAAAAAATCATGTACAATGCATAACTTTTATTATACAGTGTTACAGATTATTATACAGTGTTATATTCTAATACTTTTTTCCTTTCAGGGCTACTGTATTTATAAAAAAAAATTATTACAACCAGAGTACCCTTTTAAAAATATTTTTTTATTTCACACAACACGTTTCAACAAATTCGCCGAAACATGTTGTGTGAAATAATTTTTTTTTTCAAAAGGGTACTATGATTGTAATAATTTTTTAAAGTTTCAGTGTTATATTCTATATGCCAAATATATTTTCGTTCAAACTTTGATGTGCGTCATTTTTGAAACGCCCGTTAGTAAGCGATAAGCCTGTTTTCACTTTTTAAAATCATTATATTTATATGATTAGGGTGTTTGTAACTTAAAATACACATTTTTAATTTGAAGTAAATGATAATTTGAATACTGCTTTGAGCTTGTTTACCTGTCAATTACTATCATGCTGTATAGTTATTTCAGTGAATTAATTGTTCTATTTCGTTTCTTTAGTTGTTATACTTATAATTAAACGTCATGTATTATACCGTGTAACCGCAGATCAGAATCTCCCGCTGAAAATGCTCACCAAACTCTAGCTTCCCTTGAGTGATATTGTACTATATATGTACTAGCCGGCAGACTCGCTTCGCTCGCCTTCTCCACCTAGCCAGGGGGCTCCGCCCCCTGGACCCCCGCCAGTATCGGCAGAGTGAGTGAATCGAACAGGCTCGCTTCGCTCGCCTGCAAAACTTCTGCCAGTGTCAGCTGAGTGAAACAGGCTCGCTTCGCTCGCCTGCAAATTCCGTTCAGAAGGGGTTCGAAATTTATTGAACACAGCATTTATTGACCTAATCTAGACCTGTTTACCAAATTTCAACATTTTCTGCCAATTTGTTCTCGGAAAATCTAAGAAGAATTCCAAAAAATAGTAAAACGCTAATATTGAGCGTAACCTTGGGAAGTATATCAGACATTGCTTGAAACTTGATTCAATGTTTTCTTAATTACTCCATCTATAATCTCGCTGAACCATTGAATTTACACTAAGGATTGTTCGTATCAAGGCGGAAGATATGCAACCCGCAGTACATCTACAATTTTGATAACCTGATTACTGGCGTAATCTTGAACGGATTTCAAAAATATTTTAACACAACATTTCTAGACCTTATCTGAACCTGCCCACCAAATATCAACATTTTCTACCGATTGGTTCTCGAAAAAATTGAGAAAATGCCGAAAAACTATAGAGAAACTCCTTGCATACTATAGAAAACTATTTAGCGTATTCCTGAAAAGTTTTTAAAATCCGTTCTTAGCGCGCGTCTAAACGTCCAACTGAACATGCCTGCCAAATTTGAACGCATTCGGCTTAGTGGATTTTTAGTTCTGGTGATGAATGAATGAATCAGTCAGTGCCATTTCGCTTATATAGATATAGATTTGAAACGGATGAAATTCAATTCAATTTGAGGATTTTTCTTGCCAAGTTTTCTTCGATGAAATTGAGTGTCATAGTTTTTACGTCAACTTGATTTGTTCTATCATCTGTTTCCCCGCAGATCAATGCTGAAAATGCTCGACAACCTGCAGCTGCCCGAAAGCAGCGCCCTAAAAGTGGAAGCGCAAAGCTGGCTGCTGCACTCCCTGTTACGCGGAGACATACACCGGATCGTCGACCCGATCCTGATGATGCTCCTGGATCCGGCCACGGCTCGGCTCAGCGTGCTGCACGTGCAGATAGCCGAGGAGGGCGGAGTGGGGGCTGGGGGTGCCAGCGTAGCCTCGACTGAACCGCTTGTCGACCAGGCGGACAGAGCGGCGACCAAAGTGTATGCGATCAGTTCGGTCGACGGCAATGTCATCTATCATGTGGCCGAAAAGTGTCAGAAAGGTGGGTGGAACGACTATAGTGTACAATCAAATAATTCAATTATTAATTTAAATCAAATACAAAGGGCTGGTATAACAAAATAGATAGATGTTTTTATTTTTCCACTTGGTACATTATTTAGTGATATGGGCGAAGTTGAGGCACAAGAGCCCCCTCTACCACTCAACCCAAAATCATATAACCCAAAACTATTCCTCGACCAATTTATAGTAATCTATTAAACTCAATTTTCAATAATAAACTTGGGAGCAATTTAACTCAAATATTTAGCTAATCTTGTCACAGCGAACAGCTTGTTTGTATATGTAACGTTCACAAGAATACCACATTTTGATTATACACTCTATTTACACATTATCTAGTACAGTATACATAAAACTGTACTGTGCCAAGTGTAAAGCAATATTTCTCATTTCATTCAAAAGAATAAATCGCGGTCCACACAAATTGTGTTCGATTAGGAATTGGATTGAAAATAGACTAGGCTGAATTAAATGGTATTCATTTATCTAATTCCAATCTTGCTGGAAGAGTAACAATTTACATTAAAATGTAGTATCCTATCATTTTTAAACAAATTTTAACTGCATTCAATAAATAATAAGAATCCTAATAAATAAGAAGTTAAGTATTTTTTTAAATGTGTCTTCTTGAAAGACAATCATACCTTGGCCTTACCGTTAACACTCAATAATGAGTCTCGTCTCAATCTCCAGTATTAATTCAGTGCATTGTATCCAATTCCCTATCCTTCCCAAAATTTCCAAGGATTAAAAGTCTTCCTATGACATGGATACTTATAGTTGGAAGAACTTTTGATCCTCTGCCCCTTTTTTACCACAATTTGTATAGTATTCCCAGATTTATAATTTATTCATTAGATATTGTAATGTTATTGATATCGATTCTATTTATCGTTATTATAATATTAGTGTAATGTTCTATGGTGGGTGAATAATAATATAATGAATTACTGTTGAATTAAACCTCTAATTAATGAATTAATTAAACCTCTAATTAGAGAAACCCCAAATTAATGAATTGAAATTAAACCTCTAATCTCACCGATTGTATTTGAATTCAGATTGACGTTTTTTTGTCGCAGGCACACTACAGTCCAGTCTCAAACAGTCGGCGCTGGCAGCAAGCGCCGGTACCAAAAGTAAGCGCGTGTTCGCCGTGACCACACTGGACCATCGCAACTATATCAGCACCGATAAACAGCTGTTCAGCAGCGCCGCTGATGACGTCATCGATAACAACTATCAGACGCATTCAAAGAATTTGTCGCTGCTACAGAACATCTCCGTGTTTGTCAATCCGTTCTCGAATGATAAAGGGGCGATTAATACGGATTTCGACGATTATTATGAGGAACAGAAGGTTAGTGAAGGATAGAACTCAGTAGTGTACAGTAGTACACATTACTGTATAACTGAAAAATAAATAAAAATCAAACACCCTTTTTTGAAAACTTTAAAATTATAAGTTTTCAAAAAAGGGTGTTTGATTTTATTTATTTTTCAATTATTTTAAACAGCCCTAAGTTTTAAAGTTCATTACTGTATAACTATATAACACAGTAGTGTAATATACATTTGTATATAAATATACATTTGGGATAGAATGATCATTACAATGATGAAAGAATAGAATAAACATTAGAAAATTATAATGCAAATAAGAATCTTATTCTTCTCCTCAGTCATTTTCGTTCAGATTTAAAATTTCTATCGTGCCATCTTCACCTAATTGTTCTCCTTTTTCATTTCTTCTATGTTGTTATTCTTCTCCTGTATTTTATTCACCTATTCTTCTTCTCTTCTTCTATGTTGTTATTCTTCTCCTGTATTTTGTTTATCTATTCTTCTTCTCTTCTTCTATGTTGTTATTCTTCACTTGTATTCCATTCATTAATTCTTCTTCTATGTTGTCATTCTTCTCCTGTATTTTTTCATTCAATCAACAATACATTTCTTGGGTAGCTCTGATAGCGACATAAACAATCGTCATACTTGTAGTTAAGGAATGATTGCACAAAAAATAGAGTTACATCTCTGAAGTACATGCAAATAGAAATTATACATGTAATGCGATGATAGGCAAGTTGAAGTAATTAGTAACAGATTTTAAAAAAATTATCACAGAATAAGCATTACTAATTTAAGTTGAAATATTTATAACATTTATTAGTTTCGTTTCTTCTTATACTCCTTTTTTCGATTCAAATTCAATAAAAATGTCGACGACTTCGTAGCCACTCTGTAATAGTCTGTCCAAAAAAAAGACATTCTGACAAGATGGGAAAATGACTCCAGCTCGGGCAATATTGGTTCAAAACTTATAAATTTGGTCTCAAATTGTAGATCAGAATGTTTTCTACAATTTGAGACCAAATTTATAATTTTTGAAACAATATTGTCCGAGCTGGAGACATTTTTCCATCTTGCCAGAATGTTTTCTTCACTTGGACAGACTAAAAAATTTGTTCAGACTTCTTCACCTACTTTCTCTCCTTCTTCTCTTATATGTTATTATTCTTTCTCTATATTTTATTTATTTATTCCTCTTATTTTCTTCTCCCTCTTCTATGTTATCATTATCCTTCTGTATTTTTTACTCGTTCAACAATACATGTCGTGGATATTTTGTAATCCCGTATGTATTACAAAATCTTTTGTGTTTTGATATTTTGTAAACGTAAAATAATTGAATTTTTCCTATTTCAAGGAAAACATTGGCGATTTCGCTGGCAAAGCCGTGCGTGTAACAGCGACCGACCTAGACAAAAACAAGAGCAAATCGGTGGAAGGCTCCGACCGGCTGCTGGACAAAGGCGGCGGCGGCGGCGGCGGAATGGCGGACAAAAAGAAGAAGAGCTTTGCGCCGCGCAACAACTCGTTCACCTCGCTCGATCAGGAACTGGCCAAGAGTTCGCTGAACATCATCAATCCGACGCTGAAACTGTCGTCGATCGATTTGGACCTGTTGAATTTGTCGTCGCTGACCGACTCACTGTTCACGAAGATCAGTGATGGAGAGGTGACGACAACTGGCAGTAATAAGGTGAGATGTTATTATTAGTTTCAATTACCTATAATATAGTCTGTCCAAGCAAAGAAAACATTCTGGCAAGATGGGAAACTGACTCCAGCTCGATCAATATTGGTTCAAACATGATGAATTGTAGAGCAGAATGATTCCTACAAACTTATAATTTTTGAACAAATATTGACCGAGCTGGTGTCATTTTCCCATCTTGCCAGATGGTCTTCTTTGTTTGGAAGACCTCGTTCATAATTACTTGAGACAAAGTAGACAAACCCATCCAGGTTGGTTACTAATGCTATTACAAACCGATATGACACAGTCCCAAAAAAAATTACGAACTCATATGCATTGCCAATACTATGACGTGTTCATGCTACGGGTTGTTGTGGCTAAGGTAGTTAGTACCATTGAAATCTTAACGCTAGAGTAACTAAAAATATCTTATTTTTCCATCAACAAACTAGGAAATTTATAAGCACAGAAACAAACAATCCACTTTCATAAGATTTCTCAATCACGGGACGTTAGGTTTATTGTATAATAAATCAAAGGGTGATGAAAAAGGATTGTCATTCGACGTTAAATTTCATATTGAGGAGTTTTCATTGAGAGTCATGCATTCTACATAAGTTTGCGATTAAGTCTGAACCTACTCACTTTGTATTCATGCTAGTGATAAACGTTTTCGAGATATTATTAATTTCGACTGAAATACCTTTCAGACAAAGTTATTAATTTGTATGTTTCATTTTGTTGGTCAGGATCGTACCTCCCGTGGCTCAGTGTCAAGCGACGGTCCCGGGGGCGGGGGCGGCACTCCTGTGGGGGCGGCGGACGCCTCCATTGAAGCCTCTCCCATTGACTCCTCCGCCTCACAACTTGTGCGAAGTTGGTCGTTTCCGGAAAAGGACCGCAAGAAGGTGTGTATAGTTTGTATTAGTTAGGTGTGTATTATATTATTTTATTTTATTGTTATTTTATTGTTATTCAGTACATTTCATTCAACTTCGAACATAGAATGAATTGAACATGCATTTGACATCTTCAACAATGTCTCTATCAATTAATTGAATAAGAAAACACGCAGCATTCCTTCTATTTACAGATCAATCTTTGCTATGCTGCACTATCCTTACTGAACACCCTGTATACAAATTTATGCAAACTCACAACTAGAAAAAACTTTGTGCCTCATGTATGCATTGTTCCACTATTTGTAATTTTTTCGAGATTTTTATGTGGATAATGTGTACATTGTATACTTATCTGTATTGGAAACAGTATCTCTATACATAAACGCGAAATGGCACTGATTCATCCATTCACTCATCAGCAGAACTAAAAATCTACCAAACCGAATGCGTTCAAATTTGGCAGACATGTTCAGTTGGACCTCTAGACGCCTACTAGGAGCGGGTTTTTGAAACTTCCCAAGGGCACGCCAAATATTTGAGTTTTTCTACAGTTATTCGGAATTTTCTTAGATTTTTCGAGAACCAATCGGTAGAAAATGTTGATATTAGATGATTGCAATCCGTTCAAGATTAAGCAAGTAATCAGTTTTTCAAAATTGTAGATGTATTGCGGGTTGCATATCTTCCACCTTGATACGACCAATCCTTACTGAGAATTCAATGGTTTGGGGAGATTGTGGATGAACCAATTTGAGAGATATTGAATCAAGTTCAAACTATGTCCGATATACTTCCCAAGGTTACGCTCAATATTAGCATTTTACTAGAGAACCAATTTGCAGAAAATGTTGAAATTTGGTAAACAGGTCCAGATTAGGTCTAGGAATGCTGTGTTCAATAAATTTCGAATTCCTTTTGAGGTTACGCCTGTAATAAGGTTTTCTGCACTTTTGTTTATTTTACGGGAACTACTGAACTAAATACGTTCAAATCATATACCCAGGTTAAGCTGAGATAATAGAACAACTGATTCAGAACGATTTCTCAAAAGAACCCTGTTAAGAGATATCATAGCAAATCCTTCCGATCGGAAATTGCAGGCGAGCGAAGCGAGCCTGTTTGTCTTAGCTGACACTGACAGAGGTTTTGCTGGCGAGCGAAGCGAGCCTGTTTTACTCACGGACACTGCTGATACTGTCGGGGGTCCAGGGGGCGGAGCTAGTAGAATATAATTCAATTCAATCTAATTGTTCTGTGTTTCATGGCAATAAAGTACTTTGTTTGACGTTGCCCATAACAGTAATTATTTTGTTTCTCGTCAATAAAAGTATATCAGTTTATTTAAAAATTTTATTTTGAATTAGAAGCAGCCGGAGCTGTCGTCAGCGGGACGCAGTGTTGCCAGTTCGGAGGCGGCGGTGGCGAATGGTGTCGGAGGCGGTGTTGCCAGTTCTTCCGCGCCAGCCACTGCCGCCGTGTTGGATGAGTCGACTCCGGCCGAAGAGTACAACTTCGCGGTGGGGGCGGCGGGGGATGGCCTCGCGAATGGAGACGAGGCTGCTGTGGAGAGTGAGAAAGGCGTCGAGTTTCGGATTGGTGAGAGTGAGGTGAGTATCGAAAGTAGCTTATCTACAACTATATTATAATGTTGATAACAGTTGAACTTTAGCCATGTAGATTAATTGAAATTATGGCTTCTTTCATCTTTAAAATACCTTTTGTTTTGAAACTGATTGATGTAGTTGGTGTGAATTTTGCATACAACAAGTATTTTTCAAGGATGAAAGAAAGTTGAACCGTAAACACCCATCTTGAATAGAGTTTACTGATATAGTATCATTTTCATATTACAGGGCACACCGAAGCAGCAGCACGCCTCGTCACTGTCCGAGTCGAGCGTACGCTCCAATTCCACCAAATCGTCATCATCCACATCATCATCGGCAAAAAGCAAAGACAAGTCGACGCCCGGCCACGCTCGCACGCAAAGGATCACGCAGGGCGGCACGCAGGTACATTAAAGAAATACATAAATAATCATGTACCTCATTCATTGGCTATGTTAAGTCGTGGCTGTGGTAGCCACCCCATACTTAGATGCACACACACGCAATAAGTTTGTTTATTTCGTCTCAAGTGTTCGTGAATTGGGTATAGTTAAAATGTTGTAATGAATAATGAAAAAAAAACTAGAAAAATTATTTAAGTTATTCGATAGTTCAATGTGATACAAGTATCGTATTTTGTATAGCTGACGCCAAAAAGGCGGTTTCGTCTGTCTCTTGTACGTGATGTAACCTACTAACAGCTAATGTGTAAAGCAGGTTAATCAACCCTTTTGATTCCAAAAACTTTATCCAGGCCTGGCTGAATGGCAGCTCAAATTATAATTGACAACATCAGCTGTTGGAACTCACAAGGAGCAGCTGAAACCACCTATCTTTTCGACGTTAGCTTCTATATCGATGCTTATCGCATGCAAGTAGGAGTGTTAACTGATGTTGTTCATAATTAAGTTGTTTGAAAGACATACTAGATATACTTACAAATTTTTGTTTGTAATGAAATTTTATACAGGATCCCCACAAACACTCATACATTCACTCACATTTCATGCCTTTCCAATTTCGAACCTTGTAACTTTCATTCAATAGATCAATAATTTCCCCACTTTGATAATTGATAGACTTTGAATAATAATGACAGACTTTGATCACAGTTGTAAATAGGATAGGTATGATTTGTAGCAAGTTAAATGTAAGAACGCACACAAGAATCGCATCCGTTGAATCAGCTGATTTAGAAACGATTCAATACTTTTAAATTGACCGATATTCCTATTCTACATTGTTGCCACTTTTATGGCAATAACCTCAAGGATGCTAGGTGGCTCTCATTCATTCATTCATTCGCCTTATTAGAAATCCTAACTTTCATTCTTTGTTTCCAGATAACCCCACCAGGTGTCGCCACCAGTGTCAAACAGCAGCAGCAGCCGCTGCAGAAGCCGGCCGTCGACCAGCTGCACTCGCACCTGTTGCTCTACTGCGGCGTCTACGACTCGCAGCGCACTCTGTACGCGCTACAAACGCTGCGCAACATACTCACCACCAATGCGCGCGCATTCCTTTGCGCAGCTGCCACTACTGGCCTGCCCTCGAGGTGAGTTGACTGAAAGTTTTCACCCATTCGAAGAACATAGTGAGCCTCATTTAAAATCAAGGGTCTGATATCAAAGTATTGTGTGAAATTAATTCTTCGCCATAATTTCATACTCACATGATGTCAGAACTATAATTATAGATAGACTGACATTTCCAGATAAACTGTAAAAACTTCAATAAAATAAGAAAATACTTGACATTTTTTTGTAAGATAATGTTTTTCTAAATAGAATACAATTATTGATGTGCACGATTTCCAAGCATAGGGCTTTCTCCATAATTTACGTTTTATGTTTGATTTGAGTAAATCCTTCTTAACATTTTATTAAAACATCATGATTCTTTATTGAGGTTCAAGTAATTTTTAGCCATCTTAATATGTGTGAGAACATTTTGTTATTCATGTAACTGAAGTTATCATGCGATTTTTTTCTCCTGATCTCCTATTACAGGCCAAGTGTTAATGGAAAGGATATACTTATCCTTTCCCAAGAATGGACATTTTTATGTCCAAACTTCGCCTTTTCATTTAGATATTCTAATGCACAACAAGTAAGATTGCAAGCAAGTAGCATGTTGTTTGGATAATTGTTCTATGATTTTTGCATTCACATGTAACCTCTCTCATTGAATAGATTATAGAATAACCTGTAAAAATTGTAGTGTAAAATATCGAAATTAGTGTGTAACTTGTAAAAATAATAGAATAATTAGATTTAATAATAACTCTTGTAACCTAGAAACTAAGCATAAATATTTTGCTATCTAAATGAATAAAGAAATCTAATCTAATCTAATTCTCCGTCTGCTCTCATATGTCCGTATTATTCTCCCTCTTGTATTCTTTACTGTCGTCTTTCCTGTCACCTCATCCTCTTTGAATAAAACCATAGGCACCGACTAGATAAGATTACTTCCTTATTTCCTTCACTTTCTCTACCTCTCTTTTACTTCCTTCGCTTCCTACCCAATTTATTTTAGCGCGTCGGCCTCTTCCCACCATTTTTTTAAACTATCTTTCTACTTCTCTGATACTTTTTTCTGTTTCTTCCTGATTCTCTCAACTCCCACTCTTATTCTCCCAATTTTTATCTCATCTTACCTTTATGTCAAGAGCTTGCTGTTTCTTTGACATTTTTATTTAATACACCCATCAACAATTAATTCATTTATTTTTATCTTATGTAGTTTGATCCGATTCCTTTTATTTATCTCTCCGTTTTGGACTTTATTGTGTATGTTTTTATCCAATAAGTTCATTGTATAATCTCTGAGAGTATTTAATTTTTTTCATATTTATTTGTATTTCTTTTGCTTTCAAGTTATTTACATAATTTTCATATCTCTGTTGTTGCCTTTAGATCACCGCTGCTAAAACTGCTCGCCCGCCACCGCAAGTCGATCTTCGGCCGGGGCTTTGGTGGCGACTTGGACGGAGGCAGCGGGGGCGGGGGCGGTGGAGGTGGCAGTGGGGGCGGCGGAGGCGGAGGTCGCAGCAGTATGTACCTGGAGGTGTTGATCTGTACGTGTCTCTACTACATGCGCAGCTACTATCCGAATCTCGGCCAGACGCGGCTAACACATCACGAGATATCTGGCAATCGACAGGTTATTCATTATTTCATTACGTTTAAATATTATTCATTCATTATTTATTATTCACTTTTTTTAATAGTTGAGGAATTTGTTAATACTTGAAAGAGTTAATGCATAAATTTATAACAAAGTGGTGACATGAACATCAATTACGTTATTAATCCTACTGGTTAGAAATTTGCCCTTTCAACGTTCATTCATTTGTTAAATAATCTATAAAAGTTGAAACTCTGAGGCCCGTTTCATACACCACAATTTTTGGACGTCCGGTTTTTCTGTTTACTTTATGAATTTTACTAGATGAATGGAGCTTGGCGAACATAAGATGTGCGCTAAGACACATCTTGTATACTCTGGCCAAGCAAAGAAGAGCCTCTGGTAAGATGAGAAAATAACTCCAGCTCGGTCAATATTGGTTCAAAAATGATTGATTCGGTCTCAATTTTAGGAAACATTTTGATCTACAATTTGAGTTCAAATCAATAATTTTTGAACAAATATTGACCGAGCTAGAGTCATTTTCTCATCTTGCCAGAGGCTCTTCTTTGCTTGGCCAGACTATATTCGCCAATTTCTGTTCAATCTAGTAAAATTCATAAAGTAGACAAAGAACCGGACGTCCAAAAATCATTGTGCCTGAGGTCCGGTTTCCCAGATGCTAGGCTCAAATAACAGCTGAGTGAATTCTATTAGTTTAGGATTAGATATAATTTGAGCACAGCTTTGCTCAAGCTTCATTGGAGAAAGCGGGCCTGAGACGCAATCCACATCTTGGAAATGTTTCTATTGTAACATTTTCAGTCGCTATGGAGATTCACATACTTATAATACCCGCCACTCCAACATGTTTTCTCCAGTAACTCACAGAACCGCTCTCTTTGAAAAGTCGCCACAGTATAGTGGGCCAAAAATTTATAACTCTTTGCCTGCCAACCTAAAGGATTTGGATAACATCAGGAACTTCAAAATTGAACTCAGAGATTGGCTGGTTGAGAGAACATTTTATTCATTGAACGAGTTTTATAATTGGACTGCCTAGCTATAAACTATATGTGATTAAGTACAGCAGGAGTACTGACTGTATATATGATTTGTAGGCTATGACTGGTTTTTCCTGTTTAAACTTTGACCATTCCTCTGTCCACTATATGTGGATGTTCAGGACAAGATTAAAACAAAGAAATAGATAACAGTTGAAAAGTTCGTATTGTAGATACTTGATCAAGGAATAGATCTGCACAATCTTTTATTGATATTATTTTTCAACTCCTACCACAAACCATTGCCATGAAAGTTTATTAATCGTAGATTATCTTTGTATAGTGACGTTATTGTAAGTGATCACTTTGCTTGAAATACTTGATATAAGTCGCAATTGTAATAATAAATAATTAGTATTTACACCAAGTACTTGCGAGTACTTGAATTAGATTGTTAGAGTTGAATTAGAGTAATATCCTTCGTGTATATTTTATGTAATGAATAAACAAAACAAAACCTGTCTCAGAAAGTGTTTTTTTCAGAATTATTCTTGCCAAGTCATAAATCAATTGGTGATAGGTAACAAATCGATGATAATTAAACTAACAGATTTTTCCAATGATAAATAATACAATAACTCAATATTGAAAATTATTTGCTGACAGGTGCAAATCTGCAGTGT
Source organism: Sogatella furcifera (assembly GCA_017141385.1). Taxonomy (NCBI): domain Eukaryota; kingdom Metazoa; phylum Arthropoda; class Insecta; order Hemiptera; family Delphacidae; genus Sogatella; species Sogatella furcifera. The sequence goes on along the minus strand of CM029546.1, from coordinate 57,793,845 downwards.
AGAGCTGTTATCGTTGATTAGCTGTGAACTATCGGGAATCGTACGCGATAGCGGACATGGCTTGGCCTGCTATCTCAACGACTTGCTTTCTCGGGTCAAACTGCAAAAGGTAATCAACTTATCAATAATAATTGTAATGATTCTTCTACTGTGTATTGCTACAAGAAATTTGACACTTCAATTCCGATGGTATGAAATTAACTGTAGTTTCATTTGTGATACACTCTGGTGTTATTTTATTATCCATGACTCAATATCATTCCTATCACATGTAATAATTTGGAATTTTCTAAGAATTCACTAATTTTCACTGTGAAGAACTCATAAAACTTCATATTTCTACTGCAGTAGCGCTAGCCAACTGTAAGGAAATTGATTGATTTTATTTTATGATTTAAGTCGTGGCTAAGTGGTAGATTGGACATTACTGTCCAAACTTGGCCAAGTTATTTAGATAAAGAAGTTATTCTATTCTATTTTATTGTATTGCAGGTTGCATTGCACTGTGTGCTATCAATAGTACAGCAACAACAGCAGCATAGCAGCAAGAAGGGTGGTGGGAGTGGGGGGTCGTTCACGCAGGACATCCTGGCGTTCAACGAGGAGGCGTCGGCCGGTGACGGTGATGACGTCATAGAGGGCGGGGTCAGCCGACACTCGGAGGCGTTTCAGGTGCAACTGCTGAGGTAAGCATTTTGTTTCATTTCTATCAGAATTATTATAACGGTCAGCTTCCGTCTTATTTACTGCTTAGATTCTTGAGCTCTTGGTTCTTGGTTGAAATCTTTTATAGTTGACACCTAAAAGTTAGACGGTTTCATTTGTCTCTTGCAACCTTTTAAAAGGTGATCGTAAGTCCGAGGCATATTATTGCCTCGCGGTCAGTTTGTTGACGCAAAAAATTTACATCTAGCTATAGTTGAATGACAAATCTGTCATTGTGCAATTTTTGCTCCAAGGCCGCTGATGTTATCACGATAATAGTTGTCATTTATGTTTGTCTAGATCAGTGGTCACCAAGATTGAAAATACCAAATCCGTTTCAAACTATTAGGTGTAGCTTTCGCGGTAACCATCCGAGAGGAAACCAAATGGTGGGGGACTAGTGCTATCCCATTTTTTTTTAAAAAATTGATAGTTTTACTACATTAATTAATAATAATTCAAATTTAAGGCAAGTTTGTTTATTATTGCCTATTGATGTATGCTAAAATAAATTCTTAATCACAAGACCATTATTTCATAGGAATTTGGCGGTCAAAAATTTTGAGTTGTTTACGATATTGTATATGAAGGCATGCTCGAATACCGCTTGTCGAAACTATCGACAGTCTCGAACCCGGTATCTGTCCTTGTCTATACCAATCTTTGGCTACTGGGTAGATAATGAACTAGTAGTAGTAGCAAGACTCTTCTTTGCGTGAACAGACTGTACCTTGAATTCGCGGCACATGCCTCGGACTGTCGAATATTAAAAGGTGATGTAAAGCATATTATTGTCTCTCCTCATTTCAAAAAATCTCATCTAGGTATAGTTGAATGACAACTCTGCTTTCTAATTGTGCGCTTCAACAGCTGATGTTATATTAGAGTTGTTCATTTAAATTTTTGTACTAGATGATGTTTGAAATCAAAAGGGGAGACCATGGATGCTTTCCCCATAAACTGTTAAAAAAATCACACTTGAATTGAAGAGCCTCTGGCAAGATAGGGAAAATGACTCCACCTTGGTAGCTGTTATTTGTTCAAGAATTATGAATGTTTTCTTAAGAATGAAAGAATTGTTCCGCTACAATTGAGATGAAAATTATAATTTTTGAACCAAAGTGACCGAGTGAAAGTCACGCGCTCCCCATCTTGCCTGGTTCTGTTTGTTCCTTGACAGACTAATCTCGTACACAGAAACATTCCGCTCATGGATTCTTGGTGTTAGCTATAATTTATTTTACTATTATGTCCGAGATCAGATACATTCTGGCAGATGGAAAAATGTCTCTAGCTCGCGGTCAATGCCATTTGGTTGACCACTGGTCTAGATAATGTGTTTGAAATCAAAAGAGACCATGGATACTTCTACAAGCTGAGATGCTTTTATAATTTTTGTAACCAATCTCGTACAAGTACATTCCTTCAACTTCTTGGCGTTAGCTATTCTTTTCTTGGACAGACTACAGTATGTCTGAGCAAAGAATACATTTTTGGCACCATGTATGGAAAAATAAATAGCTCGCTTAATATTTGTTCAAAAATTATAAAATCTAGTCTCGAATCGTAGAAAACATGTTTGCTCAAACCATTATCAATAACTAACTATTAATAACTTTTTCAATATTGACCTAATGTGCCCAAACAGATAATTTTTCTATCTTACCAGAATGTTTCTTGGACAGACTACAGCTGTGAATCTTTTTAAAGTTCGGTTTATCAGAACCATGTATTGCTTTTATGCATTTATGGTTCTCATTTATGCTTTAGCTTTTAATGGCTCCACCTCTTTCGGCCAGGCGTATGCTGGGACGCATTCATGCACACGCACGCAAGCCAGCCAATCACAACTCTTGTTGAGGACAAGACTGGTTGGCTGGCTTGCGTGCGAGTGCCTGAATGCGTCCCAGCATACGCCAGGCCTAAATGTCTACTTTTCTTGATGCGCACTTTTATTGATGTTTTTTCATCTCTTGCTTCTCAACATCATACAAGATTTCGCTTTTATAGATATAGATTCAAATTTCAATTTTCGACTGTCCAGATTCCTGCTAGCCCTGCTGATGTTGGAGCACGAGGTGAACTGTCGTCGCGTGGGTGGCACAGGCACGGGCAGCGGCGGCAGCGAAGGCGAGAATCCTGCGTCTAGCGAGCAGCGCCACGAGCCATCTAGCGGCGGCGAAGCGCACTTTGTGGCGGGCAAAGTCATTCCGCAGCAGCCAATGTTTTTGGCGGCGATTGTCAAGGCGCTGGAACTGCAAGGCAGAGCCTGTTACTCGCATACACACTGGACTGCGCTGGTATTCTATTCAACTCGTAAATTATTATATTCAAGAAGATATCAGAATATAGATAATAATAATAATATTCGTGTAACCTGGCTGGCTCAGGTCTGGAGTCAGAGTTTTTAGGTCGCTCCTGATCAATTTCAGGGCCTCTGACATGACTTAACGACTGTTTTAGGCAGCCGGGACCGACGGCTATAGATATAGTCTGTTCAAGCAAAGAAGACCCTCTGGCAAGATGGGAGAACGACTCAAGCTCGGTCAATATTGGTTCAAAAATTATTAATTTGATCTCAAATTGTAGGAAAGAATTTGATCTACAATTAAGACCACATTTATAATTCTTGAACAAATATTGACCGAGATGGAGTCATTTTCCCATCTTGCCAGGGGCTCTTCTTTGCTTGGACAGACTATACTGTATACTCGAGTCTGAAGCTTTCTATAACTATCTACAACGTGGTCATTGGTCTGAAGCGCTCCATAACAGTCTCTTGAGATTATATTTTTCCCGCCATATTTTTGAATTCTAATGTTGGATTACAAGAAAACTAACTCATTTCTTTATAAATTAATATAAAATATAAAAATAAATTAATAAATTATATAATTCAATAAATATAAAATACTTATAAATTATTTATTTATTAATCTATTGGCAAAACACATTGGTCAGAAAGAACAGGCATATGGTATTTCAATACACAATTTACATTCAAATATAGTCCAAAATTTGAGGTTACAACGTCCGAATTTCTTTTTCAGCCAAAGGTTTCTCACTCAAAGAAATGATCTGAAAGTGATAATAATTGAAAAATTTTGAATTTTGTAGGGTTGATCCGAAAAACAAATTTATTTCTTTATTTCAAAAGAAACAAAATCCTCTAAAATTCTAAATAGTTTCTTCACTCTATTTTCCCTTGAAACCTTCAAATTGATGAAGAAATAACACTGGCAAAGTGAGGTGTATGAGAGAAGCATATATCTTAGTACATAATATCGTAATTTTCCAAATTATATACTATTTTGCTGTATTCTGAGTCAGACATTTGTTAACCGCCAATAGTTTGTTAGCGTCTGCTATAATAATTATGGAGAAATTGTGAAAATATGTATGATTATATTAGTTGTTTTGATTTCAGGTGACGTGCGCCCTTCCCTACTTGGGTCCGGCCCTCACCCGGGTGGTCACCACAGTTGTTCGTCTAATCTGCGCCAACATTGAATCTGTTTCGAAGGCCTACTACCAGACACCAGACACAAAAGCGCACTGCCAGGTAGTAATTACTTTCTTCCATGTAATTAATTCTATTTTATATTATTTTTATTTTTTATAATTATTTTCTAATTCCTTTCCTGGCGCCAAATAGTGTATCTGACGCTAAAAGTAAGGTGGTTGGTGAATGGCTATTATTAATGCTTAGCTCTGTCAGGACAGTCTGAATCTGTTTTCAAGAGCAAATTAGTATAGCTGGGGTCGCTCTAGCTACATTATGGTGTCCTTTCAACTTGATAAAGCTCACCGACTGTCCTGAAAGAGCTGAGAATTGATAACAGTCATTCGCCAACTTCCTTAATCTGCTATATCATTGAGACACAATAGATTATTACTGTATAATCAATGTATTAGCAATGTAATCAGCTGGTTTGAATGAGAGAGGCGGTTGTCGATGACTGTTATCAATGCTCAGCTCTTTCAGGACAGTCTGAAAGTGGTCTGTGAGAGCGAAACAGTCTGCTGAGGTAGCTCTCAACTTGATAAACTCTGTTCGACGACTGTCTTGACAGAGCCTTAATATAAGTCGCAAAATAAGTGTCAACACTGTAAGGGTGGTTGAATAATAATACAAGAATATATGATTAATAATCAACAAATACAATCACTTTTACTCAAATAAAATAGTATGACTCATGATCATTTACACATTTGTTATTTAGTATATTATTAGTAAAACATTAAATACAATATTAAGATATTTGCTACAGTTATAACATTACTGAGGGGAAAACTCGCTTGGCTGCTATTATTATGTGGTTTTGTTAATAAAATAGAAAATAGACCAACCTTTAGATGGATCCCCGCTTGGCAATCACACACTACCGAAAAGTTAATAGTTGAGTTAAATAATTAAGATAGCTACTTCAAGAAAGGGGATTTCCGAAAACTGAATCATTAATACCGTAAGATATTTAATACTGCCCGAACTGTGACAGATCCAACGATAATAATATCTCAGCCTCCGTATCCTCCTCTTGAAAATAGGGAACCGACTCAGTCCCTCCAAACGAAAGATATGACAAAAAAAAGATACAAATTTTCTAGTATATGTAGTGATTGGTGATTGTCAAGACGTGAGATTCCCATGGTCACTATCTTAAAAGTTTACAGATTTGTTGACCAAATCAACACGCACACTATGACATTCACAAAATGACGCCAGTTAAATTTAATAACAAACGTTCAACCTCTAGCTTTGAAACGCTGTTCTCAAAGATGATTCCATTTACTGAATAATTTTAAGATTTACAGAAAATAAATTATATTTTAAATCCTAAGTGATGTCTATTCATCACAATACTAGGAGCTCTTAAAGGTAAGCCAATGTATTGTTGAACCAAAAATGTTTCTCTGCAAAGCCAAGCGAGTTTCCCCAATCTAATCTAAATAAATTTAGTTCCCCTAATAATCTAATATAAATACAAATCTATTGTATGTCAATTGAAATTTTCTGCATCTTCTCTTAAAGGTTTCAAGCCAATTTATTGTTGAACCAAAAATGTTTCTCTGCAAAGCCAATCGAGCTCCCCTAATCTAATCCAAATAAATTAAGTTCCCCTATTAATCTTATACAATTTTAAATCTTATGTATGTCAATTGAAATGTTCTTTATCTTCACCTAATTTAAATCAATTTATTTGCCACCAAAATCATATAATAATATTTAATAAAACTTGAAATAATTGAAATCGAAGTAGGCCTACCCTTTTTTAAAAAATATTTTCATTCTATTTACTTCGATTTTAATTATTTAAAGTTTTAACAATTAAAGTAGCCCTAAGAGAAAATAAGTATTGAATAATATTTAAGTAAGCCAATCTTCCGTAAATCGGCAAAACTTTTTCATTGTTAGTCTAAAAATTTTATCTATCTTGCGCTTATATGTTACATTTTGTAAATGTTTTTTTTTGCAGACGCCCGAGTCAAAGCCAGACAGTAGTCACAGTGGTTTCCCGGCGGACTACGCGATCACACAGGTGGAGGCGTTAACCGTGCTCTGTCACTACTGTCTCCTGGACTCGGCCACGCCCTTCAATCAGCCCCTGCTGGCTGTCAGCGGCACTACGCCCGCCCAAATATTCAACAACCTCATACACGTGTTTATGCCGTCGCCCATGGCTGTGGTCAGTGAATAACACAATTTTATTTCATTAATTTTTCAATTGAATAACGAGGTTAGCCAGGATCAATATAAGGATAACCTTGTAGCGTAGTTGTGAACCACATGAACTTGTACTTGTAGAGTAGATATTGTGTTCCATATTAAATGAAAGGAGAAGATATTGTCAAACCACAGATTTATCGAAAATCGAGACACCGGTTTCGGTTGATGCATCATTATCAATCTCTATTATACTCTGTTCTACCAGCGATTGATAATGGTGTAGCAGCCGAAATTATTTCAAATAATAATCGCTGTACCCTTTTCAATTATATTTATTTATGCATAACATGTTTCGACTACTCAATAATGTTTTGACTATGCAAAAATGCATTTGGCCAGGCGTATGCTGGGACGCATTCATGCACACGCACGCAAGCCAGCCAATCACAGCTCTTGTCTTGTCCTCAACAAGAGTTGTGATTGGCTGGCTTGTGTACGTGTGCATGAATGCGTCCCAGCATACGCCAGGACTTTGACAATGAGTAATCGAAACATGTTATGCATGAATAAAAATAATTGAAAAGTGTACTGTGATTCTTATTTGAGATGAAAAACAGTGATAAAGTAGCCCTAAGATAAAGGAAATACAACCGAAACTAGTATATCGATTTCTAATAAATCTGTGGTTTAAAAATCTTGTCTTTTCATCCAATAAGGATAAATCATCATTTTCTGGTCCATTATGCAAACCTCAAGCTCCTCAAGTAGAACTAGTTTCCAAAATAAAATAAAATTGAACGGATTGTAATCATCAGATCATTTATTATTATAGTTTGGTCGCTCACAGGTGTCATTCCATTATTTATTTTTTAAAAAAATGGTAAATTGAAGCAAGAGTGTAACTGCGCATGTTCAGATCTGGAAATTTTAGTGTAAAATCACTCCTGCCAACCTACCGCTGGTTAGATGTGACGAGAGATAGATGATGAGAGTGGAACTATTTTCATTGCAACTGCTGGCAGAAAACAGTTTCCATTTGGAAGAAATGTCAACGGTCTTCGACTAGACTATAAATATGGACCAGAGGCCTGACTGCCCCTGAATGTTTTTGAAAGGAGGATTATTGTTTAGAATCCAGTTTGATCTATGAATTTGTGGAATTAAAATTGGGTTTTTGTTGTTTTGGCAGCACGACCAGGTGAAAGAAAGGCACGAGCCGCAGCAGGCAGCACGCAAAGCCGTGCTAGGCAGTCTTCCAAGAGTCATCTCCAGTGTGGCCTGTATATGGCAAGCACTCGTATCCAACAAAGAAAGGTTAGCATTCATTCATCCCATTTGTATTATGTGGTCAATTGGTAGAGTGGACATTACTGTCCAAACTTCACCAGGTCATTAAAATAAAGAAGTCATTCTATTCTATTTATCTATTGTTACAATTTTGAAAATTATAATAATATGATCTTGAAGATAGAAGAAGACTAAGCCTATATTATTCATCTCAAATTCCATAATAACTTAATGAAAATAGGTTACTGAATACTGTATATTTTTTCATTCGAGTTTTTATACTAGATTTCATGAACATGTTCAAACCTTAAAGGCCAGAAATACCACACAAAAATCAGCCTTTGCTGAACATCTTTTGGATTCAAATCATTGCTACAGAGATATAAAAACAAACATGATAATATTGAACTTTGGAAACAAGAATATGAAATTGAATGTAAAAGAAGAATTTCAAATATATAAAGGAAAAAAGTTGAATGGCAACAAAATAATAAATGAAGATAATTTTAATAATAATCCAATTTTTGAAAAATTTTTTTAAAAACCTAGATTTGGGTGTAAATAGGAGCTATAACATATGCTTTTAATTGCAATCATATGATATTTTTTAGACTTATATTTTTAATTTTTAGTCTTGTTTATTTATTTCACTGTTTTATCCACATTGATAAAGGCCTAATGTGCCGAAACATGACTGTGTTTCAATAATTTTATAAAGTTTTTTAAAAAAGGGTGTTATAAAAAAGGGTGATTTTTATTTATTTTTCAATTATTTTAAACAGCCCTAAGTTTTAAAGTTCAGTTTTTTCATTCGATCTTGCTCTTTGAAGCCTGCTCAGAGAAATTCGTGTATGTCTTTTAATGGCGTGGAGACCCTAGCCAGTAGGTTCTACCTCACCAAATAAATACCCATTTGACTAAATATCGGTCACCCATCCAAGACCATTCTACAATGTTGGTGACTTGACTTTATGATCAGTGAAAACCACCCTCACCGAGTGGCCAATACCCAGTAGCGGAGAAGACATTCTGGCAATGACTCCAGCTCGGTCAATATTTGTTTAGAAATTATAAATTTGGTAATTGGTGTTTTTAGAGTCAAAAGCGATGTATTAATAAGCTTTTAGTTGGTTGCATCATGCACAATAAACGGTCAAAACTGTCTAACTTTTTGGCTTCACCTATTCGAGAGCTTTAATCACATATGTTTAGGCTTCCTCTCAAAAAATGACGCGTTATGAAAGTACGAAAGTACTGTTACAATAAAAAATCCATTTCTGAATTATCCAACTATTTTGTTGTATGTGTTGCAGAAAGATTTTGTTCTGAGTGTTTACTAGGACATGTTATGAAAGTACCGTTACAGTCTGTCCACGCAAAGAAGACATTCTGGCAAGATGGGAAAATGACTCCAGCTCGGTCGATATCGGTTCAAAAATTGTAAATTTGGTCTCAATTTGTAGATCAAAATGTTTTCGACGAGTTGAGACCAAATTTTTAATTTTTGAATCATTATTGACCGAGCTGGAGTCATCTTCCCATCTTGCCAGAATGTCTTCTTCGCTTGGACAGACTATACTCGGAGGTGTTATGAAAGTACTGTTAGAATATAAAATCCACACCTGAATTATCCTGAATTTTGTTGCTATTTTGTGTTACAGAGAAAGCGACAACGTTGAGGCGGGCAGCCCGCGGGTGGTGCGTCAACAGCTGTTGGAGTTTCTGAGTCCGATCGCCCTGCATCACGGCACCAGCTTCCTGGCCGCCATGGCCGTGGTGTGGCGCGAACGCCGCCCGCCCGCCACCAGTTCCACATCGACGCTACTCAACTCGCAGTCGGTTAGTGTTCATCAAGTCATTCCTACAAAAGACACACTGGCACATGTGCGTAAGATGCAAGCAACGGTCAGCTGGTCTTTGATTGCGTTGCTCCATGCAATTACGTATTTCTATTGCATCTTAGAAACACGGAGTGGTATAGAGTGGTATAGACACACTGTTCAGCTGATCTTTGATTTGCGTTGTTTCATGCAACTCCGTGAAGGTTCCTTCAATATGAAGCCATGGCCTCAAAACCGGCAACTATAAAGAGTAGGATAGTGGGCCCATTCAAAAGCATTGAAATCATTTTCCAATCAGCTGTATGTTAGGATGCATTTCTTGTGTGCGTTCTCGCATTTGACTTCTACAAATCATAGTTATCTTCAGACATAATTGTCTATTTTTAATTCTTTTCTGCTAATTTCTATCACAAACCAGTACAGAAAGCACAATTGGAATTCTATAAGAAATGTTTCATGATCATATCTCATTAAAATAATGCTCAAAAGAGAGAAAAACTTGATCAACAAGCACGATTTCTAACTGTATTTAGTGCTATCATATCGGTAGATTGTATCTATGGTGGGACATTGCCATATTATTAGGACACGGCCTTCTATTAATCAAAGAAGGCTATGATATAATCTGAACAAGCAAAGAAGAGCCTCTGGCAAGATGAGAAAATAACTCCAGCACGGTCAATGTTGGTTCAAAAATTATTGATTTGGTCTCAATTGTTGGAAACATTCTGATCTACAATTTGAGACCAAATCAATAATTTTTAAACCAATATTGACCGAGCTGGAGTCATTTTCTCATCTTGTCAGAGGCTCTTCTTTGCTTGGTCAGACTATATATCACGGAACGACAGTAGCATAGAGACGTCATAGTATTGACAATGCAAATGTGGTGTGCGCAATTTATTTTTGTCGGTACTGTGTCTTATCGTTGTCATGGTTTATCATTGCAACAGTAGTCACACTGGATGGGTATTTGTTTACTTTGTCTAAACTCATTGTGAATGATGTATAATTTATGCGTGGAGGAAAGCTTGTTTCAATGCCATTAGATGGAATCTTACCAAAAGGAAAATGGTTTTTGATTTGTGTATTTGTCTATTGTGTACGTTCCAGTTCTGCTCCATGTGGTGTGAATGTATTGTACCTCAACTATAACAGGATTCATTTGTTGATGTTTGTATTTTCAGGCACTACCAGTGGCCAGCGAAGGTCAACAAGTGTTGGTGCAATTGTTGAGCGCCATCAAAGCGATGCCCATCGACACACTGGTCAAGACGTTGCACGAAGTTGTCAGGCAGCCGGCACTCAACCAGGTCTGTACAAAATCTAATATTATTCAGCGAAATAGAATTTTTAAATAATCAAGTTTAATTTATTCCCTCACAACCAATTTAAATCTATATATATATAAAAGCGAAATGGCACTGATTCATTCACTCATCAGCAGAACTAAAAATCTACCGAACCGAATGCGTTCAAATTGGGCAGACATGTTCAGTTGGACCTCTAGACGCCTACTAAGAACGGGTTTTTGAAACTTCCCAAGGGTACGCCAAATATTTGAGTTTTTCTATAGTTTTTCGGCATTTTCTTAATTTTTTTCGAAAACCAATCGGTAGAAAATGTTGATATTTGGTGGGCAGGTCAGATAAGGTCTAGAAATGTTTTGTTGAAATATTTTTGAAATCCGTTCAAGTTTAAGCAAGTAATAAGTTTTTCAAAATTGTAGATGTATTGCGGGTTGTATATCTTCCACCTTGATACGACAAATCCAAACTGTAAATTCAATGGTTCAGCGAGATTATAGATGAACTAATTTGGAAGATATTGAATAAAGTTTTAAACTATGTCCAATATACTTCCGAAGATTACGCTTAATATTAGCGTTTTACTATTTTTCGGAGTTTTCCATAGATTTTTCGAGAAAAAATTGGCAGAAAATGTTGAAATTAAGTAAACAGGCTCAAATTAGGTCTAGAAATGCTGTGTACAATAAATTTCGAATCCCTTCTGAACGGACTTTGCAGGCGAGCAAAGCGAGCCTGTTTGTCTCAGCTGACACTGACAGAGGTTTTGAATCACTTACACTGCCTATACTGTCGGGGTCCAGGGGCGGAGCCCCCTGGCCAGGCGGAGAAGGCGAGCGAAGCGAGTCTGCCGGCTAGTATTAAAATAATTGATTAGAGGGTTCAATAGTATAGTGTTAGTTTTTTTTTAGTTAGCTTTTGCAGCCTCAACACGGTGTCTATGTTGCAGGAAACGGCAGTCAGTGTGGAAGTGAGTTCGCTGGAGTTGTTTGTTCACTACGTGCAGCTGATTCCGGGCGCCTCGTTAGCGGAGAGTTGGCCGTCGCTGTTGGCCTTGCTGAGGGAGGGCCCCGCTCTGTCGCCGCCCGCCCAATTCCTGTTGTTGGGCGCCCTAAGCCAATTCGTGCACCGGTGTCCGCCGCTCGCCGACAAGAAGGATCAGAAGGATTTGCAGGATATCACCGCAAGAGTGAGTGCAATAAATTCTCTTCTACATTATGATATTATATTGATTTAAAAGATGATTGAAGAAGTTTCATGTATAGTATAGTATACATGTATAGTTATACATTTACCCAACATTATACATTTCTATTAGCATTTTCCTCTTTGTTTTTCAATGCCCCTAGATAGTTCATTCTTCATATATAAATTGATATTCAAATTCAGAACTTCAAATAGAAGTCAAAATAATACACGATAATCTCTTCTAATGCAAGAATATCTGTTCCATTTGCATTTTTAAATGATACTATGTTTTAAGAGTCAATTGCTTAGGAGTGAATTGTTATTATTGAATCAGTAATATTGTACAATGAATAAATTTTAGAAGTTTAGTTCTCAGTTTTGTTAAAACTTTTTACACTTTTTGTACTTTTCAAACTTTTTTTGTACTTACAAAAGAGTTTTGTTCTCAGTTTTACGTTCCTATAAAATATTACATGGCTGCTTTATGGCCTATTCACAGGATTTATTGTTAAGGCTTCAATTTTTTGAGTAATTTTCAATCACTTTGGGCCAATCACAGAGCATCATTCTGTTCTGTGATTGGTTGTGAATGATTTAGGCATATGCATTGAAATGTTTCAATTTGATTAGACCGCTCCAACAGCTGATGTTGTCAATAAATTAGAGTTGTCGTTTAGCTATGGCTAGATGATGTTTTTGAAATCAATATAAGCAATTTATTGATGTTTACATCAGCTGTTAGTAGGTTACATCACTTACAAGAGCCAGACGAAACCGCTTGGCATCCATCACTTGAGCACACCAAGTTCAATGAGAACTTTTTGGCGTCAGCCATGTACGTCACATCTTTTTAATATTGCACGTTTCTATTATTAATAGTTCACTGTTTTTATCGTTGTTTTCTTGTTAATATTGGTATTCTTATCAATTTCCAGTTGGTGGAGTCGTGTTCGCAAATAGCAGGCGCCTGCCTGGAACAGACCACCTGGCTGAGACGCAACCTGGCCGTCAAAGAGGACGACTTTGTCCCGCAACAAGATAAGGACATCGACAAGTGTAAGCCCTTTCCATTCAATAGTCCCGATTTGTCGTACAGCCATTTTCCATTTACGTTTTACATTCTTTATTTCGTTTCATTGAATGAAACCAAATAATCTTTTAAAGCTGTCTTAACATAGGGTAATAGCTCCCTTAACTCCCTTTAAGGGAGATAATATCAGCCAAAATAAACATTGCCGAAACTCTTCAAGTACTATTTCAGTAGCGTACTGTTTATTCTGACTTATACTGTATTAAACTCCTTGAAACTGACTGAATGGATTAGAATCATGGAACCATTTACGAATCTCGTGTTGTCATTAATATTGTTGCTATTACCTGGTCCAACATCAATATCATATTTGTTTCATCATGTGTTCATGCATTGTTAAATTTACTCTCAAAATTATTATTATTATTATCATTATTAGCATATGGTGGAGAGAACAAAAGGTGTTCCACCTCGCCGACATAACCATGTAGTTTCGCTGATAGGAAACATGATGAAAGATTATTTTCACTGTAATAATTGAGATTCGAAAAAGTTTTTTTCAATTTAGAAAGTCTGAGAACACCAAAACACTAACACAAGACTGGAAAATTTGGAATTTAAGAAAAATTTAGAGTGAGAAAATTTAACGTGTTACAATTTTGCCATGGCAACTCTCAAAATGATACATTAAAAATATTTACGAAAAGTTACATTAGTTGATACATCCATCACAATAAATAATCAAAATGATAGGTCTTGTATAATTGTTTAAAATTATTTTTGTGCAATTTCTGGTTTCATTTTAACCTCAAAAATTAGTTTTCAACTTGTTCATACTCCGAAGTTCATTTTTATCAATTATTTATTTTTATGTCTAATTATGTTTTCTTATTTTATCTACTATGTAAGATATAATTTTTTATTCTTGCTTATTTATTGGTTATGTATATTACTTTCAAGAATTGTGTTTATGTTGCATGATTCAATCACTACGCTCAATCTCTATTTGCTTGTTACTATGTCTTTTGGGTTGCATAATCTTTAACTGTCCGCTTTTTCATACTTTTAGAACTTTTTGTATTTGTGTATATGTCTATTTCAGCTGCTTACTTGTGACATAAATTGAACTTTTCAAATTTTTTATCCGTACTGTACTATCTAGATATAGAGGAACGTTCCTTGAGTTAATTAATAGTAATTAATACCAACTCCTTGAGTTAATACATAGTTATTTCTAAATAGACTAGATATTTAGATTTAAACAGTCTATGGAGTTATTTCCATAGAATTATTCAGCTTTCAACACTTTCCATGATTATGATATAATTTTGAAATGAATTGATAATAAACTAATAATCATCTAATTATATACTAATTTTTTTATCTATCAATAAATATTGGTCGATTCCAAGTCTTGAGTGCATAAATGTGAACAATATAGTAGAGTAGTTTTTTTTTCAATCAGATTTCAAATCAATAATAATAATCAAAGTTCTAACCAGTGTTTAAGATGGTTGTTGGACTTCTTTGCCTACGCGAACTATACAACAATGTTTGTGATTCTCCATTTTACATTTTTTGTTATTTTCGAAGGCTGTCCCTGTAGAATTTTAGTATCTACTAGAACTTTTTGTTAGATTGTAATCATTCTTATTGTTGATGTTGTTTGCTTGATCTGTCATAGAGGTGCAATCAAAATCAATCTGATGATAATTATTAGAGAAATTGCGAAAAAGTTTTCTTCATAGAATGAATAATGTGATTCAACATTGATGTTGTCAGTGGTTGTGTAGTCAGTAGCTATAATGTTGGGTCTGTATTGTTCCCCCTCAATTCATTTCCCCTCATCATGTTGCAAAATTTAGAATAAAATCAGTTGACTAGCAAATAGAATAGAATAAGTAGTGGTAATTCGTGATCCGTTAATAGCTTTCAACTAATCTATTTTACAATTATTCTGATCTAATTTTTGAATGAAATTTATTGGATGTTCAAATCATCAAATTTTATTACATCGAGGAGTCTTATGCCCGGTTTTTCCAAGCACACTCAAATTTGAGGGACCCTCAAGTTTACTACACTTTACTACATTTCCTATACTTATCATAGAAAATGTCATTTGTTCATCAAAATTTGAGGGTCCCTCAACTTTGAGTGTGCTTGGAAAAACCGGGCATAAATCTACTTTTAGATAATCCAATCATCCTCCTTCCTTTTAAACTAATTATGAAAACTTTGCAACTGATATCCAAAAGTAAATCTCCTTGATGCTTTGATTGTTGAAGTTCAACTCATAATTATTGAAGTATTCGTGTATTATATAGTGCGTTCACTTGCTGAGGCCTATGGTTTGAAAATGAATTTCATCTATTTAGCCCATTAAAGATTTTTATAATGATGACAATGTATAAAATTACATCCAATATGATTCAAAATAGTAAGCTAGATGAAATCTTGAACACTTTGAACAAGTGAAAAAATGTAAAAATGTTGTAATGACATTGAGAAAAAAAAGAAATTGAATTCATTTTCAGCTCAGAAGCCTTAGCAAAGTATACGAGCTATAATCCTTCTCTCAACTGATGTAAATATACTATTCCACTATTTAACAATAACTTCATATTATGGCTATGTAATTGGTGTAAACTAATTATTGTAAGCATACGCTCAACGCTTTGATGAACTGCACTAAACTTGATAAGAACCTGTTGGAAATTCCCAAAGTAGGCTTCTATTGTAATATTTTCTCTATTTTTAATTAATTCTCCAAGATGTAGTAATTATTGTAATAATAACTGTTTGAAAACTTTTCGTCTAACTGTATTTGTTTATTTATATTATTTGTTAATAAGTTTTTTCTTGAACTGTCCTTGAGTCTAATAAGGATTCCAGTTTTATTGACAATGATTGGTTTTTTAAGGTTTCCAACTTTGGTGGTCCTATGGTTTAAGGGTGGTCTAGGATTAAGCTTTATTTTAGTATAGTTCGCGTAAGATGAGAAGACACGCTGTCACAATACACTTAGCATTGTGGCGGAGTCTCTTCTTAGCTTGCACGAGCTATAGCAGGCTATAATAATCATTGTCGTTGGGTTCTAATAATTGTTTTTCAACACATTTTTTCTTATTAATGGTGTTTGGTACAATTAACTAGAATGTTTATTTAAATGTTCTATCAAACTATTTTGTACCTTTTTAGAAATTTAGTGACTGCAATATTAAATTCTTTTGAGAAGAAAATTTCAATGCTTTTAATCATTTGAAAAATCTGAGGTTTTGGTTTTGAAAATGCTTATCTAAAAAATGAATCAATAGTTGTGAATAGAATAATAGCCTAATAATTATAGTAATAACATTTTGGTTAAGGTGCTTATTATTGCTTTGAACTAATAATTTCAGTGAATGAGACGTAACTAGTTTCTGTAAAATTCCGCTTTTTTTAAAAAAAGTAAGAGTTCAATTAGCTTGGAATCCAACTGGTTTTCAAAAGCTATACATGTCTGCCTATAACTTACATTTTCCAAGGCATATTAACTTTGTATCATAAACATCTCTAAAGAAGAAAATCTATTGGATATTGTTGATTATTGTGAAGCAAAAGTCCATTGAATGTGTAAATATTCAATAATTGATATTGGTGGTTGTAAAAAATGTATTGATGTAGAAGAAAAGTTCTATGTAAAATAAATAAACAATGTATTTTTTAAGGAGAGATTTTTCTCAAAATATGAATGTTAGGGGAGTAGTTCGTCATTCAAAAAACGTTTTTCAATGTAAAACATGGATTGAAATATTATTTTACTCCATTCCACGATAATGATCAAGGAATATACATCTCCGAGTTTCCCATGTAAAATTAATTTTCCCAGAAAAGCTATAGAAAAACTGAATATGTGAAAATAATTTTCTTAAAAAAATTAAATCCAAATGTTTCACTTGAATTGATTGTTTATTATGTATTCAAGATTCTCATGTATGGGGTGGCTTACACACTTTGGTAAAAAACTATGGTTGTGGGTGAGGGTATTTATTGTAAAAATTTATTTCGAAACGATAATATGTATATATTCTTTAATATATTGAAGGGTACAATAATTGATGAGGTATCTTAATAAAGCAGAAGCCATTAAAACTGGGGGCTGGTGAATGTCTGTTATTTATGCTCAGCTCTATCAGGACAGTCTGATATCAGTCTGCAATAGCCAAGCGGTATAGAGGTCACTCTCCACTTGTTAAATCATTTGTAGTCCGCTTGCTGACTGTCCTTACAGAACTGAGTATTGATCATAGTCATTCAATAACCACCAATTTTGTATGAATTGCAATATACTCCTATATAAATTACAATGAGGAATGAGTTTGCTCTGTACCTCTGTAGATAAAACTGGAAGATTTCTCGGGATAAGGTTGCTTCAAAAAATAGTGAAGATTGTGAAAAAATGGTTCTGACTTATTCGTTTATTATGGAAATTTTTACTCATTCTCCAAATTCTAAAGAGTATTACTTAAAATTATGTTTGCTGATAAGGTTACTTATACAGTATTACCCAATCATTCATGGTTTTCCATGTTTTCATTTATGAAAAATGAGGTTATAATATTGCGAAGTGGAACAACCCTTTGGGTCTCCCCACTAATGAAAGCATACGCTAAATGAATAAATGAATTATTCATTCACTCTTGGAAAAAAGTTGCTCATTTTTAGAAAAGAATGTGAAAGATTTTCCTGGAATGTTGCTTAAACGGATTTTTTTGGCATCTAAGAATCCTTATTAATAATATCTCATGAAAAATCGAGATAGTTCATAAAAAAAGTTACTTATTCTTGAAAAAAAATGTGAAAGTTCTCTCTGGGAATGGTTAAACTATTTTTTTTACTGCACTATAAGAAGTTTCTTACACTATTGGAACCGGTTGCTCATGTAAAAAGGTTGCTGTTTTTAATGAAAACTCAAACTTTAGTATGAATTAAAAATGTGGAAGAATATTCTGTGGAAATGGTAGTAGCTTATACGTTTTTTGTACTGCTCTATATGGCGTTCCTAATAATAATTGGCAAGGTTGATCATGGAGAAAGGTTACTGTTTCTAATGAAAGTTTGATATGAATGAGAAATTTGGAAATCTTTTTTTCTGGAAATGGTTGCTTACTTTCTTTCTGTACTGTGCTCTCTATGGATAATAATAATAATATGGATTAATACTGGACCGGTTGCTTTCATTATGGAAAATGGGAGAAGAGTTGTAATGAGTGCGTACCGTTCTCCAGATGAAGAAGTGGACTGGGACTCGCTGGGCGACTACGACCGAGAATGGCCGAGTTTATCCGAGGAAAAGCTGTCCTCCCCGGAAAAGTCGGCCGGAAAATCCTCCTCCTCCTCGTCCAGAAACAAGTCCAAACTGAAACGCGTGACGAAGAAAATCCGTCAGGACGCTGAGAAGCTGCAGGTCAAAGCACTGCACCAGTGGTTTATGCGCGCCTTTGTTCACGAAAATTCAAATTACGCGCTCGATTCGTCAGCTGAGTCGTTGCGCAGTGAGTAGACTGGTTGATTGTAGAATTATAGTGGAACTAATCTAGAGTAGGGGCCGGTTGCTGGAAAGCCAATTGAACTTGATCCATGTAAAAATATTCGTATGGCTTTAATTGGTGAGGGGTTGGTTCAACTGGTTGAGACTACTGTATACTATACTACTGTATACTGATATACTGTATACTGATATACTGCATACTGATATACAGTATACTGATATACTGTATACTGATATACTGTATACTGATATACTGTATACTGATATACTGTATACTGTATACTGATATACTGTATACTGATATACTGTATACTGATATACTGTATACTGATATACTGTATACTGATATACTATATACTGTATACTGATATACTGTATACTGATATACTGTATACTGATATACTGTATACTGATATACTGTATACTGATATACTGTATACTGATATACTGTATACTGATATACTGTATACTGATATACTGTATACTGATATACAGTTTACTGATATACTGTATACTGATATACTGTATACTGATACTACTTGTATAGTAGTATGTTGTTATTTTTTATTTGTATTGAGAACCTTTCCTATGGTTGTTCTTCTTTTACTCATCCTCTGTCTGACAAACAGATGTTCAGGATGTATATTATAAATTGAAATTGAGAGTAGTTGTGGAGATGATATTTATGAAGTTATGGAAAGACAAGATAGTTTTTTGTCAAACCAAGATTTATCAAAATCGAGATACTGGTTTCAGTTGCGAATTGGAGTTTACCAGATATTGATAATGGTGTAGCAACGGAAAACGGTGTCTCAATTTTTAAGATAGATATAGATATAAAAGTGTTTTATTGAAAAACCAATTTTTTATAAAGAATAAATAAAATAGATATTACGTACACTATTCAGCTTGGTCGAAGACCGTGAGCCGGAAGTTCCAAAGAAATAAAATAAAATAATGAAAATAAATTCTTTAGATAGAAAAGAAAAACAATGTATTCAAAGGTTTAAATAGTGGAAAAGATAATATATGACGAATGTTGCCACTATTTCCATCCTAATCATGAGAATGATCTGCTTAGCTTCTTTTTAACTTGAAATATGAAAATAGCTCGATTTTTAATAAATCTGTGGTTTGACATTTCATTAAAGGTAGTTCCACCTCCCCAATATGTATTAGTTGTTTGAATACTGGTCACCCATCCAAGAGCAGTCTCGAGTGTTCATGGTTTAACCTCATGATTACTAAACAACCACTTTCACCGAGTACTCAATAGGACAAAATAACTGATGTGATACTGTGATCAATATTACATTGTTTCCGTAGGATTTTGTCGATTTGTGAAGCTCAGTAATCATAATGTTGAATTGGTTTCGTCAAGTTCCATCTATTCCAGAAATAACAAAGTCTGAACAGGTCTTGGACTACTTAGTCCAAATCTTATTAATTCTAGAGAAGTTTCAATAAATTTCAAAATTTACACTCCACATAATACAATCATCACAATTGTTTTACGTATCCCACTAGAGGAGACACCTCGTTACATATAAAATTCATTGTAACGATGGGCCATCTCAGCTATCGCGAACTATGCCTTTCTCGATGAATTCACTTTTTATAATGTAATTTTTTGTTAATTAAATTCAATTGGCTTTTTGTACAACTGGCCGTAGAACTCACAGTTGTAATAGCGTAGATAGAGCTTACAAACTAAACTCAGCATCATCATCATCGTCGTCATTAGTGCATCATCATCATCATAATCATCATTATCATCATCTGCTGGAATGTGGGACTGGTATGGTAGCCTAATGTTAGTGTTGAATTCACAAACGTTAAGGAATCGTTTTAAGGAATCGAATTCACAATCGTAAGGAATTCACAAAACGATAATTTGTGTCGATCAAAAACGATTTTTTTTCAATCTGTGGCATTGTCATCATATTCCCGAATAACTCATCTCCGATAATCTATGCACTGCTAATACATTATTGTACTGTATTTGTAAGCGCGCTAATACTAATTGCAACCAGCCTTCTCTGAATACAGTAAAACATGTTCCAATCAGGTTCAAGTTTAGTAAGTCTGTCTTTGATGCCAACTTATATGGATTCCATTGTTGAGATAGCTCAATTGAGGGCATCTGATCGCGCTAAATTATTGAAATAGTGCTTTTGGGTATACAAAAACTTATTACTAAACTAAAACTAAACTTACTTACTACAAGGAAACTGGTTATTATTGGTACAAGGAAACTTTTCAGAGAAATGGTGTGTTCCCGAACAATAAAACTTTTTGTAGCTTGCTCTCCAGTATTAGGGGCCGGTTGCACGTACGTTCTGTTAGTTTAATCAGCGTTATTTCACCGTGTCAAAGTGGGAAAACGCTCAAATGAATAAAGTAGTAGGAAAATATTCAAATGTACCCATTCAAAATAGATATTAGAATCAATCATCTCATTATTGTAGAAATTACTTATTTATTTAAACAAAAACACGATCTGGAAATTGCATGCTGATACAACTTAATTGTTGTCAGGTTGGTAGTAGCCTACCACAAAAATCGAAAACCTTCAGCTGCTATTGTTTTCAGATATTGAAAATTTAATCATCAGGTGATGGTTATGTTGAACGCCTCAAATTTTGGCCGATTAGTTTAGTACTGTGATATTAGTATTCAATTCTATTTAACCAGCTGCTGACCTGTTAAATTTAATGAAACCGCCATTGAAATTTTCCATAACCTCATTTATCATTTATATTGCATTGCCTCAATGATAATAAATCTTAACTTGATTCATGAATTTGAGATTAGTAATATTTTTAGGCAATAAAATTTAATGTAAATGATGTGTCATCAAGTTTTGTAAACGAAACTATAGAAACTCAAGGCTTTTCAATAATTTATATGTTTCTATTGAATTGAGTTAGTTTTCCGTTGCTACAAGATGTCGTTATCCAGGCTAATCACGACGTTAAAACTTAACGAAGTTACGAACAACCGGCCCTAAGTCGTGAAGATTGCTATGAAGATAAGTTGGCCTAGTAGACTTCAACGAAATTGGCGTTTGGGGCATATCTTCCAATCATGTTAGCTCTGTCAGGACAATCAAAATGCGTTCTAAGAGAGAGAAACTAAGGTTCAGCTGAGGTCGCTCTCAATGTGATTTATTCTCGCAGACCGCTCTCCGACTGTCCTAACAGGGCTGATAAGAGAAGATTCATTAATATTAGATAAGCTTTCTCACATAACAATAGCTTACTCAGTTAGTCCATTGACTATGGATATAAGGATATACATATATCCATAGTCAATGGTTAGTCACAGTAATCTTTGTTCTAGTCCAGAGCAAAACTCTAGCCAATAACTGCATGATAGAGTTGAATAATAGTGTAGGCGTAGTTGTTAGCTGATGCTTGTCATTTATTGAAAATTAATCAACCCCCACTAAAATCTTCAAAGTTGATCAAAATTCTGTGAAAATATGTGGAGAAAGCTTTCTAAATATAAATATTTTCATGAAATTTTTAATTGAAAAAACATAAAAAATTACAAAAAATTAAATACAAAATTATTGTATTTTTCATCTTAAAATTCTACAAGAGTAAATATTGTAAAGTTCGAGTGTAAAATATGATTTAAAAGCGAGTAAAAATCTCAATATGACATCAGTATTAACGCTTTACAAGAATTAACTCATTTGATTTGTATTTCTCCATAACTCATACTCTTAAAATCTATTCCAATTTAAAACGTATATAAAATGATATGTGGTAAGCCAAATATGAAACTGGTTCCAAGCGCTTGCTACTGTCTGTGAACGTGCGCACTCAATATAGTACAATTTATAAATTACAATATAAAATATATTCATAGTTTAAATTGAAATCAAAACTGTTTTCAAGGTGAGCTCTTGCAAGCCTCTCTGTAAGTGCACTTCCGTACAAATCTTGTATTTCAATATTTATTAGAGTTAAATATGTGTAATTAACACTATTTTTCTCGAAAAAAGTTACTCCTTAGTGTATTTATTTATTCAGTTGTGTCCCACTTTTCTTATTCTTTAGTTATTGATATTTTATTTAAGAATTTGTAATGATTTTTTTTTTCTGAAATCCTTCGACTGTTTTAATTATAAAAAATTGAGGACTAAACTCTTAAAATCTGAAACCCTACCACCGTTTCACACATTACGATTTTTGGATTGTCCTCACACACAGATTGAACTGAACTTGACTAG
Organism: Sogatella furcifera; assembly: GCA_017141385.1. Taxonomy (NCBI): domain Eukaryota; kingdom Metazoa; phylum Arthropoda; class Insecta; order Hemiptera; family Delphacidae; genus Sogatella; species Sogatella furcifera. Next base: position 57,771,049 of record CM029546.1, on the reverse strand, counting down.
ATTTGAAGATCCTTTAAAAGGATCTGAAGAGAAAAGATTTGAAGATTGAAGATCCTTTACTAGATTGAATTGAACTTGGCAAACACATGATGTGTGCAGATACACATTATGCAGTTTCCAAGCTCTGTTCAATCTGGTGTTTAGTAGAATATATTTTATGGACGAAAAAAAGTCGTGGTGTGTGCAACGGGTCTTAAATTGGATTTAAAATATTACTTCGTGCTCAAGTTTCAACCTTATTAAGTTTTTGTTTGGGAGTGTTTGACATTTTTAAACTTCAATTCAAAGTTTCTATTCAATTTTAATTTTAAATTTATTTATTCAATCAAATTGATACAGGGAAAGGAGATAAAATAATATCTAATTTTGATTCAAATTGTCTCTTCTATTGTTATTAGTATCCTTTATCAGGCGGAGTTAGGACTAGGAAGTTCTTTCTACCACTCAACCTTAATTATTAGTATGTATTACAGAAGATCCTCTCCAGGCTTAGGTAGGTTTTACACCGATCATTGAGTGATGGTGATCTGCAATACAGCGAATATAGGAAGTATAGTGTGACTTGGAACTACAGAGTAAAATAACGTGTCTTGAAATTTTTCCATGTTTTTTAGCAATTTTGAATTCATGTTTCGACGCTCTTCGTGTGTTTTTCTCGTGATATTTTGATTGTATGTTTTCAATAAACTCTTTGATGAAATTGTTTACAGAAGTCAAATTCTCTATAACGTTTTGAGGACTTTTGAGGAGAACGAGATCGACTTTTGGCAATATTATATTTAATAAAATTGAAGAGTAGATAATATAATAGGCCTACATCAATTTATTCAACACAGCATATCATACAAATACAATCAAAGCAGTTGAATATCGTCATACAATACGATGTATATATTCACTCATGTACACCTCTCAAAAACGACCGCTCTATGCATTCAATAGAAAAGCGTAAGGCGTAAGCTGTTTTCATGGTTAGAGAATTATTTTTTAGATGTCGAATGCACGAGCGCAAGTTGACTTCACATAGAAGATTCAATGATAAAGTTGATCCACATGTTGAAAGTCGATTTGACGCGTGTGGAACGTGATTTAATAATGGATCAAATTGGATTTCTAGGACATGCCGCATCTCCTCGCTGAGGTTTAGTTGGCTCGTGTATTCGAGTTCTTGTTTTAAAAGTTGTATTTTTCAGTTTTAAATCCCAAATTTAAGTTTCAATTTTAGTTATGAGTTGATCTACATGGTTGTATTCAAGCTCTTACATTAAACGTTGTATTATTTTTTTCAGTTTCAAATTTTTTAAAGTAATTTTTTCAGTTTCATTTTTTCATTTTTCAGTTATTCAGTTGGTATTAGTTGTTCAGTTGATCTATGCAGCATTGGCTTTTTCAATATTTTTTTCTTCGCTCTAATATCGTTTCTCGTTTGTCTATCTAGATGGCGTTGGCAGTTGTTCGGCGGCGCAGTACAGCGTGGCGGCGCAAACGGTTCTGGCTCAGCTGTTGGCACCCCTGCTCGACGTGAGCTACGGCAGCCAGGAGAAGGAGCGGGTGGTCAACCTGCTCACTACCATCATGTACAATGTCACGCCCTATCTCAAAAATCACTCGTGAGTTTCACTCAATTGGAGTTTCAAAATCACTCAATTGGAGTTTTAATGGATTTGAACATTGCAGCTCTAGTAGTTGAATATATCATTACTCATCTCATATAGTCTGTCCAAGCAAAGAAGACATTCCGGCAAGATGGGAAAATGACGCCACCTCGGTCAATATTTGTTCAAAAATTATCAATTTGATCTCAAATTATAGGTAACAATTTTATCCGCTATTGAGACCACATTTATAATTCTTGAACTAACATTGACCGAGCTGCAGTCATTTTCCCATCTTGCCAGAGGCTCTTCTTTGCTTGGACAGACTATAGTTCTATTATTTGAATTGATCTCATTACTCATCTCATATAGTCTGTCCAAACAAAGAAGACATTCCGGCAAGATGGAAAAATGACTCCAGCTCGGTAAATATTGGTTCAAAAATCATAAATTTGATTTCAAATTGTAGATCAGAATTTTTCCTACAATTTGAGACCAAATTTTAATTTTGAACTAATATTGACGGAGCTGGAGTCATTTACCATCTTGCCAGAGGCTCTTCTTTGCTTGGACAGACTATATTTCTAGTATTTGAATTGATCTCATTACTCATCTCATATAGTCTGTCCAAACAAAGAAGACATTCCGGCAAGATGGAAAAATGACTCCAGCTCGGTAAATATTGGTTCAAAAATCATAAATTTGATTTCAAATTGTAGATCAGAATTTTTCCTACAATTTGAGACCAAAATTTTCAATTTTGAACTAATATTGACGGAGCTGGAGTCATTTACCCGTCTTGCCAGAATGTCTTCTTTGCTTTGACAGTATGCTTGAAACAAACAGAGACATGCCGAAGAGCTTTCCAGGATCTGGGAATAATGAGTGTCACGAGCTTGTACATCAATTTACAGCTATACTAGTATTTTATGTAGTTATTTATAATTTTAGAACCAATATTGACCGAGCTGGAGTCATTTTCTCATCTTACCATAATGTCTTCTTTGCTTGGACAGACCATCATAAGTCAAACTAATGATATGTCATGTCATATGACATGTCACCTGTGCTTCACTACGGGATTTGAAGAATGCTGTTGAGATCTACAATGATTTATTGATTTGATTAATACGAATCAAAATACTGAACTATTGGAAAAATTCCATTAATGAACATTGATATTGTTCTACATGATATAGTCTCACGAAGACCTCTGGCAAGATGAGAAAATGACTCCAGCTCGGTCAATATTGGTTCAAATAATATTTATTTGGTCTCAAATTGTAGATCAGAATGTTTCCTACGATTGAGACCTAATCAATAATTTTAGAACCAATATTGACCGAGCTGGAGTCATTTTCTCATCTTGCCAGAGGGTCTTCTCTGCTTGGACAGACTTAAGCTGTATTTTTGTTTTGTCGCATTGCAGCCAACGCAACGCAGCCAGCTTTTTCGCGTGCTCACAGCTGTTGGCCAGCCTGAGTTCGTTCCAGTACACGCGCAAGGCGTGGAAGAAGGACGCCATGGATCTGCTGCTGGACGCGGCTCTCTTCCAAATGGAGGCCCGCTCTCTCACCTACTGGCGCACCACTGTCGACAACCTCATGTCCCAGGATACGGCCACTTTCAGGGATCTACTCGGTACGTGGAGATCATAGTTTCAATTAGTTTATTTTCTAAACTTAACACCTCTAATCACAACCGTTATTTCCTCGAAAGCAATAATGTTTCTAGCGGTTTGTCCCAGTGGTAGAGAGCGTCTAATCGGTGAGATTAGATAAGCGACGTGCCTCTACCACCACTTTAGTAACGGTGACCGGTTCCTCTGAATTCAATTCATGAGCCTCAAAAATCGCTTCCCGGTGGTTCGGAACCCACCTAAAGTAGTAGTTCCATTCATCTCTCATCATCATCCTTCCCATTACCCACGCACAGGCCAAAGAGCCCACGTGGGCATCACCCTCAAAAAAAAAAAATGTTGACTACAGAGATTTTACAATGACAGTGTGTTCATTGAGTGTCACATTTTTTTAATTAAAAGACAATGTATTAGAATAGAATAATTTATTAACCATCAGGCTACAAATAAAGAGCAATAGGCAAGTCATACAATCGAAAATATACAAAGCAACAATAGTGAGCACAAGAATCACAAAAATAAATGCATATAAGTCAACACAAGAGTTTACATAAACGAAAACACATATGTATACAAGTCACAAGAATTATATATTAATGCATAATATAGAATAAACATTCATGAAGCACAAAATCCGTGGTTTTTACAATATATAATACGGAAAATGTATTAATATGGATAACTGCCACAACTACGTTTGATCAGTTTGATTCGGTAAAATGCACCATACTTTTGCCAATTCTCATTAGATTTACATTAACATAATACGTGAATTGCCTCAAATTCGATTTGCCTTACTAGTCCAGTCAATGAGTGTTTTTTAGAGGAAAAAAACATATGAGGCTAATTTTTCCCCTATCGATTACTATCATATAGACAAGTGTTCTGCCAAAAGTCCCCACCCCTACCTCTCTCGCACTAGCTTCTAGCACTCATTTACTGGACTATACCCAGTGATTTGAATGATTATTCAATTGGACTATAATTATGAACATGTGTTTTTAAAACAATTTTATTGCATACAAACAGTGGCTGAGCTATGCTAACATCAAAGTTTAATCTGTTAAATGAGCAGGATTCCGTTTAAAGATATTCAAATCATTTTAATCTCGATTCTGAAGTTCAAAATTAACCACTGAAAAACTGACTACACACAAACCCAATGTTTGTTTTCTTAAATAATTTTTCTTTATTACTTTATCATAATCTTGATTAGTAATTGTTACGATATTTTGTTCAATCAATTGTTATTGGTTTGTTTCTCAGGTCGCGTGTCGTTCGGCCAGGGAAATTCGCTGAGTTTATTCAGCAGCAAAGAGCAGGAGTACGAGCAGAGGGCGCAGCTACTGAAGCGGCTGGCATTCGTCATTCTGTGCAGCGAACGCGACCAGTTTCACAAACATACGCCCGATATACTAGGTTAGTGTGATCTGAAATCAACGTCTAAATTGACTGAATGGACTGTAATTGCGCCTTTCACGAGCAATTTTTTCACGGTTCAATTTCCTTCCTCATAAGAACAATACTCGTATGATAAGCCTAAATGTATCAAATTGAGGAATCAAAACTAACATACGGTCATCATCTAAGGCCTTTCAACTCAATTGTTCCATTAATACGTAATCACCTATGTATTAAGGCATAGCTTCCTTTAATAAAGGGGGCTATGATTAGGATCTATCATTTAGGGGGCTATCATGATTAGGGGGAACTATCATTATTACTGAACTAAATGAACTATCTGAAATGAACTATCATTTATTGTTTATTATTGATACACATATCGTATTGAGTACACCCTTGAAAGTACTGAAAATTGAACCGGGATCACATCGCTTCAGAAATTGTAGATATTCATTGAATTTATTACTGAATTCGAGTCAATAATCAACATGAATGATTTAATGATCATTTATTTAACTTTGTGAGATCGGACTCCTCAAATGATTTGTTGATCACCATTATCATAGCTTCCTTTAATAGAAGGCCCTGCCCTAATAATATGGCAACGTCGCACTGGAGGTACAGATTTTGTAGTATAAGTAGTAATCAGACCAGCTGAAAGCATTGAATCGATTGCAAAGCTGGTGTGTTAATTTTGTTTTCTTAACTTTGATTTCAGTTTTATTAGATAATAATCTTTTTGAAAAACCTTTCGAATATAATTCAATGAGATGTCGTATTTCTGCTCCATTCCCGGCATTGACAGCAATAATCTTGGAAAAAGAAATGAATTTATTCAAATTCTTACAATGTCATTTGATGTTGAGCAGCAAAACCAGTGGCTACGTGCAATCCCAAGAAAGGAGTTGATTCCTTTAGAAAAATTGAATGTGTGTTGAAAACATTCTAACAAGGATGTATTGAGTTTTGTGGAGCGAATATCAGGACAAATATGGAAATTGGATGTTATGGTAGAGATAGATAAGCCTAATTTATGAGAAGAAGCGCTGCCCCATTCTCAAATGTTCATGATGATGGACTTCGGTTCAATAAGTAAGGGGACGGATCAGCAACCAATGTTTCAACCGAAGAATACAAAGATGTATTCCTGACTACTAAATGTCGAAAAGCTGTTCTGTGTACTTATTAACGATAAAGTTAGATAGTATCGGTTTGAATGTATAATGGGATGAACAATGAGAGTGTAATCACTGCTAAAATAGTAGACTATTGCATTCAAAATAATTCTAACAATGGCTAATATTGCTCTGAACAATTATTCAAAACAGAAGAATGATTCATTGATCAAAATCTAAATAAAACACAATATTTTATATTGATAAACGTGATGCACATTCAAATATACTTTGATTTTTATTATATTTATTCCAATAAAAATTATTTCTGTTTCTTATATCTATAAGTATCTATTCAAATTGTAATACAATCTTGATTAAAATAGGTTGACAAGCATTTTTATTGGAGAAAAGTGAATCAGAATCATACAAGGTAGACCTACGCTGCAGTGGTGTTACAGCGTTGTCAGATTTAAGGCCACGGCCTTAAAGGAAGCTATGCCATTATTCATTCAATCGTACACGTAGGCGAATGCCCAAAACCTTTTCTTCTACCAATTTATGAACTACATTTATGAACTAATGGTATGAATTACAGTCCAATACCAAACAGTTCATCGGTTCCGTCTGCTCCTTCCCGCTCCAACAGCTGATGTTGTCATTCAGCTATGCATAGATGATGTTGAAATCAGAAGCGAGAATAGATGCTTTACATCAGCTGTTAGTAGGTTACATCACGTACAAGAGACAGACAAAACCGCTTAACTCGTGTCAGCTATATTGTGAGATTGAACTTAATACTACTGATTTCCAATTTGAAAAAAATTTTACTTTTGGTATTTTTTTGAAGCAACCGTTTAATGTTGTAATTTGTTTGCAGAACGTCTAGCGGAAAGCCTCCGCCTGCCACAGGCCGTGCCCGGGGTGCAGGCTCAAGTCTTCCTCTGCTTCCGAGTGCTGCTACTGCGCATGTCTCCCCACCACGTCACCTCGCTCTGGCCGATCATCGTTTCCGAAATGGTGCAAGTCATGCTGCATATGGAACTCGAACTCTCAACTGATACCGATGAGTTCAGGTACGCTAATCTCAACTTGAGCCTCACTCTTTAACCAAGTTTGAACGATGTACAACTTTTTCGTAAAAATATTTCAAACAGTATAGCTGGTGTCAACAATTGAGGCCGGTATTACTTGGATAAATTAATAAATTTTAATATTTTCATCTCTTTCCATATGATCAAAGAGCTATTATCTTTAATAGCCCTTTAATTGGATCTGTTGGGCTTGTTTTTACAGGGAATAATTTACTTATTTTTCAGATTATGTACATTATGGTGTTTTTTTTTAATGATTACTTGATTGGAATTTTTTAATTATTGTAAATGGCAAACTACCAATTGCATAATTTTGTTGTAATTTTTTTTCCTGTAATAAAGTTATTTATTTATCGTGTAATACTGGCCTAAGGTGGTTGGTGAATGACTGTTATTAGTAGTGCTCAGCTCTGTCAGGATAGTCTGAAACTGTCTTCAAGAGCGAATCAGTAAAGCAAGGGTCATTCTCATTACGATGTACTCTCGCAGACAGCTTGCCAACTGTCCTGGCTGAGCTGAGAATTAATAAGAGTCATTTTCCAACCGTATTAATTGTTGGCTCCAACTATAGCTGTTGTCATCTGGGATTTGGGAATCAAGCTAAACACAAGCACTCAGGCTGAGGCCGCACTGCCGGTGGGTAGAGCCTGGAGGGTGGAGGGTAGTTGGTAAATCTATAGAACATACACACCATCAACAGTAATACATTGTATGAATGGTATATGTTCAGCCGCCATCTTGAAATTCTTAAATATGGACAAAATAACCTCAAAAAAAAATATGACGTCATACCATTCATACTATGTATTACTGTGGATGGTGTGTATGTTCTATAGATTTACTAACTACCCTCCACCCTCCAGGCTCTACCCACTGGCAGTGCGGCCTCAGCCTTAGAGCCAGGTTTTTCCAAAGACATCTAGAAGTACTAGTTTGAATCAGTGTGTATAGCTGACGCTATAAAGTTGGGCGGTTTTGTCTGTCTCTTAACCTACTAACAGCTGATGTTAAGCAGCAATTGTCTCTTTTGATTTCAAATACATCATTTAGGCGTAGCTAAATGACAACTCCAGCTTTAAAGTGACAGCTAAATGACAGCTTTAAAGTGAAAAAGGAGCAGTCAAAACCGCCTAATTTTTTGGCGTCTGTTATATTATATATATATATTTTTTTAATATTTATATTTATAGCCTCATTACGATATCACTTTTAAGCTGACCTATATTATACAATTTAACTTTAATAAGGCGGCTATTTTCTAGTGAAGAAGAATCCATACAAAGTGGTTTCTAGTCAAGTCGGCTAGAATAAGCTAATAATACGTCGAATAGACTGTAAAGAGGCTTCAAAAAGGATCCAAGGTATTCAATCAAAACGGGAACTACAAATCACTCGAATAATGTTCAAGTCGACTTGACTTGAAAAATATTTCGTTGGTCAACCCTTGAAGCCTATTATAAAATAATGTTATTTGAAAGCAACCATTTCAACAAATTATCACAAACCCTGCTATAATATTTTAACCATGAGCACGACCCCCAATTTTATCAATAATATTATTCCACTTGTTTGATTTGTTCACATTCACAATAATAATCAATCTCTTTGGCTGTATTCTATTGACAATGCTTGTTTTTCTGTTTGTTTGTTTTGCCACTGAATTTTGTGGGTTTGGCTTCTCTGTGCCTGACAACTAACCGACTTTTTGTGGTGTGTGTTGGCATGCTATGCTTTGTGGTGGATTTGTGCAGACGAAATAACAGGTCAGTGAAAAACAATTCAATTGTATTTGAAACATCTAATAAGATTACGTGCATGATTGTTTAAATTCTTGGATAAATGAATCGTCAAATAAATCTTAATAAATCGGATAAATAAATCTTGAATAAATCATCGTCTAATTTGTTAATAAATCAAGGTACAAGTGGAAACGCTTTCATTAGGCAAACAAAAACTGAGTGAGAGGTATGATGCTCTGTTTTCTCTCTCACTTGCTCTGCCTCACTCATTCTCTCTCTCTCTCTCTCAAACTAACTTAATTGATTATTATAATAAATAAATAAATAACATTTCAAGAGAGACATTTTCCCAGTTTTGAAACTCTAGAACGAAATACTACTACTATGAATAATACCTATAATTATTATTTTTTACTTGTATATAGAATATTTTGAGCATTTTCGATATCACAAGAATGTTGGGTAAATGTACCAAAGTTAATAATTATAATTAGCCAGTGTTAATATTATGATCAACGTATGCAGATCATTGTATTGTTTAACATTCTCAGTTTCTCATCTCAGCCAGCTCTTGAATAAATGGCCCAGCAAAATTTCCAACAAGAGGCTCACCGTTGACAAATCTTTTGTTGGCCCAACAGAATTCCCAACGAGAGGCCCACCGTTGACAAAATGTTTGTTGGCCCAACAAAATTTCCAACAAGAGGCCCAACGTTGAAAAAATGTTTGTTGGCCCAACAAAATTTCCAACAAGAGGGCCAACGTTGAAAAATTGTATGTTGGCCCAACAAAATTTCCAACAAGAGGGCCAACGTTGAAAAATTGTTTGTTGGCCCAACAAAGTTTTCAACAAGAGGCCCATCGTTGATAAATTGTTTGTTGGCGTAGTTGCTAAACTAACCTAACCTAACTTGAGTACTCTAATCTGTTTTGGACCAACAACTAACTAGTTGTTTGATAGTTGACTATTGACAGTTTGTTCATTAGACTGTTGTTGGCGCTGGAAACCTAACCTGAACTAACCTAGACAAACAATTGTTTGACATGAATGAAGTGTAATTCCTAACCTAGTCGGATTACTATGTAGTTTTACATGAATGAAGTAGTTGCTAGCCTAATCTAACCTAACCGTGGCATGTGCACTGTTATTCTGTTTTTGGACCAACAACTAAATGACAGTTCGCACATTAGACTGCTGTCGGCGCTGGACTTGTCGTGGGTGACCAACAGCAACAACGGGCTGCAGGCGCAGGGCCATCCGCACTGGTTGCAGCTGCAGCTGGCTGCAGCCAAACTTCTACTGCTGGCTGTGCAGCTCCCCGCCGACCGGTTGCCGCAGTTTCAGATGTGAGTGGAATGTGCTTATTCAGCTTATTACAATTTAGTATTTTAAATTACTTCATTTGCATATTTTGGTAGTCCCACCAAGTTCTGTTCAATCACATTGGTAATAATAGACTAGGTATTGGGAAATGTTTTCATCATGACAGATTCAGATTTTGTCAGATTCAATCACTTTATTCATGTAGATTACATAATACAGTAATTCAAATCCCATGCTGTGAGAATAAAAATAAATGAAAATTACACTAATTACAATCGAAAGATTAGATTAGATTAGATTATTCACTTTATTCAAGTACGGTACAGCATTTACGAACTTAAGTCCTAGATTCTAAAAATTAAACATAAATCTAATTACACGATTGGTTCAAATAAGAAATACATATGCAAGGAACTTACTAAATTACAGATATATAGGATCTAATATTCTTACTTTTATAATATGATTGTGGTGTATCTACATGAAATGGCGGAGTTTGGACAAAGATGTCCATTCTTGGAGAAGGATATGCAAGGATATCCCTCCCATTAACACTCAACCGTAACAAATTTTTACTGATAGATTCGACTGAAAATTGATTTAATGAATTTTACTTTATGAAATTGTGATTACTTAAACAAAAATGTGGAATGGATACTGTAATTCATGAAAGATGAATGAAAACGATAGGAATGATGAATGAAGTTTATTTAGGACTGAAATGTTGATTAAATACGATTATTATAGTTGAATTATAATTATTGACAGAGTGATATGTAGAAACGCAGTCAAGCCGCGGCCTGTTTAACAACCCGAACCACGATCGATTGGATAAGAAAACACGAATTAGTCCTCCTATTTTCAGTTTATTTCTTGCTATGTACCATCATCCCTGACGTGAGAGGCACATGTCAACCTGACAGTCGTGTCAGCTTATCTAATTCTAAGCATAGCTGCCTCTGTAACAATAGAATTATTATTTTTTTGGCATTTTCGATAATATTTCTATCCAATTGAATGAGAAAACACGCATTAGTCCTCTTATTTCCAGTTATTCCATGCTATGTAGCATTATCCCTGATGTGAGAGGTGATTGTCAACCTGACAGTCGTGTCAGCTTATCTAATGATGAGCATAGCTTCCTCTGTAACAATAAATTGTTCACGTTTAGTCATTTTCATCAATATTACTACCCAATTGAATGAGAAAACACGCAGGAGTCCTCCAATTTTTATTTTATTCCTTGCTATGTAGCATAATCCCTGCTGTGAGAAGCACATGTCAACCTGGCAGTCATGTTAGCTCCTCCAATGATGAGCATAGTATCCTCTGTAACAATAAAATGATTTTGGCATTCCCAGCAACTTCTTCCCTCTCAATTTTGTAGTGGAAGCAATTTTGTGTTGGAGCAATGCAATGGTGTTGCATCTTTTTGTAACCCTTAGGTTCTAAGGAGCACCGTTGACTTGTTCATACAGAATACAACAGGTAGGTTTTAATAAAATGTTTAATGCAAAGCTATTACAATAAAAATTAATTTAGCATTGTATCAAATGACATCATCATTCCGCTTCGAGCATATTATTGTATTTATTCATTCGATATACAGTAAATTAACAAGTTACTCTCAATTTCAACTCTATACTGTTCATTTTTTACAATATTACATAGCAGATTTTTGTATTCTTCAACTGCAGTTATTATACTTGAATATTTTTATTTCTATTACTAAGTCTCATTATTCATGAATAGCTACAACAAAGTTTATTTATAATGATATTATTAGTTACTGTCCTTCAGCAATTGAGGCATTTCTAAGAAGTAATATAGCGTAAGTTATGTCTAAATGTATTTATTCTATAATGATGAGAACTCGGTGTCACGCACAGGTTTTTGCAAACCCATGTGACACCAAATCCAATTTTATTGTAATTTTTGTTCTATGTAATTTTGCAAATAAAAAATTTCTGATTTCCGTTGAAGCACAAATTACATGTCCTGAATGAATCTTGTTCTCCAATAGCAGATAAGGAACAAATCATTTGAGAGCTAACCAGAGATTAATAATGGTGTAACAACTAAACCCGGTGTCTCAATTTTTAATAAATTTGAGGTTTGACTTTATCTTGACATCTCATTCAATCATGGATAGTGATGAGAAAGCTAAATTTATCAGTTGGCTAATAATTTGAACTGAGGCTTGAAATGAAAAGTCTGCAATTGCTAATTATCTAATTTATGTATTTTTAATTTACACAGGTACCGTTGGGCATTTGTCGAGAGTCAAATAGTGACAGCTCACCGTGAACAGACCAAAGTCGACTTCATTCCTCACGTTACAAGGATCGCCAGAATTATGGATGGCAAGGTAATGTTGTACTTCCAGGTCACTTGAAGCCTTCCATACTTCACCATTCCAAAAAGACTTGGCCCATGTTTAAATGTTCATGCATTTCAAATTATAGAGTTTGAACCATTTCATTTATTCATAATGATATCAACCCTCATACACAAGCCCAAGGGTTAATCATTAGAAAAAGTATACTTGCCACAAATTTCAAATTTTTGTGATAGTCATAGTTCACCATTTCAAAAAGACTTGACCCATATTATGTATAAATTCTCCTGCATTTCAAAATATATAATATCCATTTCTAATTTTCTGTATCTTTTATATAACTGTAGTGTTGTAATATTGTTACAGATAACTTTTCTGACTCTACCTTGATGTACTATTGTATTGTTGGCTGTGAATAAATGTAATTGAATATAGAGCTTGAACCAATTCATACAATGATATCAACTCATACACAAGCTCAATGGCTCTGGTGGAAATTAGCATAAGAAAAAAGCATGCTAGCCACAAATTCTCCTCAAGAATTTCGGATTATAGTGGTTAAATTCAGGAGTATTCTCTTTTGTTTCATAAGCTGAAAGTATGGTTAACATATTAACGATTTCTCCATCTATGTCTTACCGTTTTACCGTAATTTTAGTATATAATTCGCGCAAGCTTAGAAGAAACGTGTTACAATACATTTAACATTGTCATGGCGTATCTTCTCATATTGTGTCAACCATATCACTTCTGTTCTGCAATGCTTGAGTGAATAAATAAATTGTGATTGTTTTTGTGTCAGTTTGGAAAAATCGATTTAATTAATTGTTGTTTTTTGTTTTTAGTTTGGACCAATAAAAGAGATGCCTTCAGGGCCGCTGCTGCCTTCAGGCACCAATATACAGGCAATCAAGGAGCTGCATCCGTTTTTCACGGCAATGAGCAACGGCTACAATACGGCGCTCTCATTGGCTGAAATTGAGGCTGACATAGAACTCGATTTCCTTGAAAGTATGCCCGCGCGATAGGCTAATGTGTGCTGAATTGGCAGAAACTGAACTACGCTGCACTTACACGTTGCTAGTATAGTCTGGCCAAGCAAAGAAGAGCCTCTGGCAAGATGGGAAAATGACTCCAGCTTGGTCAATATTGGTTCAAAAATTATTGATTTGGTCTCAAATTGTAGGAAATATTCTGATCTACAATTTGAGACCAAATCAATAATTTTCTAACTAATATTGACCAAGCTGGAGTCATTTTTCCATCTTGCCAGAGGGTATTCTTTGCTTGGACAGACTGTAGATTATTTCCCATTGCTATAAAGCGGCTTACACGGTAATGAATGTAATTAATAGATTTATTATCTTAAATAAAATCAATTTACTTCAACAGTCGAGAACTATCAAATTAAATCGAACTATCAAATAGGAAGGTCTTGTATAGTCTGGTCAAGCAAAGAAGAGCCTCTGGCAAGATGGGAAAATGACTCCAGCTCGATCAAAAATTATTGATTTGGTCTCAAATTGTAGGAAATATTCTGATCTACAATTTGAGACCAAATCAATAATTTTTGAACCAATATTGACCAAGCTGGAGTCATTTTCCCATCTTGCCAGAGGCTCTTCTTTGCTTGGCCAAACTATATTAACAAGCTTCCTTTCTGTATATTTTCAATCAAGACTTTTCTATTCGATTGTTTGATTTCATGCTTGTATCTTCTTGAATGTATCATCTTTGTACCTCAATTGTATCACCGTGTACACGCCACTTTACTAAACGTTTAGGTGCGTGAACGCTGATTTTTTTTCCTTTGAAATGGAATCACTAGTGGCATTAGATTGTTGTGGTAGTATATAATATAGTTCTTGCGCAAAGAGGAAGAAATTGTTTCAGTAATTGATTCAATTATAGTTTATCACGATCACTTGAGACGAGATAAACAAACTTTTTGCGTGTGTGTGCGTGTAATGGTAGGTCTTCTTCTATGCGAAACAGTCGGCTGCAGTCGAACAGCTGACTCTTGTTTGGAGCTGTGATTTGCTACAATCCGACTTGTCTTTTCTCAAGACTGTTGTCTTGAGCCGTGATTGGCTACAGCTGTTGGACTGTGGCCGACCGTTTCGCATAGAAGAAGCTCTACCATCACACGCACACACACACACACGCAAAAGGTTTGTTTATCTCGTCTCAAGTGATCGTTAATAGGGTATAGTAGGTTATAGTCTGACCAAGCAAAGAAGACCCTCTGGCAAGATGGGAAAATGACTCCAGCTTGGTCAATATTTGTTCAGGAATTATAAATGTGGTCTTAATAGTGGATCAAACTGTTTCCTACAATTTGAGATCAAATTGATAATTTTTGAACCAATATTGACCAGAGTCATTTTCACATCTTGCCGGAGGGTCTTCTTTGCTTGGACAGACATGAGATGAAATTTCATAAGTTTTATAATTATTGAAAAAAATTATGAGAATTAACGCTATTTATAATACGATAATAACCGAATGTTACTTTCAATACCACGATAATCTAATTTCTATTGAAATTCCATTTCTAAGAGGATGAATGACCGTTTTCGTGCCTAATATTATTTCAGAAATGGAGCACTAACAACTTTCGTGTGGCAACAATAACATTTATGGCAACGTGTAAAGTTATTTAAATTTGTTTCGCGGCTATAGTTTTTCGCTGAAAAGACTGATATCTGGTTTTTATTTCTTCTCTGACCAAGAAGACAACGCTTTAGAAAAACGTTGAAGCCTTAGCTTTATTGCAATACATCAGCTAGCGAACTGTTTTGCCTAAAATATCGGTTGATTTAATATTTGATTGAATTGTGCCTTCGATTGCAACATGTACATAGTATTGTAAATTGGGAATGAGACGTTTATTATAATCTTTTTCAATTGTTTATTTTATTCACACGAAGATATTTGTGAGTATGCATGTAATTGTGGGGGAATGACGAGTTCAAAAACCCCCACCAATTAAATTATTGTTCATTTTTAATGAAAATAAACACTATATTGTGTTATATAAATATCGTTTTAATATCGCAGTTATTTTGAACTTTCTGTCTTCGTCGAAATCTCCTATTGCTGATTTAAACCCCACCTAAATCTGTTTTTATTGTCTTGGACTTGAGTATCAATCATCTTTCAAAAAGTATATTATGTCTAGATGTTTCTTCACATAGTGAGATGGAATTGGAGTCTTTCTACCCCCACAATGCTAATTTTTATGATTTTTTACACAATTCTATTGATCATTCTTGAAGAGTTGAAAGACTTGTTGCACTTTTTTGGGTGCCAAAATTAGTTTATTTTGACAGAATTAATTCACAAAACTGTGTCAAAATCAACACTATATTTGAATTATTTAATTGAATCATATTAAATTACTTTTATTGATTTTTTATATCATATCTGTATCGCGATGGGTATTGATCCAATATTTTGATTTTTTTCATAAAGTTTATGATTTTTATCTCTCAAAAACATTATTATAAAGTAACTATTTCTTTCTTGCCCTTGATTGAATACTTCATTATTTTTCAAAGTATTTTATTCACTGTTGTTTTTATATCATAGATTTTATTTATTGCTTGTTTGTGATATAATTTATTTCTTATTGCTCTTAGTTCATTTTTGTGGATAGTGAATAATAATAATTATCATCCATAATTCAGGGTAGATATTTAATTCTTCATTAGTATTATTTAGGTGGTTATGTTTGTTTGTAAAATAAGACTATCATCATAGTCAAAACAACTTCAAGGAAAAATTTAGTCGGATTACATAAATAAAATCTAATTGAGATTGGTGACACAATTTGTTTTTTTTTCTTGTGTAATTTTAAACTAAAATCATTATTAGTTTCCCCATTTTCTCTGATAACTATATTTTTATTGAAATATTATATCGCAGTTCCATTTTACTGTCTCGACCTATTACTAGCCTAATCGATGAGTTGACTAGTAAAGTTTGCCAGTTATTCGAAAAAATAGCAACTGAAATAATAATTTTAGAAATATACGGAAAATAAGAATATTTACTGCTCAATTATTAAATCGGACACTAATATTAATTTTCAATTATAGAGCCATTACCGGTAATAACATATTGAGATAATACACACTTGAAATAATTTATAGTGTTTATTAGTCAATATTCTGCTACTGTACATTATTGAATAATTGCATAGAAATAATCAACTTCATTCAATAAGTTACATAAATTTGTAGAGTATTTACTTCAAATTCAGAAAAACTGCTCAATTGAGAAAAAAATCATTGATAGTGTTGACTGTTATTCATTTCAATTATACGATTGAAAATATACTCTTTAAATATCTGGAAAAATTTCGTGTCTTTTGGTTATGTGTTATTTTTGTGCTGTTTCTTTTAAAGTCCTCCATTTCTTTAAATTAACCTAGAGTAGAGAATTCGTTTCATTTTTTTTTCAATTTTCAAGTATTGAGTTATATGTATTTTTTTTATTTTGTTTCGTCTTAATTTTAATGCGCACAATGTTCCAATATATTTTTCAAATAGTATATTTCTACAAAAGGTGTATTATTGTTATTTATATAGGCTACCTCTTATGAAGGATGGTATTGAATACAAAAATACTATAATTCCTTATCTTGGTTCACATTGTCAAATCATCTCTATTAACGCATTAGGGTCTCCTTATCAATCAAAGTCATTCTATTTTTTCGATTAAAATTTTTTCAAGTTTTTCATACAATTTCAAACATTTTTGAAAAATCAAGAACGTTCTAAAATTGAGTAACTTTGAACTGAATTCCATCTGAAAATTGATTGTTCTTAATTTTTTCAAATAATTTATTATAAAATTAATTTGGCCAATTTGTCGCATAACTCGTTTTATGGGATCAAAATAAAAAATCGCTTTCTTCCATTAATTGTAAGCAAAACAGCCGATTGCACAAATCGCAATTAATTTCAACCTTCGTAAAAAAACGTCATCCATCGTAGGCAATGCTTTGTTTTCCCTATTAAGCTCCTTGAATTTCGTTCAGCAGTGCAGCAGTTCAATTCAATAATTGTATTTTTGTGCAATTGGTGAGAAGAATTGTTTAAAATGATTTAATTAATCAATTCAATTCCACCAAGACTAAAACTGAAGTTTTTCAGTTTATCTATTATAACTAGATAATCTAGATAAACTAGATAATCTATAATAGATAATAATTAAAAAAAATTTTGTTTTTTTGATAAATTTTAGTCAGTATCAAATTTGAAATCATTAAAAATTTTATTCATATCTATAATCAAGTGCAAAGCTACTATAGCGGATACGTTGAATCGTTTCGGTGCATTTTAGAGTTACCTTACTAGTGTGTAATATATTACTGTAAAATTCATCGTTTTATCAACATTGTGTTAAAAACAGCTCAGCAATTTCTAACTTAATTGTGAAATTGTTTTCACTGTAATATAGAAGAGCTGGATGTTGATTATCGATTTAATGCAAACAATGAACTTTTGGCATTATCATGATCATTTCACATTTTGAAGCTCATTTCACAAAAACAAAACCATTAGTGTAAATAGTACGAAGCAATTCAAGATTTAGAACGGTTTTAATTAGGTTTAAATGATTATTATACAGTTGCTAAAAGTAAACTAATCACTATGCATATTTTTATGGAAAAAACTCTTCCAGTACTTAATAGTTTTTCATTTCATTCATTGAAGAATGATGGTTTTTAAGAACTTTTGGCCTCATTGTTCGTTTTTAATGCGAATAAAAACTAGCACGCTATTGGAGCGGAGGTTCTCACTAAAAATTTTGTTTGTTTTCTAGAATTATTTTTGTAATTCAATTGAGTCAAGATATGAGTCAAGATAATTGACTAGAGAAAGATAATTTTCATATTAAAACCATCTCGATTCATAACAATGCATCATCAAGTCATTTTAATCTTGGACAGTATATTAATTTTTCTGACTGAATATTTATGACTAATTATTTTCCCCGTTTACTTGCAAATTCATAATGTTTTTGTCCAATCCAGTTATTTTGTTAAGGGTTAGACTTTTATGTTATTGAATTTCTTTCTATGGTACAATATTGTGCTGGGTAATGGTTTCAATAGAAGCAATAGAAACTTCTATCTTCAATAATTGAGCATTCCAAAATTGCTAGTGATTCATCAACTTTCTGTGATTCCAACATAACTTCTGAATTTTATCTATTCAAATTAATAAACAATACCAATAACCACATTACATGATATAATAACCATCAGTTTTATATTATTTTCGAATACTTAGTGTAGAATATTCATCAAAAATGTATTAAAAATAGTGATAATTATAATAATATTTATGTTGTAATTTTGTGATATAGGATGTAGTTGTTTTCGATTGGGAGGATGTGGAGAGGGTTGAGAAAATTTTAAATAATATTAAAATGAATTATAATTATATATATATTTTGTCGTTGGTTGATCATAGTTGTATTATTTTATTAGTGTAATTCAGTGTACATATTAGGCCTATGCTTTAAATAATATTAAAACTATTATGTAATGCAATTATTGTAAAATTAAGAAATAAATATGAATTTATTGATTAATTATTTTGTAATTTCTTTAGGCTATATAAGTCAATTTAGACTCTTTCTGTCTCCTCTTGACAATCGATTTCATATTACAGTTATAGTCTGTCCAAGCAAAGAAGACCCTCTGGGAAGATGGGAACATGATGACTCCAGCTTGGTCAATATTTGTTGAAGAATTATAAATGTGGTATTATTAGTAGATCAAATTGTTTCCTACAATTTGAGATCAAATTGATAATTTTTGAACCAATATTTACCGAGCTTGAGTTATCCTCCCATCTTGCCGGAGGGTCTTCTTTGCTTGGAAAGAGTACAGGTAGTCGCTTTTAGAATTCGAGCAGTAGGCCAACCCTCTATACTTGGAGAGGGGAACAAGAATAAAAACTCTTGGAATTTTGAATATCTTTTAAAAATTCAATTGAATTTCCAGTTGGAAATTAAAATTATTATGTCATTCAAACGAAACAATCTTGCCTCGAGAACCAATGTCATGCATTGTGAGTCAAGTGGACTTGATCAAGTGCCTCGAAACTTTTGATCCAAGATGAAGTCTGTCCAAACGTTGCCAAGTTAAGTACCGTAGTTTTCAACTTGAGGACCGACTTGAACATTGAAAATTGAATAAAGTTGACTTGACTCTTGTATAAGTTATTGCAGGCATAAGCGGTTCTGAAGACAGTGTAAGGATTCAATTTGCCTAAGGAAGTGAGCCTGTAAATGTAAATTAAATTGAGTTTATACAGAGTGTTTCAGGAGGAATGTGCAATACTTCTCAGGCTGATTCCTTACACCAAGTAGACAAGAAAGTTCCAAGGGACCAACCCCCAAAAACGCTTTATTGTTACTGAGATAACAATGGCGGAAAATTGTGATTTTTCATCATTTAAAAACATAGCACAAGTGATGAATTTGCGTTTAGTAGCGATTTTGCGATTTTTGATCGCCATTTCTGAGATTTGGGTAAGATTTACACAATCGCCGCCATTCAACTTTTTCTTCAAAATCCGACTCTCTTCAACTTTCATCAATAGAAAATACCAACTTATGATCTCTTATTCAGTTATAACCCTTATTGTTGAAAAATGGCGCTTTTTTAGCATATTTTTCCAATTATCTCAATAATCGTTAAAGTTACAAACTTCAAACTGGTTCCATTGAATTCCTCAGCTAATTTTACTTGGGAATTGATCATTTTAGAACCTTACTAAAACCTCTAAAAAATTTTTAAAAAATTAAGGAATCAGCCTGAGAAGTATTGCACATTCCTCCTGAAACACTCTGTATAACTGTTAAATCCTGGTGGTAGCCTACTATGCAGTAGAATCATTACAAAAAATTTTAGTTCTCTCTCTCTCTCTCCAACACTATCAATTCAATTGACTTCAGCATCAGCTGTTTATTAAAAAATCATCATTTCGCAGCCGCCAATTTTTTTGTCTCAAATACTTCAAAGAGCCAGGGCCCTATTTCACAACGTAACACGTCTTGTCACTAACCATGATTTATAACAAATTTACTAATCCAGCTGATTACAGGCGTTTCACGAACGCACAATTGTAGACTTGTGATAACAAGTGAATTTTAACAATTTTACAAGCGTTCCGCCGGTTATGAAAAGTGTTTCACGAACGTTGGCATGGTAACGAACAAGTCTTGTCAGAAAAACTTGTAATTAACCATGAAATTTCTACCTATGAATAGACGTAAGTAAGTAAGTTACAAGTGTTAATAAAGATGCTTTTCAAGGCTTCAATATTATTTTCAATGATTAAAACTATTTTATATTGTTTCTTTGTACATTTTATTATGCCCAATAGGAGTCAAAAATTTTAATTAAATAAATTAGAAAAATCATCAGTACCAGTAGAATATAGGCTATGTTTATAACATGTGAGATCAGGGGAGACTACTCCAAGCTCACTGTAATATTTTTTTTTGGTTTAAGTAATGGATCTAAATGGATTGAAAATGTCTCATTAATTTATTATTTTTAATCCAAATAACATGAGGGTTCAACGATTTGGATTTCTAATGATTGATTTATTTTCGAAATCAATTTTATCAATCTATCTTTACCACAAATAATTTAAATTTCAACCAAAACTATATCAGTGCAAACTATAGAAAGTATTGAAACCCGATACAGATGGCACTGATGGATGGGAACACTTGTCAAATTGTAGAATTGTAAACTTGTAGCTCATTTCCTTTGTGAAACGCCTGTAATTAACAACTTGTTATCACAAGTACCTGTCAGTAACCATGGTTAATAACAAGACTTGTTGCTTTGTGAAATTGGGCCCTGACTTGTGAACTTAATAAGTATCTCGTTGCAGCCTCTCTATCCTATATTATACTTGTCGTATTTACGTGATCAAGGCAAATTTTGATTTAAAAACGACCTTGTAATGTCGCGTCACATAACAAAATTAGTTGTAAGTTGTATGTAATGCTACATACCACATGCTACTCATGTATGTAATGTAATCACAGAAAGCTTATGTTCACGGTATAAAGATAGATTCCTGGAATAATCCGAATACCGTAAACACCTTTATGTGAGAGTTGCGTACAATGTTTTTCGCCACACTATATGGGCCTGGATTCTGATTAAGAAAGAATTTAATAAGAATGATTGCTGCGATTCGAACTGAATTAGCATTGTTACCAGCATTGTTACCATAGGTAAAGTCTGTCCAAGCAAAGAAGATGAGAAATTGACTCCTGCTTGCTTGATATTGGTTTATAAATCATGAATTCTCATTTAAATTATAGAAAATATTCTAATCTACAATTTGAGGCCAAATTTATTATTTTTGGACTAATATTTACCAAGCTGGAGTCATTTTCCCATCATGCCAGAATGTCTTCTTCGCTTGGACAGACTATAACTACTCTAGTAGGTTACATGACTTCCTTTATGTGCAGTGCGCGGAAAGTAATCTCCTTGAAAATTCAGTCTGCAAATAATGAAGTCTTTCCAATCTCCTTAGGGACCCAAAAACAGCTGCTTTCTGTGCAAAAATAAAATAACTCTTTCTTCTCAAAAATATTTTTTAATCTCTTTTTTTACTAGTTTTTCCAGTTGTTTGTCTCTGTTTTTGTGCCGGTCGAAAGAAATGAACGATGATCTTGTGAATGGCGGCGCAAACGATGAATGTAGCCAGTAGAAAGATGGCAGCAGCATCGAGCAGTAGCACTTTATAGAGTGGCATGTCTGCTGCGGCACTGCGCATGTGCGGAGCGCCTCTATGCTTTAGTACGTGCTCTGTCCAGAAGACTGCGCTGTCTAGAGCACTTTGTGGACGGTCGTTGAACAACCGCGAGAGTTTGAGTGCATTCTCTTTGTAGCTAAAAACAGTACAATGATATTTAGATAGAATGAATATAAATTGTGATGGTGTTGATAGAAATAACAAAAATCATCTGCAGGAAATAAAAAGAATTTCAATTATGAGGTGAAAACTAAACAGTGCGCTTCCCTGTGCAGGGAAGATTTGCTATGAATAGGCACTAAAACTGCATAAGGACAATTTTGAACAATAATTGAGGACAAATTATTATAAGAAAGCAATGTCTATGAAAAAGAATAAAGAGAAAATACTGATAAGTACACATTGTTAGACATGCAAGCTAAGAAGGCACGTGTATTGAAACTGTGTATCTTCTAAGCTTGCACAAACTTAGCAATACCAAATAATATCAAATTCATGGAAAGTAAGTAGTTATAATTGGAAATAGAATTTTAATACTGTATAGTGAGTTTTATAAGGACATTTTATTTAATATTTTGAACTGAACTTTATGGTTTCTCAATAATTAAAATTTTATATATATTTAACTTTTATGAAAAAATTATGAAGAGATAAGATAGAAATTCAACAATATGGTAATAATTTATTGTTGCTGAGCATTGCTGTAGGTTTCCGGTTGTTTATGTTTATGTATAGGCATTGCGGTGATTGTAATTTTTTGGTAAACTGGTTGATTTGAAATTGGAATCTTTGGTAATATAAAATCATGTAAATAGGCAATACTAGTCTGTCCAAGCAAAGAAGGCCCTCTGATAGATTAGAAAATGACTCAAGCTCGGTAAATATTTGTTCAATAATTATAAATTTGGTCTTGATAGTAGATCAAATTGTTTCCTACTATTTGAAATCAAATTGATAATTTTTGAACTAATATTGACCGAGCTTGAGTCATTCTCTCATCTTGCCATAGGGTCTTCTTTGCTTGGACAGACTATAAAGTACCTGTTATCCTGTAAAATCTTGTTGATGGCCGTAGTGAGCAATTCAGTAGTAATGGAGTCATAGTCAATCGAAATTCCAGCTCCCCTTCTCACCAGGTTCATAACATTTCCAGGCTGATCTCCAAACATGGGGATGCCCATGATGGGCACTCCTGCATTCACCACTTCCAGGGTACTCGAGAGGCCGCCGTGCGTTATAAACATTTTCAAGTTTTTGTGAACTGTCAACAGAAATAAATAGAATAATAGTCAAAGAAGTAAATAAATGAAGAAGAGAAGTGCGAACTTGGAAATATTCAATCATAATTCCGTAATAAATGAAAAGACATTAACTAGTAAGAGTTGACCAGGTATTGATGATGGTGTAGCAACCAAATCCGGTTTTTCGATTTTGAACAAATCTGTCGTGGTTTGATACTATCGTGTATTTTATTTAATATGGATAACAACCACAATAACCAAATAAGGGTGAGCCAGAGAAACTTACTTATTTGAAAGGTCAATAAAAACAAAAGTACCTTGATTATTGTTTTTATTTCAATTTTATTCGATAATTCAATATTCCAATTTTTGTTTTCATGCATTCATGGAGATGACATCGGATAAATGGCGACCCCTATTGCACATACACTGATGAAGTCGATTTTTGAAATTCGTCTCCACTCTTTGCAGCATATGAATCGGTATGTTGGCAATGGCGTCGCGAATGTTGTTCTTGAGGAGTACTATGGTCCGTGGTCGATCGACATGAACCAAAGATTTCAAATACCCCTAAAAAAAATCACATGGAATCAAATCTGGAGAGCGTGCCGGCCATTGGAGATCGCCTCTGAGAGAGATAAGCCACATGAATTTTGATGAGCAATGAAATCGCGTTCAGTTAGTTCTTGCACAGCAGCCAATTTATAGGGATGGAATTGAAGGTCTTCATGAAGAAATCGTCGAACAGTGGTGTCAGGAATTCCCATAGCAGCTGCGTGTTTGTGACCCAAACGCCGGGGAGAACGCACAACTGACTGCCTTACTCTTTCGATATTTTCCGAAGTTCTGATGGTTCATTGAAGTCTATTTCTGGGATCAGTGACAGTTCCTAAATGAGTTAACCCACAACAAAATCGAATTACGGCCAGGAACGAGTCTGTGAGGAGGAATTTCAAAGCGAGCGCGGAAGGCACGTCGCGTAATGGCCATTAGAAAAGAAGCTATCGACTGCGAAGGCCCACTGCTCTCTAGAACAGAGCATGATGGCATCTGGCTGTAAGGAGAAACAAACTTGGTAACTTCCCTCTTCAGTTGCACCCTCTCACGCCACTCTACCAGTCAAACTCACCGGGTGGGAATTTTTTCAAATAAGTAAGTTTCTCTGGCTCACCTTGTACTTGGGAGTGATGGAATATTTTAGCTGCTCAAAAAACAAAAATTAATGGACAAGTTATGTACCGGTATTCAAGTAATAAGTTACTAATATTACAGAGCATTAACTTTGCTAAAGCACTTAACTGTCAAAAAATACTCATTTAGGTTTTCCCTGTTATTATTTAATGGTTGAAATATTATTAATTTTGAATATTGTAAGAAGCTTTAATTATTTATAATGAGAATTATTATTATTCATTCCCAATCCTGGTGCCACAGTGAAGTAACTACCGTATATCATATAGCTACATTTTCTCTAAAATTTGAGACCAAATTTTCAATTTTTTACAACTGATTTTTGTAAATTTGTTTGACTGATAGCAATATAGCATAAATTCGTCTCTTACCAAGAATATCTTTTTGTGGAAAGAATTTTCTCGTGATAACATTCTTTGGTTGATTGGGCAGCTGTCCGTCATGCTTCCACAGCACAAGCAGATCCTCAAACGAACTGAATGTTTTTAGAAAAGATGTCAGCACGTGATCAGAGAACGTTGACATGTTGACCAGAGTGCCCATACTGAATAGAATGAAACCTTTGTCGGCCTTATCTAACAGCTCTTGAAGATCCTGCAGAATAATCCGTTTTTAGAATACAGTAGATGGAAAATTAAAATAATGTACAGCATCATTCAAATAATGGACGAAAAAGAGATAAGTGATTATAAATATGAAGGAAAATATGCAAAGAGCTTGGAAGCTATGAAATTATAAAACTTTATTTAGAAATTAGCACCTATTAATTTCCAAGTTGTCTGCTACAAAAGACATTATAGGTACGTTATCCTGTAATCTACCTTTTACATTATTAAGCACTAAACCCCCTTTTCATGTCCACACTTGGTAGATTTTTGTGAGGTGCATAACATGCTCAATAAATATATATCATGTATTTTTCATTGTTTTTTGTATGTTCTGATTCAGCCAATTTTTAATGCAGTTTTCTATACCATCAATGAAAGCTCATAATCATTATCATGCAGTTTACAATAATTGTAAACCGATAATTGTAAATCGATAATTATTATCGACCACAGTCTGGACACAGGGAATGAGTATCTCCTTGGTGTCAATACAGTATACAGAGTTCTCAATAGATTTACAATTTAAAAAATAAAACCCGCATAAATTATAAGTCTTGTAAAACTGGAAAAATGTAGGCCTATGTGTTTGCACACTAGACACAAACCGCAAGTTGTACCATGTGTTCATTCATGCATCTAGTGTATTATCGCCCATTTCCTGTATTACAGGACTTTTAAAATGTAGAAATGCTTCCCTATACTGTTACCTTAGGCAATGGCGCTGACTGCTGCACATGTATTCCACCGATCTCAATGAAGTTTGGCACCATCGGCCTGGGCTGATTAACCGTGTAGTGACTGTTTACAAAAACCATCGCCGTCCTTCTGTTGTAAATTTCATACAAATCGGGCACTCTATCCCCGCCGAAAATCTCACCCAACAATCTCACATGTGTGAAATCGGCCTCATAATAGTAGAGCGCTTTCGAGTAGATCAGGGAGGCAGTGTTGACAACTCTCTCATACAACGACATCTGGTGAGCAAACGCATGAAAGTAGTTAACAATGTAGGACGGATTCTCCGGGTTGCCTATCCGATCGTTGGACCACGGCAAGGCGACGCTTGTCACGAACGATATTATTGGCGCGTCGAATTTCTCTGCAAACATTACAAAACAATCTGACGAGAAGATTTCCGTGATCACCAAATCGAACTTGGCGCTCGAATTGTACAGCTGGGAGATGCGTTCATCTTTGTACACTACACGACATGTGTCGTAGCCGATACTGGCTACAGCTTTCACACAATTTGTTGTGCTGTAAATGTTTGCTTTGATGTAGTCTATTGCGAACGACAAGCTTTTGCTGGGGAAGAGGTCGCTGACATCGATGTCCGTGTAGTTGGGCCGTGGCGTTTTCTGGGGATAGAGGCCGACCACTGTGATTTGATGGCCGCGCGACGCTAGCGCTCTGAACAGCGGCTCCATTACTATGAAATGGCTGCGGGAGTTGACCGGCACTACGGCCAGAATGCTGGCGCTATCTATGCGGCCGAACCAGAAAGCTAGCAGGATTAGTGCTGGCAGTGGGTTATGCATCTTGATCTGAAAAATGAATATCTATTATTATTTTAGTATCAGAGGACCTATAGAGTATATATGTAATGATATTTTATCCCAATTAAACTTGGTATATTAAACTAACTTTGTAGTAAAATAAAAATATAATTTCATATAATCAATATTTTATAAATACAGTGGAACCTCGATTTTAGAAACTAAACCCCGATTCGACGATTTTTTTCACGGTCCCTTGAAATGTACATAACACTCAACGTAAAAGTAACCCCTGTGTTGAGTAGTTTTTCGGCCCAAAAACCCCGATAGTGCGAATTTTCCAAGCTAAAAACTCAAGGTCAGAGCCCCTATACAACGAATATTCAAAGACCAGAACCCCTATTTTGCGTATGTAGCTCCTATATAACGTATTTCTCACGCTACAGACCCCGGTTTTACGTATTTTATAAATCCCTACTCTACTGAAGTTTAAGGGAACCCCTATATTACGAATATTTACAGCTTTCAACCTCGATATTACGAACCCCGTTTTTAAATAAAAATACCCCGTTACAACGAATTTTTCACTCGGTCCCTTGAGCTACGTTAAACCGGGGTTCGACTGTATTCGAATTACTGATTTATAGACCTATAAAGCCTCTATCCATTTCATCTTGAAATTACATATCAAAATCATGCAGTCTATTATAATGTGGCCACCTTCCCATTTTATAAAATAACTTGGAATATTATTTTATGGCAAAACAATTTATCTAGTATTCTTGTAAATGAAAAAATAATATAATACATAATATATATATTATATTATTTTTTATTATAATGTGGCCACCTTCCCATTTTATAAAATAACTTGAAATATTATTTTATGGCAAACCGATTTATCTAGTATTCTTGTATAGTTGTATTTCTAATTATTACTTAATTTGAGTAGGATCAAGAAATATTCTCAAATTATTTATTATATTAAAAATTAAGTCATTATTTTGTATAGTAGACCTATGCACTTTACTAGTCTTAGAATCTAATTTTCTTGATAATAAGGCCTAGGCCTAAGCCTTTAACTTAAAAATTATTGGAATGACCGGTTTATTGAACGAATGGAATAATCAAGAAGAAATCTATTTATATTAGAAAACAACTGATAATATAATTGATAAAACAACTGATAATATAGTAATTCAACAAAATAATACCTATTTACCTCCACAGTTTGGATTTTGTAACTATAATACCTAATGATGGAGTTCTAAACTTTCCATAATAGTGATAAATAAATAACTAAAAATGAATATATATAATAAAATTGATTTATACTTACATATATTATTCAATTCATGCAACAATCCATTGGTATTTGAAATTCTATAACCACAATCGATTACAATAAACACTATAATCCGAGACCACTGTCTTTAAATAAATACGGAATTGCATATAACTTTCTAATTCCTGTTACACTCACTATAAAATTTCACTCAATAAATTATTGAAGTCTCAAAATTTCAAATCACTCCTATCCCTATATTCAATAATTAAGTCAGTTCCTCAAACTAAATTTTATGCCAGGTTTATACGATGCCAGTTGTCGTGACAATAATATTGTCTTCTGAAACCGTCAGCTGATATTGTTAATTAAGTTAGAGTCCTCATTTAGCCATGCTTAGATATAATAATGGTTTTAAAATCAGATATTATTTATTTATTTAGCTATTGGATATTAGATATTATTTTATTTAAAATCAGAAGATTCAATAGATACTTCACATCAGCTGTACACTTCAGAAGACAATACTATTGTTTCGCCAATAATTGGCATCGTATAAACCCTCCTTGACTATTAAACTTATATACAAATTGAACTATTAAACAAACTGAAGAGGTCGTTATACTGTGTTGATGCAATCGCCCTCACATTAAAATGAAATATTAACAAGGCTTCTTCTTGAACTAACTCTTATCATACCGTTACTGAGCCTGTATAATGAAGTCACCTTAATGTAATTATACCAAATCAAAATCTATCTCAATATTATTTACTGTATGATAAGTGTGTTATCTTTAAATTCATTATCTTATTCCTTGAGAAATGAAATTGGCCGAAATAGTTTATCTCTTGATAGTATAGTGGTTCTGTATCAATTTTTTCTTGAAGCTTCAATTCAAAGTAACTTATTGCTCAAGACCCATTCAAAAAATTTCGAAAATTAAAAAAAACTCCAATCACTCACAAGTATTCTCTAAATTTGAAGAGCCACTAATTGACATTCATCTACAATCAGTTAGACCTACTTGACTGCTTTACTAGATTTGATTTAAATTTCATGTTTTTTTTTTGTTTTTTTTCTAAGTAGGCTTCTGTAATTTATCAGGCCACTGATGCTTTTCTACAAGAATATAGAAGAATGAATGAATGAATATAAAGAATGAATGAATGAATGGAGTAAAATTCCGCTACTGGGTGATTTATTTATTGCCAACTTTACCTTCCATTCTATATGGGCTGAACTTTCATTTCATATATAATTTGTATTTCAAATACAGGTATAATTTACTATTCAATTGCGAAAAAGTTCCATTCAATTTAATAACAATAAACAAGCTTCCTTCCAGATTGTAACGTTCTATATTATTATGTATTTATGTAACGTATGAGGCATCTGGTAATACATGGGAACAATAAAATTTGCTGGCAATAAATTTAAACTGAATAATTTGAAGAATGTTGTCAAGGAGAATCTGGTATGGTACTGTAGATAATTTTTATGCGTTCTAGTATTATGTCATCGGTTCTCCTATTACCTTCAGTATTGGTCTTGAATTGAGGATAGTTTGATTAATTGTTAATTTGTGTAGTTCTTTCAAATTTTATTTGTAATAAATATTGTGGAATTGAATTTCTCACGAGGACTATTCAAGAATGCTATTCATTAGGAGGGCTATAATAGTATGATTCATTTCAATTTCAATTTATTAAAACACACAAAAGACAAAAATAAATACAATAAATTTTAAAAAACAAATATACAATAACAATGACACTTCTACTGATATTGAAGCAGACAATATGACAATTCTGATCCAATAACATGAATGCTATTTATAAAGAGGACTATAAATAAAAACATTTACAGTATTTTGAAAAATTTAATTCAAGTACTTACCTTACTGTGTTTTTTCAATCAATCACTTCGGTACACGATGAAGAACATTACAACTTTCATAACCGGTAGCTCTAATAATCACTAACTGGTATGTACTCGTATTCAAACAAAGAATTTTAGAACTTTAAATGCCAAATCTCTCAAGTCTCAGCCGAGTATAATTACTTTCTGGATGAAAACTTCTAATTTCGAGGTCCAAGGAACGCCCTCCCAAAATATGATATAATAATTGGTGGTTGGTAAGAGAAAAAATTAATAGGAGAAAGAGAGACAGAGAAAGAAAAAGAGCTCTTCAGAGAAAGAAGCAATATAATGTAAATCATCTAGCCTCTCTGAAGCAGAGAAGAGAGAGATAATATATCAAAAGAAAATGAAAGAGAAGTAAGGCTAAAGAAAGAGAGAGAAGTCTGAAGAGAGAAATACAATAGATATGAATAGAGAGAGAGGTAAAACATTTTAGTTCGTGAACTGAATGAAGACTAATTACTATTTATGTGTAGAAGATTTTATTAATGATTAGGTAATGATCTGGTTCACTTGCATTATGATTATAAATAAAACTGAGTTTACATGTCATTGTGTAATGTTGACATGCTGTACTGGCGGCTTCGGTCTGTTTAAAACTATAATTTTGTAGCCTAGCAATTTTATCTGTTGGTAAATATTTTTAGTTGATTCAATGTATTCGTGGCAAATTGTAAATGATAAGTGGTATAATAAATGCTTCTCTAATAGTTAGCTAGAGTATATTGAGTTATTGCAAGTTATGTTGCGATGAATTGATTTTTATAATATGATGTTGGAACATTGTAAAATATCAATGATACTCATAGGAATAAAGCTATTTCTAAGTGATCGATAGAATAACTTGAGAAAATAATCAAGACTGGAACTAGAAACTAGAAAATAAGCAATAAATATTCAAATATATAGGCTATGTATGTATGGTATTAGTATTGAAATCCTTATCTTTATCACCATAATCCTCTTATGACCGGCACTAATGACTTCTTATGACCGGCACTAATTTATTTTTGAAAAGTTTCTTCTTTGAGGATTAGGGATAGAATTTATTTTGAACAGTTTACCAACTAGAGCACATCAAATTAATAAGAAATATCACTCAATAATCTCTAAAAATTTAACATCTAGAATAGAGAAATGTAAGTGAAGTGGTTGAGAAAATCGTATTGCAGCAGAAGAAAAACATTACCAGCATCTATTGTGAGGTATTAATTAAGAGATTCATAAATTAAAGAATTCAATTTAGAGAGACATGAATTTGAGTGTTAAAAGTGAATCAAACATTTTTGAGAATATATTTTCTATATTTCCTATCAATTAAGAGATTGATTATAGCTGGATTACGTGATGGTAGGATGATCCGTTATTAAGCTAGGAATAAATTATTTTTTAAAAAATAACTCGAATAGTTGAATCATCATTTTAATGTAATTAAAATTACTTCGTCTATCCTGTGGTATGACAGTTATAGTTTTAGTTAAGTAAGTTATAACCAGTACAGTTATTATAGTTTAAGTTATTGTTACAGCTATGTATTGTGATTGTGATGCCTGAGAAAGTTCATTATATCGCACCTAGGTAGCGCTGAAGTACAGAAAGTAATAGCAGTATGAGCACAAAAATTAAATGAACGCTGCGCTTCTATAGTCTGTCCGAGCAAAGAAGACCCTCTGGCTAGATGATAGAATGACTCCAGCTCGATCAATATTGGTTCAAAAATTATTGATGTGGTCTTAATAGTAGATCAAATTTTTTCCTACAATTTGAGACCAAATTGATAATTTTTGAACAAATGTTGACCGAGCTGGAGTAATTTTGAAGCATTTTCTCATCTTACCAGAGGGTCTTCTTTACTTGGACAGACTATACTCTTGTTTTGAAAAAAAATCATCCACTAATAAAGCTGTGTGTTCACACTTCAATTATATTTCAAAATGCTAAAACAATATAAAACATTTATATCTACCAATCAATTTTTTGACAATTTTTATTAATTTAAAAGAACAATCCATAAAATAATTACTTCATGAGTACCGGGATCAATATCAATATACCAATACCCACTGGCGGCTCCTGCCCATGAAACAGGTGAAGTGTTGTACAGTAAAAGATACGGGCACTTCACCTATTTCGTGGGCACGAGTCGCCAGTGCCAATACCTATATACCAAAATAGTCCAATCATCAATATACACAGTACCATTATTTAACATTACAAGAATATTAAAAACATCCATTATTGTTCTGACTATATTTTTCATCCTGTTGATTGAGAACTGTGTACCCACGTTTCAATTTCCTTCCAAAAAGCTGTACATTCAATAAGATACACAATATTATTCAATGTGATACACTAATTTAATCTAAAGTAAATGTTCTTGTATCATTGATGAATATCCTATCATGTACCGTATCAAAAAAGTTTCCATCTTCTTGGAAGGAGATAACCAAACGCACACAGCTCTATAAGGTTTTATAGATTGGAAGGATTCAATCGAATAGTAGACCAACATTTTAACAAAGATTTTATTAAGATCAGTTCAGTATAAAATTGTATTGAAGGAGTCAGGATCCAGGTTAATTTGAGCCTTGCCTTTGATTGGGTCCACGAGAATGACTTTCTTCTGTGAACTGCCTCTGTAAAAGACAGAAAAAATCCTTCTAGTCGAGTCATTCTAGCTCAAAAAAGGGGTCAACCTGGAACTAATTGCAACAAAGATGTTTTATGTTGGAAATGATGACTGATACCTTCCTATTCAACGTGTAGGAAATCCCAATCTCAACTCGTGTCGGAAAGTTGTTTTTGTGGCCGTCATATTGGAAACTTTTAGCTCATTTTTCGGTTTTCTTATAATAACGTCGAAACGAAGCGTCGGTCAAAAACAATTATTATTATCTTTTTTATTAAATGAAATTCCCAAGAGAATGGTAACAGGACCTACTTTAAATGGGGCAATTCGCCTGTATACTGGGACATATCACTTCAACGTATATCCAATGAAATTTGGCAAAGGTATGGTGGGTACGACCGTGCCAACCAATCATTGACACCCAATGGGCTCACTGTATATAAATATACAGAGTGTTTCATTAAGAATGTCCAATACTTCTCAGGCTGATTCCTTACACCAAGTAGACAAAAAAGTTCCATGGGACCAACCCCCAAAAACGCTTTGTTACCGAGATAACAATGGCGGAAAATTGAGATTTTTCAAAATATATAAATTTTTCTAATTTATTAGAGTTTTTACTGAGGTTCTAAAACAAGCAATTCTTATGTAAAATTAGCTGAGGAATTCAATGAAACCAGTTCCAAGTTTGTAACTTTAACGGTTATTGAGATAATTGGAAAAATATGCCAAAAACGCCATTTTTCAACAATAAGGGTTATAACTGGATAAGGAATCATAAAATTGTATTTTTTATTAATGGAAGTTGAAGAGAGAAAGATTCTAAAGAAAAAGTTAAATGGCGGCGATTGTGTAAATCTTACACAAATCTGAGAAATAGCGATCAAAAAAATCTTTACTGAACACAAATTTATCACTTGTGCTATGTTTTGTCAATTTTGCTATAACCCTTTAGTACTAACCCTTATTGTTGAAAAATGGCGTTTTTTAGCATATTTTTCCAATTATCTCTATAACGGTTAAAGTTACACACTTGAAACTGGTTACATTGAATTCCTCAGCTAATTTTACCTAGGAATTGACTATTTTAGAACCTTAGTAAAGCCTCTAAAAAATTAGAAAAATTAATAATTTTTGAAAAATCTCAATTCTCCGCCATTGTTACCTCGGTAACAAAGCGTTTTTGGGGGATGGTTCCATGGAACTTTTCTGTCTACTTGGTGTGTAAGGAATCAGCCTGAGAAGTAATGCACATTCCTCCTGAAACACCCTGTACAGTCTCTGTGACTTTCACTTCATGTAGCCTGTTAAACTAATGTTACTGTGACTTTGTCAATTACCCTTGCTGGTCTACTACAATAAAATTTATTTTTTAATTTTTTCTGTGACACTCTATGACCACACTGTATGTATACAGTCTCTGTAGAACACGTGAGCTTACCTGTTATTGATGACGACCACGACACCGCCATCCTGATTCAATGCAACAGTGGAAAACACGTCTCTGCAAGGCAGTCTGTAGAAAGGCCGACCTTTTGTTTCAAATCCGATTCTGATCGCCTGTTGGTGAATAAACTTGGAGCAGTGCGCCAGTGCATAGAACATGGGCTGTTTGTAGAACTCGTCACGCGTGGCGTCCACCAGAATTGCCGAGTCGACAAAATTTCTCACCCAGTTGGGTCCGCCCTGCATGTTCAAACACAGGTTCCAGTCTACCCAGGCTGATACGTGGTGGTTCAGATCCTTAATTCAACAGAAAAAAGATATAAAAAAGGAGAAATTATAATAAAATAAATTGAAATTGTAGGCCTAGAATACATTTTAAAGCTGTAGAGCCTCTCCACATCAATTGAATAAATTCAGTTTACAGGAAAGCGATTACTTGCTAAAATTAAGAGTGATTTATACAAGGTTTAATTTACTTTCAAGATGTGATGATGCCTACATGTTTTAGAAGAAATTCCAGCAGAAAGCTGTAAGACAATTATTCTAGTATATAATTCAGCTTAAAGCAATTCAATTTACATGGTAAAAATTTCAACTTTCAATTATTACAAAATTTCAAAAGAATCCTTCATAAATGGAATTCATAACTGAATTCTTACATCAATAATATCATCCAAGTAGGTGCTTCCACGCTTCCAAGAGCCCAAAATTACAGATGTATCCCACGGTAGGAAACCTATGGTAGAAATAGAAAATTATCATTAGTAAGAAAAATTTAATATATGCAAGAAATCATATTCATTTAATGTTTTGAAAATAAATCGAGAACTTTTGCATGTATGTTAATTATTGTTTGAATACGGTACATCGAATAATAAATAAATTACATCATTTTTCCAAAGTCTATCTCTCTTAGTAGGTCCTAGAATCTATTATATTCCTATTACCTCCAATCATCCACCTAATAAACTCATTATTTTTTATGATTAATGTCCGTGAATACATTTGCCTCCGAACTTACTTATGATTGACATAGTGGGTGATTGAAATTTATCGGTACTGACCAAAATAATCTAAAGTTTTCAAAACCTGAAATTGATTCAGAATTAATTTAGTTGATTAAGAAATGAGACTCACTACTCACTAAGGTGAAAACATTAAAGGACTTGAGAGGTCTATTTCAAAAATATTTAGTTTTATAAAACAGAAAGAAGGTGGTTATAAAACACTAAATATCTAAATTGATTGCACTGAAACTATTCTATATCAATGTCAAGTATTTATCACTGGCGGCTCGTGCCCACGAAACAGGTGAAGTGCTCGTATCTTTAACTGTACAGCACTTCACCTGTTTTGTGTACTCAAGCCGCCAGTGGTATTTATCAGCCGTCATCCTGTTTTATAAGAAATGTAGGCTAACATTTCTTGAAACAGGCCTCTGAGCTTGAAAAATGAGTTATTTGTAAAAAAATAAAACGAATTAAGATTTTATTTCAAATTGGGAAACCAGAATAATGTACAAATATCACCTTCGCTTGCTTCTGTGCTGATTAGAAATTTGTCGGGATGCCTTTGATGAACAAAGGAAAGTACCGATGCTGGTACCGCCTTATCATAATACCAATGCAAGCCGAACCCTTGAACAAAATCTTTCGCCTTATCAACTGATAGCATCTGAAACAATGATATACAGTTATTATTTATAACAATAACTATAATACAACAATATTTTCAGATATAAAATAATATTTAAATTTAATGTATTGTTAGTATATCTAGTTAGTAGATCTGATTGTTAGTATATCTAATTGATGTATTATTGTTATATCTGACGCCAAAAAGTTAGATGGTTTTGTCTGCCTCTTGTACGACACGTAACCTATTAACAGCTGATTTAAGCCCCCTATTGTCTTTTTATTTCAAAAACATCATCTAGGCACAATTAAAAATGACAACTCTGACATCAGCTGTTGGAGCGCACAAGGAGCAGACGAAACCACCTGACGTTTTGGCATTAGCTATACCCAATTATAAATGTGGTCTTAATAGTAGATCAGAATGTTTCCAACAATTTGAGACCAAATTTATAATTTTTGAGTCAATATTGACAGAGTTGTAGTCATTTTCCCATCCTGCCAGAGTGTCTTCTTTGCTTGGACAGACTATAACAATAAAACTAGCGGTTGGCGACTGGCTGTTGTTGATGCTCAGCTATTTCATTTAATTTTATCTACAATGACAAGTAAATATGTCGACAAAATTAAAAACCACAATATTATTCCACGCATGGGCCGGAGCCCAAGTGTGCAGGAAATAGCTCTGTCAGGAAAGTCATCGAGCGGTGGTCGAGCCATATAAAAACCTTCACCTCATAGGTCCAGTCGGGCAGCTGAAAGCGTTGATCGTCCATTGCAATTATTTTGCAGGAATTGAAGCTGTCCCTCAGTAAGGGCCCAAGGTCGTTGGCCACCCATGTGCCCTGGTCCCTAGCCTGCCAGCCCATCGAGTTGAATTTCACGATGAAGAATAAGTAGGCATTCAGCGGCTCATTGCCAGTGGTGACTGCCCAGAACGGTATGCCTTCCGACTGGTAGGCTTCCAGAAATCTAGAAAATCAATATAAATTACTTTTAAAATAATGTAACCAACATTTACAATGCCAACCTTATTTCAAAAAGTACTGTACATTATTGTTTGTACAGAGTGAACGAAAGACGCACAACAAAATTATATTATTTTGTTTTTTGTGGGTGGTTCGCGATGGGTTAATCTCTCTATCAAATAGTTTTGCAATACACAGATTTAAGAAGAATCAATGTATCAATCCGAATATCAACTCCCAAACTTATTTAAATCCGACTTTTCATGCAGACAAGTTGATTCACAAGCTTACTTCTTCTTGTATTTCTAGTGAATCTTGAATATTACAAATCAACCAACTAAATCATAATTCAAAACAAATAATAAATAAAAGTTAACACAAAATTTTTATAAATATAGTCATACATAAAAATTATTTACATCATAAATAAAAATTTTTTCTTCTATTAATAATGAAGCCACTATTAACTTACTTGACATGATACTGAGCCCACAGCCGATAGTATTCCTTCTTCAAAAATCCGAAACCTGTTATTCTGTTATTGGTCTTCATCCAGGCGGGGGCCGACCATGCTGTACCAATCAGAAGAAGCGGTTTCGCGCTCATTTCTTTCGCCATTTTTATGTAGGGAATCTGTTGAGTCAACAGAAACTAACAATTATTATACTTTTTATTATCTAGAGTAGCCTCAATGAAAATCAGTAAATCAGATTCAATTGTTGAATACTAATTTATTTAAAAATACCAACCCATATACCCACATGAATAGAGTCAGACTTTCTATAGTTTCAGTAGTCCTATAGTTTCTATAGTCCCTATAGTTTCAGAGTCGTCTGAATATTATAAATGAATTGTAAAGTATGTCTTTTATATATAATTATGTATTTCCATTCAGGCCTAACATAATATAATTATATCATAATTTTCATTCTTGCCAATATGAATATACCCATGTACATGCCGAGAGATGATATAAAAGCTTATGATATATAGCTTAAAGCAATACCCTCAGGAAGGAATCTCGATTAATAATATCTCCTCCTAGCATTGAAACTAATGCTTGGTTACTCAATCTAAGCTACACATGACTTTATGTAAGCATCTTCCATGTTTCATTTTTGTCTAGGGCTACTATCAATTTATATATTAATAGATAAAAATGGAAATTGTGTTTGAATAAAACATACTAAAAGGATAAAGGACTGTGAATTCGAATCTATTCAAAAACATGTACTTTATGTAGGTCTGCGTGCTTTTAACTGAGAAAGTTGATTTTTAATTAGATGAAGAAAAAAATCATGAATTATGCATGAATCATGCGTTTCTGTATTATCCGTCAAAAAACAAATCGTGAAAAATGATGTTGAAAAATATTGAGAGTATAGGAAATATGAAGATTCTTTTCTACCTTGTAATTGTAATCCTCAGGCGCTAGTTTGAATTTTTTTAGGTCAAGGTTATCATCGGGATCATCATCCAGTGTATAGCCATGCGTGGAAAAGTCCGTTCCACCAATGGGAACACGTCCAAAAGTGTAGCCACTTCCATCTTTGCCAAAATAAGCACTGGAAAGCAATCAAACATAAATAATTGACAGAATTCTTAGAGAAAAAATCCCAAGAGTTTGATAATACTTAATAAATACTTGTTTTAGATAGATAGACTGTCTTTGGTAATATCTTATAACATTCACTGGCGGCTCATGCCCACGAAACAGGTGAAATGCTGCACAGTAAAAGATACGAGCACTTCACCTGTTTCGTAGGTACGAGCCGCCAGTGATAATATTATAAATCAGAATTAATATTGAATTATTAATTACCTTTCAATATATTTTTAAATGAAACTTATTCAATTAATAACTACTAAATAGTTTCAATCTCGAAGCGCAATCTCGGTTGAATTTGAACAAAAGATGAATTACTCATCACAATAACGCATCTTTGTGCTCCGGACATAATTCCTCAAAATCCCGAGAGATGGCGTCAGGTATACAAGTTTATCAACAGTTTCCACCTATTAATCACATTCTTAAAGCATATCTCTCCAGAATTATACCTGAGTCAATCTAAATGAGAGGAGTCCGCCCCTCCTCCTCAGCCATCATCGTAGAAAGGTTCTACATCACTAATGAAAAAAATCAAACAAAAGTGTAAGTAGGCCCACCTCATAAGATTTTGTTGGGCCCCTTTACTGAGCGACGCTAAGTTAATTCCTGCAGCATCAGTGAATGAACCTCCAAATCCAAAAATCTCCTGATACCTTTCGTGAGGTTTAATGGTGATGAAACAGGCTGAAAATTACAGATATGACTGCTTTTTGAAATGGTTTACATCAGTAAGAAGAAAGGATTCCAAGCACGAATGATAGAAAATTTGGCAATATTGTTATAATAAATTACATCAGTAAAAAGAAAGTATTCCAAGCACGAATGATAGAGAATTTGGCAATATTGTTATAATAAATTACATCAGTAGAAAGAAAGTATTTCAAGCACGAATGATAAAAAATTTGGCAATATTGTTATAATAAATTAAAATATGAGAGTCGGTATAGTCTGTCCAAGCAAAGAAGAGCCTCTGGAAATATGGGAAAATGACTCCAGCTTGGTCAATATTTGTTTGAGATTTATAAATGTGGTCTCAATAGTAGATCAGATTGTTTCCTACAATTTAAGATCAAATTGATAATTTTTGAACAAAAATTGACCGAGTTTGAGTCATTCTCCCATCTTGCAAGAGGGTCTTCTTTGCTTAGACAGACTATAAATAAATGGAATAGGATAATAGAATTTATTGGAACAAATTGACCGGGACGGTACTAGTAAATATTTCTAGCTGTAAATACGGTAGACTGCTATGTTATTTTCATATTTATTAAATTATGAGAAACTTTATCTGAGAATTTAGCTACTGTTCAGGTTTTTTGCTACCGAAATACAGCTCATGTAGCAATATATTCTCAAAATAGGCTGAATGATATGTACAGGCTACATTTATAATCAATAATTCATTAATAAAATTATTATAAAATAAAAAATAAAATTAAAATTTTATAAAAGTATTATTATTAATAAAATAAAAAATCTTATTTTTGAAGAAAGACGGTCTACTTCATGAACCTCCTTGGTCTACTCTTACCCTATATTTGCAGTCAGTTTTAAATATAGGCTATAGCTACAATCAGATAACTTACAACTCTCTAGTAGTCCATCTCTTGACTCTATTTCCAACAAAAAAATTTGACGAGATATTATGCTGTGATTTTGACATTATTGAAACTAACAAGTTTCACAAGAATCGAGTAGAGTCAATGAGACTCTAGTCAAGTCAAGTAGGTTCTGGTTTCACAAGATTTGTAAAGTGATCAAAAATATTCTTTAAACATGGGAGAACAAAAAAAAATTGTTTAATTGCTTAAATAATACAAAAAAATGTATTATGCTTATGATTTTATGGGTGGGAAGACTCTGATGGGTAGGTTCCAAAATTTGAAAAAATTTTTCTTGGCCCAACGTTAACCTCGCCAACATGTATTTTTGGTCAGTACTGGTCACCCATCCAAGAGCAGTCCATATAGTATTCATGACTTGACATTACGATCACCAAGTAACCGCCCTCACCAAGTCATAAAAATACTTAAAAATTAATACCAATTTGCTTGCAAAAACATTATTGCTAGAATATAAAAAAGTGTTTTTTATTCAGGAAGAAATCTATGGAAAAATCTTACCTTCATCTCCATCACCTGGAATGTTGAATAATCCATTGAATATTTCAAACACTTTCCCAGCCTTGGATGTGGTATACTGTACAAATCCATTATTATTCTCAGGCTTTGAAGCTGGTTCAACAGTGTCACAAAAGGTAGCATTACAAACA
The DNA here is from genome assembly GCA_017141385.1 of Sogatella furcifera. NCBI lineage: Eukaryota > Metazoa > Arthropoda > Insecta > Hemiptera > Delphacidae > Sogatella > Sogatella furcifera. The sequence goes on along the minus strand of CM029546.1, from coordinate 57,730,695 downwards.
CACACAAATCCGTCATTTGTATGTTTTAATGCACAAGGTAGCCCCGTGGACGCTGGAAAGCAAAAAAATAACTTGAAATTGTATAAAAAAAAACATTTTGAACTAGTAAAATGAGGATTGTATAAGAGTTGTGTGAGTATTTATGTTTTGTTCAGATTCCAATACACAAGAAAACTGTAAATATTGAGTAATTTTTTATTAAATTTTCAATCTCTCTAACTAATTTATTAATACAGAAATTAGTTAAAAACCAATGAGTTTAGCAAACTGAAACAAGAACAAGAGGGATAAAAATAGAATAGCAAAGATTAATAGGTTTATAAAAGATGAATAAGTTTTTGAAAACTTGAGTAGCATACAATACTGGAAGAATGAGTTTAAAGAGAATTAAGTGGCACTCATCAACTCATGAAGGAATTGAAAATTTATACAGGGTGTTTCAGGAGGAATGTGCAATACTTCTCGGGCTGATTCCTTACACCAAGTAGACAAAAAAGTTCCACGGGACCATCGCCCAAAAACGCTTTGTTACCGAGATAACAATGGCGGAAAATTGAGATTTTTCAAAAACTATTTATTTTTCTAATTTTTTAGAGGCTTTACTGAGGTTCTAAAATGATCAATTACTATGTAAAATTAGCTGAGGAATTCGATGGAACGAGTTTCAAGTGTGTAACTTCAACGGTTATTTAGATAATTGGAAAAATATGCTAAAAATGCAATTTTTCAACAATAAGGGTTATAACTGAAGGGTTATAGCAAAATTGACAAAACATAGCACAAGTGATAAATTTGTGTTTAGTAATCGCAAAATCGCTACTAAATACAAATTTATTTCTTGTGCTAGGAATCGAATTTTGCGATTTTTGATCGCTATTTCTGTGGCTTGGGTAAGATTTAGACAATCGCTGCCATTTAACTTTTTCTTTATAATCCGACTCTCTTCAACTTCCATGAATAAAAAATACAAATTTATGATTCCTTATCCAGTTATAACCCTTATTGTTGAAAAATGACGATTTTTAAGCATATTTTTCCAATTATCTCAATAACCGTTGAAGTTACAGACTTCAGACTAGTTTCATTGAATTCCTCAGCTAATTTTACATAGGAATTGATTATTTTAGAACCTCCGTAAAGCCTCTAAAAAATTAGAAAAATAAATATTTTTTGAAAAATCTCAATTTTCCGCCATTGTTATCTCGGTAACAAAGCGTTTTTGGGCGATGGTCCCGTGGAACTTTTTTGTCTACTTGGTGTAAGGAATCAGCCTGAGAAGCAATGCACATTCCTCCTGAAACACCCTGTATATTGACTAGCTACTATCATACTAGCCATCTTCCAGCGTTTATAAAGAGGGCTCGGAATTCAATTTACGTACCGAGGGCAGCCCAAAATATTTTACATATGAAACATTTTTCCATCATAAAATATAATTATTTTCAGTGCAACAAAACGTACAAAAAATAAAAAGAGAATAGAGACTACATTTTTCCTTTCTTATCAATTGAAGAGACGATTATTATAAACACGACCTTGGTGTGGAAGAGTATGTGAAAATGATAATTGTGTTTTTATCAGCATTTAATAGTATTAATGTAAATTAATTATAACAGGCCTACTCACCATACCCAGATAAAAGTATTATGGCCAGTAAAACGAAAACTCCATTCTGTGGAATAAGCATTGTTATTTCCACTCCTCAAGAGCTCTAGAATAATAGAAACCGGTGATAACAAACGCATTGACTTACATAGAGTAAATTTTTTAAAAAATGAAGCTGACGAATTGAATTTTTCTGCGAATTTCTTCCAGAAATTGTCTCGAGAATTAATTGGCTCCAAATTATTAATTTCGAATTGCCGAAGTACACTAGTTGAGTATCATTATTATTATTAGCGTATGGCTTTTTTGGTGGGGAGACCCAAAGGTAATTCCACCTCGCCAACATAACCATGTTTCGCCAATAGGAAACATGGTAAAAGTATTGATTATTTTCACTGTAGTTTATATTCCGAGAAGTCTTTCACTTGAACATTAGAATAATCAGTGATAAAAACCCGTATTTCTATGAAACTCTTTTATATTGCGTTAAGTAGAAACCGTGAATAAAATTGTAGAAAGCGTTAGTGATTGATTCTGTTATAATTGTTTGACAAGAGGGTAAATTGTAAACTTTGAATAGTGAAATAAATGTAGCAGAATTATAAATTATTATTGTATAGCATATAATGTAATTATTAAATGTTTATTTATTTATTGAATATAGTATAATAATTAAATGTATAGAATAAATTTTGAGGATGAATCTTTTATCATTGGATATAATTTATATAATATAATATATATATGAATATAATCATATCAATGGATGATAATTTATTGATGGTTCATTTAATAATTTACAATGGAAACAATTTTTTCAAATCCATTTCCTTTAAAATAAAAGTAGCCTAATAATAATCATACTTACATAGTATAGATTCTTGAAGATGATGTTCTGCGTCCATTCACTAATTAAAAAATACATACCGATTTGATGATACACTCCATTTCAGAAGACAAGTTGTAACACTACTTTATTTGTAATGATACGAAAATATATATACATTATTATACACGCGCAAAGTAGTAGTATTCAAAAATATTGCTCCAATGCGAAGCCGGCTGTTGTGTTCGAATTTTTCAATAGCAAAACTTCAAGACATAATATGTTTTTAACTTCCTTAGTTAAGTTATCTCATCGGAAAGTGAAAGTAGGTTGCGGCAAGTTTAGAGACGATGCTAAGTAGGAGATGGACATAGCGAGACCTGTTATAACGTCAGATGAATTTGAATAAGTTTATTATGGAATTTCATCTGCAGTAGATTACATTTTTCAACAATCAAGAGACATAATTGTCCAGTTATTTTAGCATAATTACATTGAATTAAAAAATATATACTGTATATTTCTAGGAAATAGATATTTGAAATTAATTTCGAGCTGAAGAATATATCAAATCTTTCTGTGAAATTATTCAAAATATTATTGGTATAAAATGCATCATGATGATGATTATGGAATAATATTTCAACAGTGTTTCATTTGTTTTTTGTACACTATATTAATTAATTTACTAATGGTTTATTAATGAATTGGATTGTAATTTATTGATGAGTTACAACTTATAATGAATTATTAATGAATCAATCAATGGATCAACAGAACGGCAATCTTGAACATAAAAATAAAACTTTATTGTTTATCGTATAATTATGGAGAATAATATTGTCAAAGAGAGTGATAATTAATAGATAGGTGTACAATATTCTGCTCTAAAAAATAATTAACAAGTTCAATAACATTTAAATAGGTACTCAAAACATTCAGACATAAATTGATTAACTGTACTTACAACATTTATCCACCCAGCTCACATACAGACTAATTCTAGCTTCACAGTGAAGAGTATTTCATTCATTGTTGAATTTTTTAAAATTTAAATACTGATGTATTCAAAAATATATAAATTAAATTGCACTCACCAGGGAAACATCAATTCTGTTTCAATTTTCAAGGTTATAACATTCACTATAAATAACTATATCATTTCAAGAAACAGATAGATAAGGATATTCTCAAATTTTGTAGATCAGTATTCCGAAAACTGGGAAATAGAAAAAACTGGATGATAATAGGTAAGTGATATAGGATCTATAGTTCCAGTTACTATAGGATCTAACTTAGATAACCATATCTTTTATAGATGTTGAACTCTCCAACCAGACTCTTTCGCATGTAACTGGGTTCTCTGAAAAAAATAAAAAATACTTTTAGAATTAACAAAAGAAATTAATGATATTGAAACAAAATTAATTGGATAAAAATAGTATTTTGTAGGCTATAATAAATATGAAAAAATGATTATTTGTGAAAATTTACTCACTTTAATGTCCATAAACTAGAAATGTGTCATACTTGAACACTGCCATTGATAGGTCCAAGCAAAGAAGACATTCTGGCAAGATGGGAAAATGACTCCAGCTCGGTCCATTAAATGACTCAGCTGGGTTCAATTAATGATATTGAAACAAAATTAATTGGATGAAAATAGTATTTTGTAGGCTATAATAAATGATTCTTTGTGAAAATTTACTCACTTTAATGTCCATAAACTAGAAATGTGTCATACTTGAACACTGCCATTGATAGGTCCAAGCAAAGAAGACATTCTGGCAAGATGGGAAAATGACTCTAGCTCGGCTAATATTGGTTCAAAAATTACAAATTTGGTCTCAAATTGTAGAGCAAAATGTTACCTAGAATTGAAGGCCAAATTTATAATTTTTGAATCGATATTGGCCTAGCTGGAGTTATTTCCCCATCTCGCTAGAATGTCTTCTTTGCTTGGACAGACTACTACAATGATTAAGTGAGATATAAATTTGTGTTGGGACTCTACTTGGAAGGCGTTGAAGCACATTTATTAAACTGAGTACTAGTTACACTCACAGATGGCTGTCAAATATTTATGATTTATCATTAGAATGATTCTCAAGTGAAAGTACTTATACTTTATGATTACCGCATTGTTGTTCACTGAACAATAACATCAAATGAACAGAAGTGGCTAAATAGTTCGAGGGGAAAAAGAAGAACAGGGAGAAGAAGAAGAGGAAGAAGAAATGAAGAAGAAATAAAAAAGTTAAAAGAGAAAGAAGATGATGATGAAGAAAGAGAAAAGAAGAAGAAGGAAGGAGAGAGAGAGAAAAAGGAAAGAAAGAAGGAGAAGAAAAAAATATGAAAAAGAAGAAGAAGAAGAAGAAGAAGAAGAAAAAAGAAGAAGAAGAAGAAGAAGAAAGAAAAAAAGAGAAGAAGAAGAAGAAGGAAAAGAAGAAGGAAGAAAAGAAGAAGAAGAAAAGAAGAAGAAGAAGAAGAAAGAAGAAGAAGAAGAAGAAGAAGAAAGAAGAAGAAAAAGAAGAAGAAAAGAAGAAGAAAAAGAAGAAAAGAAGAAGAAGAAGAAGAAGAAAAGAAGAGGAGAAAAAGAAAAGAAGAAGAAGAAAAAGAGAAAAAAGGGGAGAAAGAAAAAGAAGAAGAAAAGAAAGAAGAAAAAGAACAATAAGATCAAATAAACAAAAGTGGTTAAATAGTTCGCGCAATCTGAGAAGAAACGCCGTTATAATCTCAAATGTATTAAAACAGCGTGTCTTCTCAGCTTGAGCGAATCATATACTGAGCGACGTGACTGAATTGGTTTCACAAATTGTCATTTGCAATTATAATCACTTTTCACTATAAGACAAGGCACGTATTTCACATCAATCCATATTCCACAATTCACGTATTTCATATTTATGATACAGTAAATGTTTAATGACTATAATACCGTACTCACTTTCAACATTTTGACAATAGTATTCTTTCCGCATTTCCTTATTTACAAATGTTCCACCATGACTGACTGACTCTTGATCGAAAATAGATTTTTCCCTTTGTATTGTTCTCATAAATTTCTCCCAATCTCCAGCTCCTAGTATTTGTTAACTTATATGAAATTCCGTCTCCTCACTCTGCTCTCACTCCGCACCATGATTCAATTTTTTATATCTCAACTCGATACTACGCACAGGCCATAGTGCCCATGTAGGCTCATTTTATTACAGAATTGTAAATAAAAGTTTAATCTAGTTCTGTATTTTTCATAATATTGCAATCATCAGAAACAAAAATTTAGTCTAGTACTTTAATTATCTATAAGATTGTATTATTAGTTGATAAAATATTATTCCATGTACTGTATATTGATTGTGGAATAAACGAGATTTTGATTTGATTGATTAAATTAAATTTTAAACTTAGGGTTGTTTAAAATAATTGATAAATAAAATGGGAAATCAAATACCCTTTTTAAAAAACTTTAGAAGTATTATTTTACAGATATATATTATGATAATGGGCTGAGTGCCGAAACATGTCTGTAAAATATTTATTTATTTATTAGATACATCACAATTATACTGATAGGTGAAAACACAGACATGTGTCCAAATTGTCTTCGCTCCTAATTTGGATAAAAATATTAGAAAAGGTTATGTTCAAACTCACTATTTCAAAATCACAAATTTTCACTCCCGAATATAAAAAAGCTATGAATTATCGATTTAGAATATCGAACTGTTAATATTTTATACATTATTTTATTCACATTGATAATGTCCCGAAACATGTCTGTAAAATAATACTTCTCAAGTTTTTTAAAAAGGGAATTTGATTTTTCATTTTATTTATCAATTATAATACAGTAGTATAATAATATTTAAAAAACAATGTTTATTAGACAATAGCCTACAATATTCTAGATTGAACACAAAAATTGGAGATAAAATCGACATCTTAAACAACTGTGTGGAATCAGACATTTGTATGAAGATATTTTTTTTTGTATCTACCACCAAAATGACTAAATTTGCAAAGGAATTTTGTAAAGTAAGTTCAACTCACTCAACGAGAACCATTCATCAGTCAGACCAGCATCCTTACGAGCCGACTCCAGTGCTCTGCGAATCGCGAATGTGACATTTACACTCAAATTTATTGCTGGCTCTCCAGTTGCTAAAAAATAGAAAAAAAAGTGAAACAAAAAGAATAAAACATTGTGAAAGAACCGTAAATTATTATTTTTTCAACATTAGAGCAACGAAAATTTTGGGTTACATCTATATGGATTAATAACACAATTAAGATTATTTGAAAAAGATGAATATAGTCTGTCCAAGCAAATAAGACCCTCTGGCAAGATGAAGAAAATGACTCCAGCTCGGTCAATATTGGTTCAAAAAATTATCGACTTGGTCACAATCGTAGGAAACATTCCTGATCTACAATTTGAGACCAAATCGATAATTTTTGAACCAATATTGACCGAGCTGGAAACGTAATTTTCTCATTTTACTGCCAAGGTCTTCTTTGCTGGACAGACTATACCTACCTCTTCATTGAATAAACAGAATTTAATATGTGGATTAAATTTACCTTTAGATCTGAATACACCTCCCGGGTTGCCTGCAATTTTTCAAAAGGGTTATTCGGAAATCGATTGGAATGTCTTTGGCTCCTGGGGGTTTGTAGGTCTGAAATCAAAATTTCATCAGAAAAAACAATACAAATGATAGAATAAATAACGAAACAGTATAAAATAGTAGTTTATGCAACGGTTGTATAATGGGGGCCTTTATAGCATGAGGTGAGATGTTAGAGCCACGAGCGAAGCAAGTGCTCTAAATATCTCACGAATGCTATAAAGGCCCTAATAACCGTTGCATACACTGGTCTTTTATCTACGACCACCAGCGTAGTTATCAGTATCAGACATTAATATCAGCTATCTGTAAGTGTACGCTATTATAAAAATCAACATACCGTCGTTTATTTAACTTCTTTTGTCTTCAGCCTACTTGAACTGTTATGATAATCAACTTATTACTTGTTAAATATGTTAAATTACAAATATCAGTCAAGACCACAAAACCATTAACAAGCAACAAAATCGTGAGTGTTGTTGTAAAGTGAAAGTTAAAGCATATTCACTAACAGATTAATTATAAGTATATTAAACTATTTAAACTTTGGACTATTCAAATTAGTTAAATATTCAAATACGTAAATTGAAATATTGACGAAAAAATACTGGTAGGCTACTCAATCCCAATTGCAGTTTTGATTTTGAGGTTAGTTGAACACTGTTCACTTTTTATCACCTGATTTCAAAACGAAACAAGGAATGTATTGGAATATATCATAAAGTGGAATTTGGACTGTATCGTAAAGTTCCTCCTGTATCGAAAAACGTTCATTATGACATGGTTCTAAGATTCCATTTTGAAATGGTAGTCATTTCGATTTCAATTGTAAAACTGAAATAGGAATTTTTCAATACGCCCCTAGATAAACATTATTTATGATAATGACAACGTGAATTTTCTTCATTGGTGAAAACCAATATGCTATGTGTTTATCTAATTGACGGCATTCTATGTTGATTAAATCTTATTGTCTTCCGATCTATACTAGAATATAAGCAACTTCCGCATTGGAAAACGTCATATTCCGCTCGCATATTATACGTGATAAGGAATCTATATGTAGAATATACTTACAATATATATATATGGTTCAAATATAATCACAAATTCATAAATTACATATTTCAACAACATAATGCACCCATAGGCATGCACCCAACTAGACTAGGCAACTGTGTAGAGATGTCCAACGGTTGGTTGGTGAATGTCCATTGATTGATGCTCAGCTCTGTCTGGACAGTCTGGAAGCTGTCTATGAGAGCGAAATGATTCAGCTGAGATATTTCTTGACTTTATAAGCTCTCGCAGACCACTCGCAGACCACTCGCCGACTGTCCTGACAGAGCTGAAGCACTAATAAGAGTCATTTGTCAATCGCCAGCCTCGTTGGCGTCTGTTATAAAAATAATTTCAAATCGATCACCTCACCCAAGTTCTATCAGTGAGTAATTTTTGCCCGATCGAAAACCAGTTGTTCAGTAAGATAGTAGCCGAGACCCATGACGTAGGCGCCCTCTAAGATCATATCCGAGTCAACTTGTGGGCTTATACTCACGCCGGCATCCTCCAGAATATCGCAACGGATTTATCTATTGAATCACAGAGAAGTATTAAATATTCACAGAAGACTAAATAAAAGATCATTTGCCAAATTAAACCTTTGGACTATTAGTACCGCAAAATTACCGTTCAAAATATTTAACCAAAAATATTAATTCGAGAATATTACGAAAAAAATACTTTTTGTAGATAGTTAATCTCAAATTTTATATGACGTACAAGGTTTTGAATTTTGGTCCAAAGTTAAAAAATATGTCGAATTTTTCTTTTATGGTGTAAAATTTAGTGTTTAGGAATGGTTTATAACATAACCTGTTTTATTTGGTTTGTTTGTATAAATTTAAGAGGAACAGTTTTGGACTATGAAGCCTGTTGTACTCTTTGATGTGAAATAACTAAAAATTAAAGATAAATAACGAGCGATTTTAAAAAGACTGTTGAATAAAAACAGTTTGTTACAAAAATACGTTTACATCACAATATTAAAGTACATGAAAAAGCGTTTTCTGCAGGAGTAAAATGTCTGTTATTTTTGAAAATAACTCCAGGAAAATGGCGTCCGTTTAGACACACATTCCTTGAGCCAAACCTTGAAGAGACTCATTATATTGCATAGCATTGCCAGTGGGATTTGACCAACTTCCTGCTGCCGGATCCGCTCTTTCAGGGCTTCAATTGTTCGAGGATTGTTCTCCGTAATCACAGGATTATATTGGATCCGGTTGGAAGTTGGTCAAATCCCACTGGCAATGTGATGATCAAGGTCCGGCTCAAGGAATGTGTGCGTCTAAACGGACTCCATCTTATTGGAGTTATTTTCAAAAAATAACAGACATTTTACTGTTGCCAGAAAATGCTTTTACGTTGTCTTTTAATATTGTTATTTGAACATACATTTTTTGTAAGACTGTTTTATTTAACAGTCTTAGTTTTCTTTTATAATGCCTCACCTTGTACAATCAACCTTTATATTGGATTAAAAAACGGACACAATGAAGTTCAAAACGTATTTTTTACAAATTTCGATGAATATTTTTAATAGAGGTTATCTATTGAATTACAGAGAATAATTGAAAATATGAAAGAAGCCTTAATAAAAATAGGTTTCCATTGGGTACTACAAATCTATGGACACTTACCTATTTACATCTACATCTACATCTATTTACATCTATTATATCTACTTATCTACAGACACATGTCGTGCACAATATTCAATAGAAACACGTAAGTTAGTTGTATGAAACAACGCAAATCTAAAATCAATGACCAGTGTGGGTTGCTCTATATAACTCCGTGTTCCTATTGCATCTTTTGCACGACATGTCCCGTGTTTTGTAGTAATGAAAATCTACCTAAACGGATATTGCGCTACATAATTTTAAAAAATGTTTAAAAATATTTTTCACCTGTTTTTCGCCGGTCAGTACATCAATCTCGACTTCTATTACACCAGCAGCATGAATTTCATAGTTTGGTATGTCTCCTGCTTTATACCTGAAAATTGACAAAACTATTTGTTGTGAGTTCGGGTTTCGATTTTCACCTGGAATAAGAATAAAGGAAATCACCCTTAGAAGACTTCATTCCTTGAATTCAATTAGATTGATTTGTTCTTCAATCTTGATATGAAATTTCCGTGTAACTATTTTTTTAAAACTCCATTATTACTTATTGATTTATTTATGAATCATCATCACATTACATCATTGTCCGGGAATATTCCCATTTGATAGGTAAAGAATATTGTAAATTGGTCTCATAATAATATATATAATAATGAGATAACTATTGATATGTAAAATAAAACTTATTTTAAAAGGGTATTAAGATCTCCATCAATTGAAAGTTTTGATAAGTACAGTGTCCATAAGAAAAAGTAAACATACAATAGCATAAAACTATATCATACAATCGAAATCAATACATATCCGTTCACAGTTATATACAATTTATTGAAATAAATTAAATTTCACCTTATAATCTATCAACAATAAACTTCGCCACCGATTAGAAGTGGACTCTCTCAGTTATCAATTGACCATTGACAGATCATTGATCAGTACATCATATTTATACTTATAGTCTGTCCAAGCAAAGAAGACATTCTGGCAAGATGGAAAAACGACTCCAACTCGATCAAAATTGGTTAAAAAATTATAAATTTTCAATAGATCAGAATGATTCCTTCATTTTGAGACAATTTTTTTATTTTTGAACCAGTATTGAGCGATCTGGAGTCATTTTCCCATCTCGCCATAATGTCTTCTTTGCTTGGACAGACTATAATAGTTTTTGAACCACTGCAATGAGTTTATTTGTTAGAGTGATTCGTTTTTATGTACAATAATTTAATATGCTTCTAAGATAATAATAAAGCGAATTAGTTTGGAATATTGCTTACAAGTGACTGGCATGCATGTCGATATGTCTAATGGCGGCAGCATTTACAAGCTCCTCCCAAGTGGCATCCGGCATTTCTGCTCTAATCGGCTTCAACCGTGCATTGATCTCTTCACAAGCCAATTTCGTAGCCTGCAATCAACAAAAATACAAATTTATAACAAGAAAGATGAAGTTTTCATTCTTAATTGGTGCCAAAAAGTTGTAACAAGAAAAAATTCATTATTACTTTCTAAAGTACAGTAAACTTATAACAGGAAAAATTAAGTCCCCTCTTCAGAAATACTTATTGCAAAAACAAGAGAATAAAGTTTCCCTTCTAAACAATTAGTGCAATATGCATCTAATTAACAATGATCACACAATTTGTAGAAGTGGTCTTTTAATTTCCAATGTTTGAGAATTACTGTAACATTATATTTATGATTAAAATAAATTATTCAACTTTTATTCAAAAATTATTAAACAATTTGCATTGATCTCTTCACAAGCCAATTTCGTAGCCTGCAATCAACAGGATGTAAATAAGACAGCAATGTAAATAAATAAAATAAATAAATAAATTTATTCAAATTTGTTTTTAAGAAAGAATAAATGTATTATGTCGCTATAGGGATCACCTACTGCCTCTAATATGAGGACTAAACCTAATACTATGTGGATTACCTAGAGGCTCAAATACAAACTTTAATTATCAAAAAAAGTCTAAATTATCTTTTTCTGAGTACTGCATTCTTAATTTTTTGGTTTTAGAATACAGTACGGTCTCTGTAGCTCTCAGATATGTATTCATTTTTCAATTTGATTTCTAGAAGCAAAAGACGATTTATGTAAAGTATGTTATTGACAGGTATTTTGAAACATCTTATATCAAATTTTCATCTTCTTAAAATATAATTGCACTATGTACACACAGCTTCATGAAGCCAGGCCTTTTTTTCAATTACAATAGTCATAAACATTCAATATTAATTTTCTACTTTTTGAGTAGTTGTGAAGGTGATATTGTGGTAGTTATCCATATTAAATGAAAAGACGTTGTCAAACCACTGATTTATTAGAAAATCGAGATACCGGTTTCGGTTGTTACACCATTATCAATAACTGGTAAACTAAAACTTGAAAAACAGAGCAGCAGTATTTCTTTAAGTTTCAGTTTACCAGAGATTGATAATGGTGTAACAACCGAAACTGGTATCTCGATTTTTTAATAAATAAGTGGTTTGAGAACGTCTTGTCTTTTCATTTAATTAATTTTCTACATGAATACTCAAAAGACTCAGATAATATCTTGTAAAAGATCGATAAAATCAAAATAATTTCTTAGAAATTTACAATTTGGTTAAAAAACATCAGAACATTTAATAATTATAATCGATCTGTAGTGTAGCAGATATTTTCCGTATTGTATATTCTTATCTCTTTCCAATATTCATTCAATTGCGTATTATTTGAAAAATAGAAGTCAAATTCACTGGCGGCTCGTGCCCACGAAACAGGTGAAGTGCCCGTATCTTTTACTGTACAGCACTTCATTTATTTCGTGGTCACGAGCCGCCAGTGGTTAAATTCATCTATACACTATACTGCACTTTTGTCACTGTTTTTTTATTTTAAATAATAAGAATCACTCATTATTTATGTTGTTTTATTATAAATAGTCGACACATGTGATGCACTAAAAAATTATTGAAAAAGGGTGCTGTGTTTATTATTTGAAATAAAAAAACTACACTGCAATTTTATTGAAGAAAGTATGTAATTTACCGATATAATTATCTCGGTAACATTTCAAGTCCCTTATAACTTCCTCATTTCAAGGACGGGAAAAAAGTCACAAAGTTTGTATGTCTATTTTAGAAACACACTGTGTTTTTTTGTACTGATTTCCTACCTCATTTAATTGTTGGATTTTTTGAAAAAATTAATTGATTGAATTAAAAAACTCACTAAAGCGACTCCTTCACTGGTGACACTACCTCCAGTCATTCCATTATTTGGGCACGTGGCAATGGACATGGCCCTAATTTTCACGTAATGAAGCGGTATATCCAATACATGAGCACATACCTGTGCAACCTGCAATCAGAGTCAAAGGTTTTTTCATAAAATTTTCATTAAAATATATTTTGTTTGATTAAAAATGTTGTAATATGGGCCTGATTCGTCAGGCCCGTTTCGACAGTGCAAGACATATGCCGCGAATGCCTCAGGACGCATGCCACGGACTAAGGATACCGGATTTGCTCGCTGCGAGGCAAACGCGGTGCACAATTCGAAGCGAGCAGTGTGCTTGTCGGTAAAAGATCCGTGCTCAAAGGTGCCTCGAACCGAGGCATGCGTTCAGTGGATATAGTCTGTCCAAGCAAAGAAGACCCTCTGGCAAGATGGGAAACCGACTCCAGCTCGGTCAAAATTGGTTCAAAAATTATGAATTTGGTCTCAAACTGTAGGAAACATTCAGCTCTAGAACTTGAGATAAAATGTATAATTTTTGAACAAATATTGACCGAGCTGGAGTCATTTTCCCATCTTACCAGAATGTCTTCTTTGCTTGAACAGACTGTACCAAAAATCACAATAACATTCACTCACATATGTTACTTGACGTTGAGAGAATTGGCCACCGTCCACAGAGTACTGGTAAGATACTGACACACGCTTACACATTGAGTACCTCGTCACTGGGCACACACACGCAGGTCCAAGGCACGTTTAAGGCACTTTCTCCTATATACACGACACGACGGTTGGCCGCAAACGCCAATCACAGCTCTTGTCTTGTCCTAGATCTCAATCAATAAAAGCTGTTATTGGCTCTTGCAGCCAACCGTCGAGTCGTGTCGTGTACAGGAAACCTACAATTTATGAGCTGAGAAGCGTAACATAGAAATTAAATTTGTTAATAAGTGAGTCTATTAATCAATCACTACGGCAATATTGCTTTTTTGGAAAATTATCTTTTAGAATTGTTGACCGCACGTTCAAGTCTGTGAATCAAAGTAAATAGATATAGTCTGTTCAAGCAAAGAAGACCCTCTGGCAAGATGGGAAAACGACTCCAGCTCGGTCAAAATTGGTTCAAAAATTATTGTAAATGTGGTCTTAATAGTAGATCAGGTTGTTTCCTACGATTAAGACCAAATCAATAATTTTTGAACCAATATTGACCGAGCTGGAGACATTTTCTCATCTTGCAAGAGGGTCTTCTCTGCTTGGACATACTATACTAGAACATTTTTTTCAACTTGAAGATTCTTTTTCTATTCTATTCTCCGCAGTGAGTTTTAATTGAGTTACTCACCTTTGTGTTCAAGCCCTGGCCACATTCAACGCCTCCATGAAAAACAACCACGGAGCCATCCTCGCCGAATATTGAGACATGTGAATGTAACCGGCCATAGAAAAATATTGGATACCGCATTGGTACCAGCGACATGCCTCGCTTTCGCCATCTGTTCGACTGTTGAGAGAAACATTTTTTTGAAAACTATATTGAAAATCTATATCCACAACAATATCAGAAATATTATACTACATACAAAACTGTATTTAAAATCTAAATTAAAATCCATTATTCAAAAAGTTTCAGTAATAAATCAGTAATAGTAAAGGTGCTTTCACTCTATGTATGTATGCTTATGCCGTATTCGGTGGGGAGTTCCAAAAGGAAGGTCCACGGGCAAAATAACCTCAATAATTATCCTCGATGGGAAATTGTGGTATTTCTTGAAATGATTTACGGAGATTTAACCCTAGATGACACCCAACACAACTTAATTTGATGAATTGTTCCATTTGGAATACCCTATTGCTTTAAATTCAAAATTTTTATAATACTGTAGCCTACACGGTGTTTCTCCTGGACTATATAAATTCTTGATTGAAGTGCTGCGAAGATATATAACCTAATTTCGAACTTCTTCATCAAAATTTGGTACAAAGACGTTTTGGACAATAGTCTGTGTTTTCAACCAATAAGTTTACAAGTTTCTGTAAATAAATAAATAAATAATTTTCTTTGTTTAACTTTGTTTCTTGTTTATGAATAGTTTCTTGTTTTAACTTTGTTTGAATGTGAAAGTATATCTGTGTTGAAGTGCAAAGACCTACCTAATATTTTGGTCCAAATTCTGATTCAAAATTATGGAAGGAATAGAAAGTGCCTGTTTTTCTGGATCATTATAATGATTATGTGAACATGACAATATTGTGATAGATAAATAAATTAATGTTTCAATCTGTTTCGTTTCAACTAGTGTGCGTTCGCGTTGGTTTGTGGATATGTGTTTCTAGAATGCTAACTTTTAAGAATACAGTACATGCAAATGCACAGTTGAAATTTTTCAATTTCTCGATTTATGTATAGACTGGTTGGTCGCACACAGTTGACAATCCTTCGAAATGGTAACTGTTCAGTGCTGCCAGCAGCTGAAAATAGTTGCAATTCACCATCTGTCTCTCATCACATCTCACCAGCGGTAGGTTGGCAGAAGTGATTTTACACAAAAATTTTCAGATACGCGCTTGTGCAGATACAATCTTCCTCCAAGTGGCCATTTTGAAGCACTGTGTATAATCCGATTATACTAGTTGAAATAAGCAAACTCACATTGTTGAAAGCTTCAACAGCAGCCATTCTTTCATCGTAGCTGGATGACACTTTCAGAGAGTCAACAATGGTTGACGCAGGAGATGCTAGCTGAACGAAATTGGCCAATCTTACTGCTAGCGGATCTTTTTTCGTCACAGTTGCAATGTGCTCCATTATACTCTCAATCATTGCTATCGCCTCGGTTGAACCTGTAAAAACAACAAACACATTAAAAATTGAATCGAATTCAATAATTATATAAATCCTTGAATTTTATTGCAATGACAAAATAGTCCGGAAGTTAAATTAACCCCTGCTGTCAATGCTGTAATTGAGGGTATGAACATTATTAAAAGCGAAAAAGGCAAAATTGTCTTGCGTCAAATGTTAAAATAGGTGACTAATAACCAATAGTAATAAAAGGTAATCACTGATAAAAGCATAAAGAGCATGAACCAATAAGCTTTGAAGAGTTACAACTTTCAAACCATCCATGTACTCTATTGCATGATCGCGTTGCATGAACTAGAATGATACAGTTTCAAGTTGTCAGTTGATACTCAGTTGGAGCGTTGCAACTCAACGCTATCTAGCGTGTTTGAATACAGCTACACACTAAGCCTTTCTGTTATCAACTAAAAGTTTTTTATAGAGCCCTATTATCAGCAAAATTCTACAAGCATCGAACTTATTATGTATATTGGTTTTATGAGATTTTCTAATGAAATATGGAGTTGCGATAACTCGTCATATTTTTCTAAAACCAGGAAACATTCAAAATGAGTTGCAATGAATGCAATTGACATCACAATTCTTTAGAGAAATCAATTTTTCAATATTACCTCTTGCCATGGAAAGCTTTGGGAATCAGACTATGAACAAACAAGGTGTTCAATTTGATATACAAAGATGTTTTAAACTAATTTTTTAGAATCACTCCAATTATATATAATATTAAATATACAGGGTGTCTAGCAATTTGCATGAATGAAATTCAAGACTTTTTCTCGACTTTTTCAAGGCAAAGTTGGAGTTTCTCTATGCATTTTTAAACATTGCAACTCGAACTCGTGATATGATTTTATGTCTAAAACACCACCCTATATCTCAAAATAGGGTAGGCTATATTTAAATATATACATAAAAACATACTATTAACATATTTTATGTTCACATATAGTACGGTGCAATTAGACTCGAACCTCAACATCCAAAGCGAAAGGACGATTCCTACTCCAACTTGTTCTATCCAACCCTTCAATGTTTGGTAAAAAGATCCACCCTTTTGAGCGTTGGGTTTAGAGGTGGATTGAAAGTAAATTTTTACGTAAATAGGTGCCGAACCAAGCATAGGACGAAAAAATTTCATGCATGTGTTTTCTAGAGAATAAAATTTGAAAGACATCGCGACCAATAACAACTCTGTATCATCAACCGTTCCCAAGTTACAATTTTTTGAAAACTCCATAGTTTTTCACAGGAATTATTCCGTTCCTAAGTTTCTAACTTTGAATTGGGAACACTTGCAAATATCAATCTTCGATATCAAACACTAGTTCAGGCCCGCCCAATATGAAAATAGCTCAACATGCGGAAAAATGAATAACTTTATAATCTATGAATTTTCCGACTTAACTTCAAATTCAGGATAATTCCCGACTTTTCCCGACCTTATTTAATTTCCAGACTAATTCCCGACTTTCCCGACTGCTAGACACCCTGATATATTATTAAATTATATATAAATTGATAGGGTGATTCATGACCATAATTTAATCGAAATTTCTAGCCGTAATTACGCATTCATAAGTATACTACGTGATGCCAAAAAACAATAATCGCAGTTAACGATAAGGTCTCGTCTCTATCTTCTAACTAATTGAAAACTGACATAATAAGGCCAGTATTACACGATACCGTGATAGTTATATAATAATTCTCTGATCATATGGAAAGAGATGAGAATTTTATACAAAATCATATGAAAGGAGATGAAAATATGATTTCGTATTTTCATCTCTTTCCATAAGATCAGATATGAACATAGAACTATTAAGGGGGTCTTAGACGAGACGTGTACAAGTCGCTTTTCACAAGTCACTTGTACAGTCGCTTTTTACTAACCAGCTTCTACTTACCTTGGAGGCGCTTGTGGGCGTTTAGACAAATTATTAAGAAGTCACTTTTAAATATCAGCTTGTCACAACAGCTGTTGCAGTAATCTATTTATTTTCAAGAGAAATCTCAAACAATTAGAGTTATTGAGTAATAGAGTAGAAAGTTAATGGCTGTAGTAAATAGGTTCAAAACTTTTCTCTGGAAGCGCTGTAGTAAAAATGTTTCAAATTTGTCACTAGGAGCGCTGTAGACTTTCACGTGACAAGCTGGTAAGTTCAACAAGTCACTTTCTACATTCTGAACACGTTCAGAATGTAGCTGTCCCGGGGCTTGTTACTTACCTGAGGCTTGCTTCTGTCCTATAACCTGGCTTGTTGGTGTTTAAACGAGACATGTAGCTAGCCGCCAGTAAGAAGCGGCTTGCTACACGTCTCGTCTCTACGGCCCCCTTTATTGTGTAGTACCGGACTAATATGAAGCATGTATTGTGTCTTTTGATTTAAATAAATCACCTAGGCATAGTTAAATTTAATCTAAATGACAAGTCTAAAATTCACCACTTTCGCTGTTGGAGCGCAAATGAAGCAACCGAGACCGCCTAGCTTTAAATAAATAACACTCATACCGGAAAATACGCAGCAAAAATAGAATAGAATGACTTCTTTATTCTAATGACGTGGCGAAGTTTGGACAGTAATGTCCACTCTACCACTTATAAAGCACGTATAAAACAAAAATGAAGAATAATTGGTTTGAGACAACTGACCGGGACCCCTGCACCAGGTATTGGGTGCTTTGTCGGTTTTAGCCGCATAGCCAATCAGCGTCCAGCTACTAGAATCGTAGACGCTGGACAGGTGCAACAACGTGACAATCACAGTCAAGATCTCATTAGTCAATGCACCGAAATCCTCGTACACTTTTGCCTCCATTTTCTGGATTTGGCCACTGTCATCCACGTCAACCTTGTCAAAATTAAAAGCTGATTTAGTACAATTCAACTGATTGATTCATATAAATGCAATATTTGTTGTCATAAGTTGGCATTGACAACAGATTATATTATTCATACATAATACATACGATTTTTAGGCTGCTTACACACTGGTGTATTGTATCATGTATTAAGCCTCATATTTTGAAATTCATCTTTGTAATAACATATGAACTTGTTTGCAAAGAGTTTAAAGGAATATCTGGTGAAATTATCATTGTATTCTTTTCAAGAATTTGACATTGATTTCTGATTGAACTCACAGTTTCTTCTTTATTAGTCTTTTGTTTGTAGATACTAGGCTAACGTATGTATTATATCTAAACATAATTATATAAATTGTAGTTTATTGACACTGTTCGATATATTTATTACATGTGATGAATAAAGACTATTCTATTCTATATTCTATATTCTATATTCTATTCGATTCTATTCTATTCTATTCTATTCTATATTCTATTCTATTCTATTCTATTCTATTCTATTCTATTCTATTCTATTCTATTCTATTCTATTCTATTCTATTCTATTCTATTCTATTCTATTCTATTCTATTCTATTCTATTCTATTCTATTCTATTCTATTCTATTCTATTCTATTCTATTCTATTCTATTCTATTCTATTCTATTCTATTCTATTCTATTCTATTCTATTCTATTCTATTCTATTCTATTCTATTCTATTCTATTCTATTCTATTCTATTCTATTCTATTCTATTCTATTCTATTCTATTCTATTCTATTCTATTCTATTCTATTCTATTCTATTCTATTCTATTCTATATCCATTCATATTCAACCTATTCTATTCTATTCTATTCTATTCTATTCTATTCTATTCTATTCTATTCTATTCTATTCTATTCTATTCTATTCTATTCTATTCTATTCTATTCTATTCTATTCTATTCTATTCTATTCTATTCTATTCTATTCTATTCTATTCTATTCTATTCTATTCTATTCTATTCTATTCTATTCTATTCTATTCTATTCTATATTCTATTCTATTCTATTCTATTCTATTCTATTCTATTCTATTCTATTCTATATTCTATTCTATTCTATTCTATTCTATTCTATTCTATTCTATTCTATTCTATTCTATTCTATTCTATTCTATTCTATTCTATATTCTATTCTATTCTATTCTATTCTATTCTATTCTATTCTATTCTATTCTATTCTATTCTATATTCTATTCTATATTCTATTCTATATTCTATTCTATTCTATTCTATTCTATTCTATTCTATTCTATTCTATTCTATTCTATTCTATTCTATTCTATTCTATTCTATTCTATTCTATTCTATTCTATTCTATTCTACTCTATATGTTCAATATCCAAGATCATAATCAACCTATGTTATTATGTTATTATATGATACACCAGTGTAAGCAGCCTTGCATTCAGTCAATGCATTATTTTATACTGCAAACTAACAAAGATTATTGCAAAACAATTTCCCAACAAAGGTAACATAATTATACTCTACTTATCATTTTACTGCAATTAGTCCATTCCGGGAAGCCTTTCATGAACTATTCATTGATTTGTTAGTGAATTTAATAAATAATGAAAACAAGTCAAGTTCTGTAGGATGAAGTCAAAAGAATAAATTGAATAATAAGAGCTCAATTTAATTAGTATTGCCAACTATGAGGACATTAATTTGTTCATTAGCCAGTTTTTTAGCCTTGATCTGAAAATTCTGAATGATTGAGCTTGTTTTAAATGCGATGGCAATGACGAATTCAAGACTTTTGGTCCATATAGGTACTTGATTTGGTCCATAGGACTTTAGGTCCATAGGACTTTTTGGTCCATATAGGTCCAAAGGATTTCATTCTACTCTTTGACCTTCATTTATGATTATAGATGTTGGATGTATTGATGTTAGTTCAAAACTAAAAATAAAGTTGGTGACCGGTTAAATTGAAAATGACTGGATTGATTTAATTGGAATTGGAAAAAATGATTAAGGTAAATGTTAACATGAATTCATGGAGTTAGCAATCATTAATAGATTAATAGATAATAGAAAATTACCTGAAAATAGAATAATTCATTATAATTACCTGATAATCGACCATAGCCGGGTTGCGTTTGCCTACCATGCGCATATTAGTTTCAATGGAGAGCACTAGCCGCACGGCACGTTGACTGATATGAGCGCCTAGGGCGCAAATAGCCGCAAACTGGGGCGACCGAGTTAGTTTGGCGCCGTAGCCGCCACCGATCCTTTTCACCACCACGTTGATCCTTTCAGAAAATGAGAAGATGTTTATATTTTATGTGAGTTATACATTTTATCATAATATTATGTACAGAACCTAAATATGATATATACTTATAATATACTTAAAACTCAACAAAATTATTAATATTACGGTATTTCAAGTCAGAGAAGGAACTTTATTCAGACATGAGTGATATTCATGAATAAATAATTGAGAATGAGCTAAATACGGTACTTATATGTATGTATGTATATGTATGTATGTAAGCAAATGGCTCAACAGCCCATGTAGGGCTTAGGCCTACCAGCTGGTTGCCAATTAATAAATGAATAATTCCATATACATTTTACTATACATCAGAGTTAAATAATCATCAACCAGGGTAGAGGTAACGTGTGGTTATATCTCGTTGACCCTCTCAACCATAAGCTAGCTTCCGTAACAAAGTAATGCGTGACGTAACAAAAGAGGGATTCCTTCCTGTACGATTCCGTATCAATTTTATTTTTTGTATCACTTTTGCGTATCATATGTATGTATGTCTGGCTCAACAGCCCATGAAGGGCCTAGGTCTACCAGCTGGTTGCCAGTTTCAAATTCACTCTACTATAGTATACAGTCGGTCCAAGCCAAGAAGACACCCCGGCACGACGGGAAAACGGTCCCAGCCCGGCCAATACCGGCCCAAAAGCCATAAATTTTCAATCAGAACTCACAGTCCCCGAACCAGCACTGGCCGAGCCAAGCCGCCCCCTCTACACCTATAGCAACATTGTGAGTGGACAGTCTCTTCTCTCTAATTATTGTTCTTATTAGGTAGTCTGTCCATGCGAAGAAGACATTCTGGCAAGATGGAAAAATGACTCCAACGCGAACAAAACTGGTTCAAAAATAATAAATGTGGTCTCAAACTGAAGGAAACATTCTGACCCACAATTTGAAATCCAATCCATAATTTTCCAAACAAATTGACCGATCTGCAGTCATTTTCCCGTCTTACCAGAATGTCTTCTTCGCTCGGTCAATACTGGTTCAAAAATTATAAATTTGGTCTCAAACTGAAGGAAACATTCTGATCCACAATTTGAAATCCAATCCATAATTTTCCAAACAAATTGACCGATCTGGAGTCATTTTCCCATCTTATCAGAATGTCTCCTTTGCTTGGACAGACTGTAGCAAAAATCACAATAACATTCACTCACATATGTTCTTTGACATTGAGTGAATTGGCCACCGTCCACAGAGTACAGGTGGGATACTGGGTGGCCGCGTACACATTGAGTCCCTCGTCACTGGGCACACACACGCAGGTCTGTGTCTCCATTGTGTAGTGGTACTGGTCCTCAACCGTGTATCGTCCCACAATGTGGTGTTTCACGTTATCTGTAAAAGATGTTGAGAAATCACGTAAGGAATTGGAAAAATTACGTCAGATGGTGAAATCTATTTATAATTTCTCACGTACAACTAGGGTAACTCTAGCCCTTAAGGGGGAATTCGGTCCCAATTAGAATAAGTGTTTACCTAGAATAAATTATTTATTCAAATTTGGGCTACAACTTATTTGTGTTATTCATAAAAATAGCCTGTATAAAATCATGCATTTTATAACTCGGGCCAATCATTTCACATATATTACTTTTACTAGCCGGCAGGCTCGCTTCGCTCGCCTCCGCCTAGCCAGGTATCGGCAGTGTGAGTCAAACAGGCTCGCTCACTCGCCTGCAAAACCTCTGTCAGTGTGAGCTTAGACAAACAGGCTCGCTTCGCTCGCCTGCAAATTCCGTTCAGAAATTAATTGAACACAGCATTTATAGACCTAATCTTGGCCTGTTTACTTAATTTTAACATTTTCTGCCATTTTGTTCTCAAAAAATCTAAGAAACTCCGAAAATTCCAAAAAAAACAGTAAAACGCTAATATCGAGCGTAACCTTGGGAAGTATATCGGACAAAGTTTGAAACTTGACATTTATAATCTCGCTGAACCATTGAATTTACAGTAAGGTTTGGTCTTATCAAGGTGGAAGATATGCAACCCGCAATACATTTACAATTTTGACAAAGTGATTAGGCTACTGGTGTACTCTTGAACGGATTTCAAAAATATTTCAACACAACATTTCTAGACCTGCCCACCAAATATCAACATTTACTACCGATCGGTTTTCGAAAAAATTGAGAAAATGCCGAAAAACTATAGAAAAACTCAAATGTTTCGCAAACCCTTGGGAAGTTTCAAAAACCCATTCTTAGTAGGCGTCTAGAGGTCCAACCGAACATTTAACGCAAATTTTAACGCATTCGGTTTGGTAGGTTTTTAGTTCTGCTGGAAGAGTGAATGAATGAATGAATCAGTGCCATTTCGCTTTTATAATAGAGATTAGAGTCTATTATATTTCTGTCCTACCTTTCTTGGCGGTAGCATCAATTCGCATTGTCTCAATGATACGATCGGTCATCTGTTTATCAACTACTTCTGTCAATTGTAAAACCGGTTTCTTGACACCCTCATACTGCACATTGACCATTTCAGCGGCCTGAGCTGCAACTGCCTGTGACTCGGCCAAAATCACACCCAACGCTTGCCCGTTGAAGAGCACTTTCTTGCTTGCAAATATCTGAAAACGATACAAGTACAATATTAACACTAAGGCTGAGGCCGCACTGCCGGTGGGTAGAGCCTGGAGGGTGGAGGGTAGTTGGTAAATCTATAGAACATACACACCATCCACAGTAATACATCGTATGAATGGTATGTGTTCAGCCGCCATCTTGAAATTCTTAAATATGGATAACATAACCTCAAAAAACAGAATGACGTCATACCATTCATACAATGTATTACTGTGGATGGTGTGTACGTTCTATAGATTTACCAACTACCCTCCACCATCCAGGCTCTACCCACCGGCAGTGCGGCCTCAGCCTAACAGATAAAACCAAATAATGCAGAGATTTTTGAATAGCTGGAAAGTTGGACACATTGATTAAGAAAACTATATTGAAAAGACTGTCTCAATTTTTGTTTTCTCAATTTTATTTATTTATCTTCTACAATGACACAAAACACTGAAATCGGAGGGAAAACTAGGCGTAGACTATTATAGAGCAGCCTACTATTTCTATAGTATGTCCAAGCAAAGAAGACCCTCTGGCAGATGAGAAAATGACTCCAGCTCGGTCAATAATGGTTCATAAATTATCGATTTGGTCTCAATCGTAGAAAAAACATTCTGATCTACAATTTGAGACCAAATCAATATTTTTTGAACCAGTTCTGACCGAGCTGGAGTCATTTTCTCATCTTGCCAGAAGGTCTTCTTCGCTTTGACAGACTATATCCCAATTTTCTCTATTGAAGTCAATGTTTTCCGAAATGAGGTTATGACATTATCGTACTGTTTTAACGAATAATTTTCAATTCAGGAATAAAACTTTAAAATTTAGAATTTTGGAGGTTGATGAAAGGAATAAACTAAATTATTCATCAAAGAAACCCATTTCAAAAACTTGGAAAATATTGCACAAATTTGTAAAATTTCAAGCCATAAAATTACTAAAACCACTCTCTCACTCACTCACTCTAGTACAGCTGACTAAAAAACAAACTGCATCAATTTAAAAAATGGTAATAAATTGAATTAATTGTTGACCTTCACTCTTTTATAGAAATTTTTTCTATAATACTCATGTATGAAGATGAAATTTTGCCTTTTTTCTATTGAATATATGCTGTAGTGAGTATAGCTGATGATAGGTGGTTCCCTTCAACAACTGATGTTAGCAATTGCAGTTGTCATTTAGCTATGCCTAGATAATGTTTTTGAAATAAAATTAACAAAGACAATAGATGCTTTACTGCAACATCTATTAGAAGGTTACATCAAGTACATGAGATAGATGAAACAGTCCAAAATTTTGGCAATGACTGTACAAAAAGTAATAGCCTATCTGGCTGTATCTTATTTTATATCCAGTTTTATTAAAAAAACATTGGCTGAATGTATCATGATGCGCCAAGTCGGAAATAAAAGTAAACTCCAACGAAAACTGGCGATTGACACAAGACCAATTCAAAATGTTAATGCTTAGCAGCTCTGTCCGGTGTAGTATGTACAAAGTGTTCACCGTGCGGGAAACGTACACCGCGTCATCACTCCACCGCTACCCTCCCTCACATCAATCCCTCTCTTTCTAAACCGGTTTGTCGCGCTTCCCTCGGTTTGTCGCGCTTCGGGAGGAGGATGTTGGCGCGGCGGCCGTAAGGTGGTTAGAGGGGGGGAGACGAACTGTGCGGTAGGAGGGGAATACGCGAGCAGTGACGTCACAGTAAGTATGCGAGCATGTCGTCATCAATGATGACGTACTTGGGTGTGACGTCATTAGTGTACGATTCTAGCATAGGTACGATTCTAGCATGCGACACCGGTACAGTTGGCTCACGGTCTGCAAGAGCTTATCACATAGGGAGCAGCCTCAGCTAAACAGTTTGCTCTTGCAGACTGCCTACAGACTATCTTAACAGAGCTGAGCATTAATAAAATACATTAGCCAACCGCCATTCCCAAGATATTTCTTTGGAGAATTTATTTGCAGCAGCTAAAATATAATGAACATTGAAACGTCAATATGAAGAGAAAAAGTTCATCATTGATCTACTTATTCATTATTCGTTGTATCTTTATGTGTGTTTAAATTGAAATAAAATTGAAATTGAAATTGAAATTGAAATACTACTTAGCTGAATCCAAAAAGTTGGGCGTCTGTATTTTTATACGTAGCTTCGTCTCGTCTCTTACACGTGATGAAAGCTACTAACAGCTAATATAATCTATTATTGTCTAAAGAACTTTAAAACTTAGGGCTGTTTAAAATAATTGAAAAATAAATAAATTTTTATTTATTTAATTAAATAGATTTTTATTTATTTTTCAATCTATTATTGTCTTTTTTGATTTCAAAAACATCAACTATATCCATCTAATGACAACTCTAAACTCTAATTAACAACATCATGGAGCTCACAATAAGCAGACGATATCGCCTAACTTTTAAGCGTCAGTTATACAAAGGCGCACATCTGATCCGCTTCCTATTAATATTGAATATTCCTATTAAAATATATTATAAGATAAATTAGATTTACCTCTTCTCCGACAAATCTAGAATCAGGTGCCGATCGCGGCGACATGAAGTCGTTTTGGCCTGGAATGTCTTTAGCTGAGTAGAATCCATAAACTCCTGGCATCTTCTAAGAATTGGACAGAAGTTGTAAACAATCGATTAGGTATTTAATCCAACAATATTCTATAATATTCAGTTCAATTTGTTAATATTGTTTGTTATTAAACCGCGTATCGACAGTCCGAGGCATGTGCTACGAATGCCTCGCTGTACAGTCTGTTGACACAAAAAAGAGTACTACTACTAGTCTACTATCTACCGCGTATCGACAGTCCGAGGCATGTGCCACACATGCCTCGGACTGTCGATACCGGGTTTGCTAGCAGCGAGGCAAACGCTGCACACAATTCGCAGCGAGCAGTGCCTGTTGCCTCGCAATGCACAACGAACAATTCTACAAACTAACCTCAAAATTGTACCCCATTCCTATGCATTTTTGTGATTAAGAATTCTATTTGGGTGCAGAAGGTTCTAATAGGCAATAATAAGCATTGCCTTGAATTTTTATCTACTAATTGAGCACAAACTAACCTCCAAAGTCCAAATTATCAATTGTCAGAGCTTAGTTGCTTTGTCTCCCGCTTGATGGCGCTAGTCAATTTATTCGCGTGCTCGCATTTTTGGTTACAAAAAATGCAGATTTTTTATTATAATTATCTTTATTATAATTATATACTATACTATAATTATAATTATTTTTGATTATTGCAGATTATATTCACACATATGCCTCAGCCATGAGTTTATACTTTTTTGCGTCACCAGACTGTACTGTGAGGCATTCGTGGCACATGCCTCGGACTGTCGATACGCGGCTTTATTCTACAACATTTATATTTTTTTCGGGTAGAGCTCACTTAATAATTGAGCTGAATAAGAATTTGATTCAATAATAAGAATTAGTATTCAATAATTTTGCTTGAATGTGGGTAATAGAGAGTGATTAAACATATCCATGCCTCTGCTGGGAGTTGAACCCAGAGACCTGAGACCTGTTACTGCTCTAGCAGACTGAAGGTTGAGACGCCCAAGACAACTCGGCCAACATGGCCGGCATGAATTTTATCCGTATGGTTCAAGATACGAGTATTTATCAACAATATTTCATAACTCATTTATGGCAATTCGAAAAATTTATTAATAAATACACAGGTAATATTATAATAAGCTATCTTGTGTTAGAATTATTCTTTTGTTCGCTATTTGTTATATTATAAAGAACAGTCTCAGCCAAAAGCTGGTTTATATTATAAGCAATATTCATTGATTTTTTTCAGATTTCTACTATCATATGATTGCAGGTTTGACGTCTAGTGGGATCGGACTCCACAAATCTTTTGAAGGTTTTGAAGATTTTGAAGGTTTCCCCATGAAAAATACATAAGCTTAGGCTATAATAGAGTTTATTCTTTTCATGGAACAGTCCATTCACACTAAACGGAACAAGACAAAACAGATTTTATTTTTACTCGAACAAACACAAATCACAGCACAAATTAACTTTTAAAGAAACATTCTGTTCCGTCTGTTGTGCATTAGTATCATCTACTACAATGCTAAAGCTGTCCCACTCGTTCGAAAAGAACGTTTTGTTTTGTTCTGTTTCATCTGGTGTGAATTGGAAAATAAATAGATAAATTTATTCAATGCACTCTCTTGAATAAGTAAGTTTTTTGAACTACTAACCAATGCAGCTTTGGCATCAAGAGTGAATGATTCGGCTGGACCTTTCTTGGCAATTACAATCGCGGCAAATAACTCTCCAGGTATTGGGTGCATATCGTTTGTATACTGCGCTTCTCCTGGAAAAATAGAAAAAATAATGTTAATATTTCTATAGAATCTAAAATTATAAGAAATATTTCTATACTAATACTATAACTTTGTGTTCGTAGCAATCAATGGATTCGCTTTTGTCATTATAAAACAGAAAACACAAAACATCTTCATATTATATCAAGTAGTGACGAGATTATTGTTATGAAATTCCTTTAGCTGTAAGTTATTTGAGGGATATTCAAGATATTAAACTACAATCATGCAATAACAAAAAAAGTATTTTAAACGATTTAACCAATTTTAGCATTATTAGACTTGACTTGATACTTGGTTAAATCGGAATATTGTTACTATCGGAATATTGTATATTGAATCGGAATACTTGGTTACTATAAGCCTACACATTAAAATTTTATCCACTTTGGGACACTACTATGGTCTTGTCCAGCAAAAAAGACATTCCTTAAAAATGGCAGCTGTAATGTTGCCAGCAGTAGAAATAAAAATATTACCATAATCACCATCTTCCTCTTATTCACATCTCACCTGCGGGAGGTTGATAGAAGTGATTTTAAACTAAAATTTTCAGATCTGCACAAGTTACACATAGATACACTCTCACATCAAGTGGCCATTTTGAAGGAACATGTCAACTGTGTGCGACCATACTATATCATATCATTAACTTTGACAAATTTATTTCTAATACATTTATGTATGTTTTGTTCGCGCCTTACCTGAAGTCTGTATGTAAGCTTCTAGCTTTGGCACCGGCTTATTGACAGGCCACAGACTCTCGTCGGTGTCGAAGTCCTGAGCGGCAGAAGACACGGGACGCTCAAACAGCTGTCCGCCGCTTCTGATTTTGGGAGACAGGGCGTCGGGAAACAGGCTCAGTATAAACTGGAAAGGAAACGAAAGTAAACATTTTGTTAATCTGTAACATGCTCTAATACTTCATACACATGTGTTATCAATATTATCGAAATATTATCATAATTCTTCATGATAAGAGATGACACTCAAGTTATAGCTGACTACATGTATTTGGGCGGTTGGCGAATGGCTGTTATTGAATCTCAGGTCTATCAGGACAGTCTGAAGCTGTCTTCCAAATTGCTGCTTCTTGAAATTAAGTAATAAAATATCATCAAGTAAATACTTCTACTTACTGTACTGTTCACTAAGCTAGACGGGTACGGGTTGAGTCTTAGCTAGAAGCGTTGAAGATGAACACACCAGAGTTCGAAACGCGTCTGTAGATCAAACCGTAAGTGAACTGTACCGCAAGTAGAATGGTATACCTTGCTTGTAATACCAAATAAATCCAGGGAAGCAGCGTTCCCCAATTCTAATTGATCTTTTGTATCTAATGTATCTAATTGATAGTTTCGTCTCACCTTGTACAGCAGAGAAACAGCCATTCCTTTCCTGTATTCTGGTGATGCATCGGGAAGCACATGATCCGGTTTCAATTCTTTTTCGAGAATAGACAATGCTCCCTGAATCACCGACAAATCTAGCAGCTGTTTTCCAGATAGGAAGTCTTCGGTTTTCATTGCATGAAACTGAGAAACATGAAAACAAAGTTTGAAAACATGATGGAGAACATAATACAAATATGAAAACAATTATTGAATAGATAATGAATGAATGAGTTAATTGCCAATAAAAAACACAATATACAAATTTAAATATAGAGTAGGTTGCAAATAACAATGGACAAAAAATTTGAAAAACATAAAAAAATAATAATTCTTGTAACATTATCACTACTAGCCTACTACTTTTTACAGGCACTGCTAATAAACATATATAACCTTGGCAGTGAGTTGTTATTAATATAGTTATAGAAGGTAGTAATCTTAAAACTTCTCTTAGAGTGCAGAGAAGCTTATCCGCTTTTACAATATAATAAGTAATTACTAGTAGTTCTGTGAACAGTAGACCTCACGAAGTCACCCATGGATGGGGTATTATTCTTATATTATAGGGGAATTATATTAAGGGGAATACTCTTAGTTATGTTGAGTTCCATTAATTGCATGCAATTAATAATAACAGCTGGTTCATCATGAATAATTCTATAGTCTGAATCCTCCTATGTTCAGAAGTATAAATGT
The DNA here is from genome assembly GCA_017141385.1 of Sogatella furcifera. Lineage (NCBI taxonomy): Eukaryota > Metazoa > Arthropoda > Insecta > Hemiptera > Delphacidae > Sogatella > Sogatella furcifera. Next base: position 57,700,621 of record CM029546.1, on the reverse strand, counting down.
ATATAGTAATATTTTAGTATGGAGGTAATTCCTTTCCATAATATTATCCTTAAAATGCAATATTTCAAGAAACCTTACACATACATCGACGCGCAGTTTCAAGAGGAACATTCCTGTCAAATTTTATCAGAATCTATTGCCACGTTTTGTCGTAAATGCGGAACAAACATAAAGAGAAATGAAAAATCGTCGTCTTGAATCTAGACCTCACTTACGTTCGGTCAATTACATAATTTTAAAATTAAACATAAATTACATAATTTTGAAATTAAACATACATAAATATTGAAGTAAATCTACTGATAAATGAAAGATTTATTAAAAGAAAAAATTAAGAAGCGGTTATTTAGAGGCCTAAGACAGGTAGGTACTCACAAAGTTCGGATTGATGCCTCCAAACACAATTCTCGGTCTCTCCATTACCCGAAACTTATCCTTATCGTTCAATTTGAATAGAAATCCAGCATTCACATAGGCATGTGCGTTTTGAGCTCGAGGCATCACCTATTCAGAGAAACAAAGCTTTAATAATTTTATCCAAACAATAATACACCATAGTTGACTTGGAGCTCAGATAAAACTTTGCACTATATTCAAGCAATTTTCCATTAATTGAAATTTTTCAAATTATAATTATTGAAAAGTTACGCAAGTTTTTGATCAAATAATAAAAAGTTTAAAAAAAATAATAAAAATTATACATTTATTTTCTATTGATTGATTAAATTACATTTGATAATAACTAATAATGAGTGATTCCTAAATTTGAAATACAGTAGCCAACCTTGTAAGTCTTGAAATGGTAGGTCGGACTGCGACGGGCCGGAAGGATTATTTTCGTAATAACTTTTTTGTACATTTTGGTGTGCAGAAATTCTACCAGACCAACTCGGTTCTCCACTCCGTATGAGTCCACTAAAAACAATAAAATATTCAATCAAAATTAGATTTTGAATTAGAATTAAATTAGATTTCAAATTGTTTAGACTTTTAGGCTTCAGAAATGAAAAAATAATATAGTCTGTTCAAGCAATGAAGACATTATGGCGAGATTGGAAAATGTTCTGATCTACAGTTTGAGACCAAATTTATAATTTTCGTACCACTATTGACCGAGCTGGAGTAATTTTCACATCTTGCCAGAATGTCTTCTTTGCTTGGACAGACTATATTTGTGAGTGTAGAAATCCGTAGTATGATAATATATTGTCTTTTTATTCCATATGGAGAAAAAATTCGGCTATTATTGTTGATTTTGTAAGTAAGATAGTTTATTTCTGTACTGAAATAAGCCTTTATTCACAAAACGATGATATGTAGGGTAATTCACTGGAAAACTCATTTTCAATGTTGACGATTCTCATATTGTATGATTTTTCATCCTTACGCACAGTAAATAAAAGAGGTTCCCCTCTTTTGCGAAATGTTTAAATAGGTAAATGTGGTTTAATCAATAGCATGTAGGTAATAATTATTTCTTAATAAATAATAGTGTTTGATTATTTATAATAATGTCAGTGATATGATGACTGTACCTATTGTTAAAGAAGCACCAATCGTCTCAAGGATTAGAAATATGTCTGATGGAAATTCTCTGTACTGATGCTTTATCATCAGATTACCTGCCATGGTTCCTGTCTGTAAAAACAAGTTTTCAAATTAAAAAAAAAAAAACAATACAATTCTTAACAGCACTACATCAGTGAATTTGATTGAGGTATTTCAACTTAAAACAACATTCACTTGAGAATGAAACATTAAACACCCAATAAAAAACAGATTATTAGCCAACTACTCACAGACATATAATTTCTTCCTTACATTTCTCACTGGAAGATTACAATATTATCTCTCACAAACATTTCTCACGGGTATATTTTCCTTATTTACATCCCCTCAGGTAAGATATTATTTCCTATAATTAACTCAAAACTTAGTGAACACGTTAATAAATTCACCTTTACAACATACTCACGATTTTACTGTTTGTCGAACGCGTTTCGTGGCACTGAGCTTCATCTTCAGCGTACGCGGAGTAACAAGATACTCTAGTGAATACACTAAGATACTACCAGGACCTCCTAAATACTATTTAGGTGGTCGTGATACTACCCGCTCTTATTCATCAATTTCAACAGTAATGTCATTTCTTACCAACATTAAATGATTAAACAATAAAATATAACATTTAAACATTAAATTACCAACCATAAATTTCATTACAGGCAAATTAGTTTTCACTCACATTTCTAACAGGAATATTGGCCACCCAGTCAATGTGCTTGGCCAGCTGCTTAGCATAGGCGAAGTTGGGATTTGCAGAAACGCTTTCAAAGTATTCAATGGCAGAGGTGAGCGTTAGGTTGGCTCCCATCGCCAGCATACTTCCATACACATTGGCGAAGCTCAGCTCGCGTATGCCTTTCACATCAATAAAGTGTTTTACTTTAGATGTGGGACGGTAGACACCTAGAATGATAAAAGTGGATGAAAACACATGAGTTAAAACATGTTTGTAATTTGATTAAATAAATGTTGTAAAGGTTGGATAAATCTTTTGTTTTCCTCAAAAAGCAATAATCGTTGAAATATTTTCAAGAGATAATATTGTAGAAGATGGTTTCTTGGTCCATGACGAGCTGCTGTATGTTTATATTTATACGCAGTCAAACGGTTTTTACAGAAAAGAAGTATTTGAATTGCCTTGCTGGAGCGGAGGCCTTTCGTGCTGAGGCCTCAACATTGAAGAGTGTTGACAATGTGCTCAAGGTTCACAAAAGGCCTCCTCTCCACTCCAGAAAGGCAGTAAAAACAGTTTTATTTTGTAAAAAGCTTTTGTCTGCATTGTCAGTGATACATCCCATTGAGTACCTAGGTAATATTGATTGAAATATGGCCAGGTTCTAGTGAGCTTGTTTCTACTTATCTCAATTTTTTGAAGTGCGGGTTCAAAATAGGTATTAAAACTTTTGCATTATTTTTACCTGTTATATTACATTGTAACTATGAAACCAACGTAATACGTATAAATTCTAAATTGTTTTTTATTCTAAATAATTATCAAAGTACCCTTTTTCAATTATATATTTTTCTGCATTGAAAAAGGGTACTTTGATAATTATTTAAAATGAAAAAACAGTGATAAAAGTAGTCCTGAGATAAAGGAAACAAATTCTGCACATGTGTCGAAACATGTCTGTGTTTTAATAATTTTAAAGTTTTTCAAAAGGGTGTTTGATTTTCATTTATTTTTAATTATTTTAAACAGCCCTAAGTTTTAAAGTTCAGTTTTCAAATTCTACATTGTTTGAAGTGGAAATTAGTAATATTGAGTTTATTATCCAGGACAAAACCTGGTTTTTGAACTGTAGTAGGCTATAAATTTATACCACTGAATCCAAAAGTTGGCCGGTTTCGTCTGCTCCTTGTGCGCTCCAACGGCTGATATTGTCAATTGGAGTTTTCATTTAACTTTGCCTAGATGATGTTTTTGAAATCAAAAGGACAATAGATGCTTTACATCAGCTGTTAGTAGGTTATTATCCTTTATAGAAGGCCCTGCCCTAATAATATGGCAACGTCGCACCGTAGACACAGTCTTTCCTATTAAAGGAAGCTATGTTAGTATACATCACGTACAAAAAACGGACGAAACCTTTTTGGCGTCATCTGTAGAAGAGCAGTTTTGCGTGTGAAAGTCTGTTGCGGTCTGTTGAACAATAACTTACATTACAGACTTACAGTGTAAATCACAAATCAAAATATTTTCTCACATTATCAACGTATGAATTCAATATAGCGAAAACCCCTTACCATAAGCAGTATTCCCTCCAACCAACATGTAATGCTCATCATTGATCATATTGAACACTTCGAATACCTCGCGGAGTGCGGTCAACCTATACCAATTGCTTCCATCGTCCAAATTCAACCTCAGCACTGAGCTTTCAACTTCAAAATTTTCTGCACCTTTCTTACAGCCTGACTTGCATTTCCCGCCACAGTTTTCATCGGTTCTCAAACAGATTGAAGATAGCTCCTGGAAAAATGAAACAATTGTAAAACATTAAAAAAAATCAACAGTAGAGAAATGAGCATGTGTTCAATATTTCTTCAATTCACATTCAAATGTAAAATATTCAATTTTTCAAAATCAATGTGGTATTGATTATCATGATGTAATTGATTTTTGTAATTTATGGATATATGTATCTATAGGTACACTGAGTGTACGGACCTAAGCTCCACCTTCAAGGTTCTGACGTCATGATCCGACCAGCTCACAAGCGGTCGTAATTGCCAGGAACGTGGAAATTTCTAATCGATATTGGAACTTCAATATCGAATTTTTGAGTGGTCTTCGAAATATTGATGTTTTTATGGTTGTTCGGCAAAATTTACATCCTTCTAACAAAAGAACGATCATTATCAATATCACTTGATAGAATTATAGTTGATTGAACATAATCTTACATGATAATATTTTTGTTATTATTATTTTGACTGCTCAGTTCAAGCCGGGAATTTTAAACTCATTCAACTGCACACCACCGTACTACAAATTCAAGTATATAACCTAATCTAAAGTTTAAATATGCAAGAAATTAATCTCATAACTGTAGGTACGTACTACTTTGAATACAATAAAACCAATATTTTTTTAGAAGAACTATGTTGTTGAAGGTGAAACAAAGAACAAAAAACATATCCGCCAGAAAATCTTCCATGAGAGGTTTGAATTATGTAAATCAGCTGAAAGAGTGCAAACACATAAATTTTGATAGATTCCCTGTAAAGTGAAAGGCTTGCGTTTCCCAGATTTTCACAGCATGAATGTGACTTTACAAGTAACAGCTGCAGCATTATGACCTTACTTGTTATTGGCTAAAGCCGCCTGCGACGTCAAAATGGGGGAGGAGCTTAGGTCCGAACACTCGGTGGACAGAGTATATAGATATATAAAATTAGCTTGGACTTGATTGTGTATCCTATAAATAGAAATATGATTATCCTACACATTTTGGTAGCTTTCCAATCACACACAAATGATTAGTTATCATTTTCCTTGAAATATTTAAATTAATTACATTTTTTTTTTTTTGTTAAAACTATACTGTAATCATAATTTTTATTCTTGAATTATTTAAAAATAATATTTATAGATAAAAGAGTACTTATTTAATTAAACTGTATATTTATTCATTCAATCAATAAATGAGATTTTCAATTTTAATTTCTGATGAATCGATTATAGTCTGTCCAAGCAAAGAAGACATTCTGGCAAGAAGGGGAATTAACTGTAGCTCGGTCAATATTGATTCAAAAATTATCAATTTGGTTTCAAATCGTATATCAGAATATTTCCTACAATTTGAGACCAAATTTATAATTTTTGAATCGATATTGGCCGAGCTAGAATCATTTTCCGTATCTTGCCAGAATGTCTTCTTCTCTTGGACAGACTATACCATACTCAGTAGGCCTACTCACCTCAATGTCAATGCATTTATCAATGAGTGAGTTGGGAGCATCCTTGGCGAACGACTTGAATGCATCGAGAATCGGCCTGTAGCCGGTGCAACGGCAAATATTGCTGCCAAACGAGTTCTCTATCTCCTTCATGGTCAGATTTTGTTTCTCTTGCATGAGGCTGAGACAAAAGAGATAAAACAAAATTAGAAAATATTCACTTGTTGAGTATAGTCAGTCCAAGCGAAGAAGACATTCTGGCACGATGGGAAAATGACTCCAGCTCGGCCAATATTGATCTCAAATTGTATAAAATATTCTAATCCCCAATCTGAGACCAAAATTTATAATTTTTGAATCAATATTGACCAAGCAGGAGTAATTTTCCCATCTTGCCAAAATGTCTTCTTTGCTTGGACAGACTATAGGCTACTTGTATGATTATTGAAATTCATATGTTTCATTTGAAACATGTATCGATTGAATCGATTGAACACATGTATCGATTGAACCGTGGACAACTGATCAAATATTTTTAAATTATTGGTTTGTTTGATAAATTTAAAACTTATTTTTATAAAATTGTGCGCTCCAACAGCTGATATTGTCAGAGTCGTCATTTAGGTATGCCTAGATAGTATTTTTGAAATCAGAAGAGACAGTAGATCTTTGACATCAGATGTAAGTAGGTTACATCACGTACAAGAGAAATAAGTTAATAAACCGCTGAAAGTTTTGGCTGAAGCTATATCCTTCGGACCTTCACTGCTGCCTGTAATTAGATTCTTAGTCTTTTATCAACAAAACTGAATCAATTTTTCAAAAAAACTGAATTATTCAATTTTCTAGGTTGCTTCCAAACAACCAGAAAAACAGACGAAACCGCCTAAGTTTTTGGTGTCAGCTAAATCCTTCACAGCTGCGTGTAGCCGAATTGAGGTTTTTTTTCAAGAAAAGTGAATCAATTTTTCAAAAATCTTTTAGGTGGCTTCCAAATCACCAGATAAAACTATACTCACCTGTACATGTTCATGACGAATCCAGGACTGCAGTATCCACACTGGGTTCCATTGTTGGAGGCTAGCCTCGCCTGAATATCGTGATAGCCGTTTCTAGCATTACCCAATCCTTCGACCGTCTTAATAGACCATCCATGACATTTGTAGACTGGCACTAGACACTGAAAAACATAATGTTTCAAATACATTATTGCTTCTAACACAAACAATTATCATTTCAATAACTTACAAAACATATCATTATCATAGCCTACTGTATGAGACTCAAGATATAAATTTTGGCATTGCTCTCATTTAAAAAAACCTATCAAACAATCAAGCATCTTTTTGTATGGTATAGTTGGTTCATTTTTCAAAGGCTACTGAAATAAAATTAATTATTGTCTTTGAAACTCTCGACAACTTTCTCTTTTAAGAGTGTAAATAAATAAGTTTATAACTTGGAAAATATTTTAACAACTTTCACTTTAACAACAGTATCCACAATTTTGTTGCTTGTCGAACGCGTTTCGAGCCACTGAGCCACATCTCCAGCGTACAAGGAGTAACTATAGTAACTATGTGAATAAATGCATCCACACTGTTTATTCTCTACTTCATTCTTTTACTTCAATAACTCCAGACTCCAGGTTATTATTTAATCAAAATAAATAAATAAAATGGTTAAAAAATCTCAACTTGAAATAGATGATATACAAATGAAAATCAACTTAATTTTTTAGGGGGTTAGACGACCTTTTTTCGTGTGAAAAAATCAAACTATTATCAATTATTGAAGTTCAAAACAATTTTAAAAACTCAAACCTTTATAGAAGAGTGAATACCCTTAAATAAATTTACAACTAACTTGTATGGTTTATTTCTTTAATAATTTATGTCTTTGTATGATTTTATATTTCTTATATAGAATAGAATCAAAGTAGTTATACCATATATCGTATATATAACTTGTTCTATTAAATATACTCTGTTACAATATTTTGCATAATAAAATTGTCTGTTTTTCAAACTCACCGAATTAACAGCGAAAACTTTCGGTTTCTTCGATATGACGTCATAGGCAGTAACAGCTACCACGCATGCGCCGCAGCCTCCCTCCTGGCACATGTACTTGGTACCCAGCAAATGCGCATGCTCACGAATGAACTGGTTCAGAGTCGTCGTCCCCGCTAGCGACGATACTAGCAAACAAAATATGAAGGAGAAATTATTGGAAATAAGGTATCTTGGAATTGGAGGTGAAAGAATGAATAGACCTATAAACATAATATGAATGACGTACCGGTACCGGTACCTATACAATTAATTTTGAAGAATTTTAGTAGGTACCTGAATGATTGATCTCTCATACACACATAATTACACACAAGCAAACTAATCTCACTTCAAATTTTATCTATTTAATTTGAATACGGTGAGGGAATATATTATGCAAGAACGGAATCATCAACTCTATCTTTTTTCCTCTCTTCCTTCCTCATCTTGATTATATTTTTATATCAAATTCCATTCATATTCATTAATTCCCTGATTCCTTGTGCAATATTTTATATAATACCGTAATCAAATTTACAATTTTCGATAAAATACAAAAATTAAAATACCTACAAGAGAATATGAAGCTCGACTCAAGTCTGTTCGCTATGAGCTAAATCAATCGTATTATTACTATTTTTTTCTCATCAATAAATCAATATATTATTATTAGGTCTTCTCTTTTTAGCTTTTTGATCATTCCTAGTATACGTATTTTTACATTACGCATTACGGTACGGTATTCTTTTTTTATCTACCGTAAGTTATATCAAATAATTTTGTACCGTACCAAACTACCAACTAAGGCACTATAAAGACTAGAAAGATATTTATAGAGCCCTAGTACCAACTGAACTTATTATTCATAATGAGTTCTGTGTCAATAATATAAAAACCATTATTGTCACATTTTGTTTATAGTAATAAAGGATATCAGCCTATGTCTCGATAACTGCACTTACCATCATATCGTTTCCCATTGATTGTAAATGACGCTGCTTTTGCTTCAAGCCTGTTGACATAATAAATAATAATATTGAATTATAAGCAATAAAAGTAACTGTGATTGATGGATTTCTATAACAAATTTCAAAATAATTTTAGTTGGACTACCGGTATGTATAATAATTATCATCTATAGTAGTCTACGTGCAGTAGGCTCTACCGTACATTCTAATTATTTCATTTTATTATCAATGCTTTATCGAAAGTCATGTATATTGTACTATTGCAATATTATGGGCGCCTCGTGCAGCCTTAAAAATAAATATTTTTTAAATTTCTCAAACCGTAGGCCTATTATAGCCGATCTAATGTCTATAGTCGTTTTGAAAATACTTCCAACTCGGGGGGATCTGGGGAGAGGCAACATGTGGGGATTGAGCTGGCGAAGTGTTGCCGATGCCTCATTGATAGGACAGTTTACTCGAATGCCTCAATCCACGCACTAGACAAAGACAAGCTAATCTAGTAGTTCCTCCTTGCTTGGAGAATTTGTAAAAATGCACCTGTGCATATGGGAGTGGAAAGTTGACAACAGCGCGTGTAGCGTTTGCTCATTTCTCGTTTCTATTGGCTGAGCAGACTCTCTCTCTCCCATTGAAGAGAGGACTCCCCTCCAGTCGAAGTCAGAAGCTAAATCAATTCAACTATAACTTTGTTTTCTCAGTCAACCAAGCGCTTCAAATAAGATTTATTAGTTTCAATTACCGGTATTTGAAAACATTATTTCTCATAATGCTTCCAGAATTCTCTACCTAGCCTACTTTGGAGCTCTTTGATAATGATTTGCTCTGATTATATTTTCTTGTTCAATACGGTACGTTCATATAGAGGAAAAAGTATATTTCATAATTATTCCATCACTTGCTATTAATTTGATTTGACAACTTTCCTCGTGATTCGTGAATGACATGTAGTGTGGTTCCGGTTGCACAATGTTTTGCTAAGCTTAATCTTCATTAACTCAATAATTATCTCATTATCTCAATAATTTCTACAAAGTAGGCTATCGTAGTCAAAGACAAAATTCAAACCACTTCTTGCAAAATCTGATTTATGTTTATGAAATATATTTATTCATAACGTCCGAAAAAGTTCATATTTGTATCACCAATATTATTGTGTTACGGTATTAATATGTTGAATTGATTACGGATGTAGGCCTAATATTGGAAGTCATCCACTTTAAAGAAGTTTATTAAAAGTAGCCTATTAAGAAGAGCCAGCCGGAAAAACAAGGAATGTCACAAGAACAAAATTTTTCAGGAGAAGCATTTTAAGGTTCATTTGAACCTATTGTCTATTAAGGTTCACTATTGTTATATCATTCACAAAAAATAACATGTTATATCATTGACAAAAAATATTTGGGATGATAAAATTGATAAAAATCAATATACCACCAAAGTACACTTTTTTGTTAAAAACAAGAAATGTGCAATGGACATTGGCACTGCAGCAACATAAGCGTCCTGTTAGTTTTATCCATCACTCTCTCCAATATATTCCGATAAGTAGCCTACTGAATAAAATACTTTGAGTTGATTTGAAAATGCAAAAAATCTCTATCAATGAATTTATTCTTGTTTTTTTATTATGTAAATAATTATTTTTGGATACTTTACTCGTCTCCAATAAGCTAGAGGAGGAAATAAAGCACTGTGTATGATTATGATTCTATTCAGTTAAATGGAAGTAGATTTGAATCATTAAGATGAAAATTATTATTATTATTATTATTATTACGGTATATTTTATCATAAATCAATAATAACCGTGTATTGTTTGATCATCGCTATTGAATAGTACATCTAATAGAGTACTATATAGAATAATCTTTTTCGGAATGTTTAATCCTATGATGTGTTGATTTATAATGTTTATACTGGTGTAAACAATAAAATTGGGTTTTATTTGAATGATTTAATGGAATATATTTCTCAACTTTTTTCAAGTACAGTAGTGTGAAAAAATGATAAATACCTGAAAAACAATGTGCTAAAGCTGTGAATTAAACTCTTTCTGTCTTAATCCTTTTTCTTGTTCTTCTGTTCTTGATACTGTTCTCCTCTTTAGTTCCACTCACTTCTTCACAGTCACTCTTTAATTCAGACATTCTTCAAAACTTCATGAAACAAACCACTCACACAACAATTAAAACACGCAGTAATTAAACCGTCTCCGAAGCCAGACAAAGGCAGACTGAGCTGAGGTCATTGACTATGCAAGCGGCTGGACATGACCGGTTTTAACTCCTGACGCTGCACATTCCTTGTTTTTACGCTTAGGCCTAAACCTATACATTGCTATAACTTGTGACATGGATTGATTTTTAACACTTCTGAATAGCTCAAAACATTGCTTTCATTAGTAGCTACAAGATGGCGCTGAAATCTCATTTTGTGAAAATTTGGACATTCCTTGTTTTTCCCGCTGGCTCTTCATATATGATGCACTTTTTTCCTGACGAAGTTGTATATCTATTATACATTATACAGTTCAGTAGAATGAAATTTCAAATTCAAAGTACTCAACTAAAATATTGTAGACCTACAGCAAAGAATATGTAGAAATTGTACTTTAGAATATGAGTACCACTACCAAGAATATGTACTTTATATTCAATGTCCACACTGTTGGATGTGATTTACTGGAAAGTAGCCCACTGTAGTATTTTTTTATAAAAATTGGTAGCGTATGGTACCTACAGTGTATAGCCTATATATAGATATAAAATAAGCATGATTGCATTACCTTTCTGTCAGGATTTGAGATATATTTTTCAAATAAAATCTATATAATCTAGTTTGAACTCTATACAAATTCAATACAAGAATTAAAAAAATATATATTAAAACTTGGAAACTTACCTGCCGTTGTTAGTAGTAGTGTTCAACACAATCCCCTCTTCAAAGTCATCAATCAAGTCAGATTCCATTTTTTGAAAAAAACCCTGTTTTTTAGTTTTGTTCACTCTTAACAATAGACTTTTGGAAAACTGTTACTTTTGAAAACTAGAAAAATATCTGCCCAAGAACAAAATCAACTCAACATAAATTTATTAAAAAGTTGACTCGTATCAACAATTGGCTATATTCCTAAAAGTTTATAAATTGAAAAAAAATTTAATTGAACTATAAATTTTAAAGTTTAATGCCGAAAAAACCCTATACTGGAACTCTCAAGAGCACGGGCTCAGTGGAAATTTAATTTTAGAGAACATTATTTAAAAATAATATGAGAACAAAAATATAACTGAGTCAATTTCAGTTCGTAACAGCGCTGTTCCTACGTTAAGACACTTGACAATAACAACTAACTTAAACTCCTTTTTCCAATAGACGCAGAAACATGTTGTATAATCGCGAATTGTTATTGCATTACTATAATCGCTATATAATCTCCTTGGACATTTCCTCTTCTTGTGCTATCATTTTCCCAATTCATTCTGTTCTACTTGACAGAACTCAGCATGTCGTGATGTCAAGAGAAAAATTACATGAAAATCATCAAAATGATTACAGGTTATTGAGGTAAGCAAATTATAATTACCAACAAAATTATATGCGCTGTTTGAAAAAACTTTCCATTCTTATCTTTCGGGCATTGTCTACAAGACGCAGGCCACGTTTACATAAAATATGTTTTAAGTATAGTATGTCCAAGGGAAGAAGACATTCTGGCAAGATCTGAAAATGACTCCAGATCGGTCAGTATCGGTTCAAAAATTATAAATTTGGTTTCAAATTGTAGATCAAAATGTTTCCTACTATTTTATACCAAATTTATAATTTTTGAATCAATATTGATCGAGCTGGAGCCATTTTTCCATCTTGCCTTCTCTGCTTGAACAAACTATATAAATGGCACCAAAGAAGAAAGACGGGTTGCGAATGACTGTTATTGATACTCAGCTCTGTCAGGATAGTCTGAAGATCTATTTAAGAGCGAATCAGTATAGCTGGGGTCGCTCTCGTTTTGATGTACTCTCGCAGACAGCTCGCCGACTGTCCTGACAGAGCTGAGAATGGATAAGTCGTACGCCAACCGCCTCTGACACCAGCTACACCAGAGCGAACGAACCGTTAAGAAAGCGAATTTTACATATAAATAGAATGGAAAATTCGTATTCATTAATACTCGTTCGCTATGCTGTAATCGTGGTTTCACATATGGTACAATTCACAAACATTGAATTTTTACTGAGAATTTGACCCACCTTTTGAGCGCATAGAAAGATTCTTTCGGTTGTGTTAACTGCATTAAATTTCAATATGATGAATAAATTAAAATCATATCATTAGTATACTAAATACTATCAAATTATTACATACCGTATACTTATTATAGCCTACTATAATTTTCTTATCAAAATATGTTTTCCTATTCCTCAAACTTTCCTATCTAACTATTAACTTACATTCTACATTACACTATTAGTATACAATATTAACATGATATTCAATTAAAAACTCCGAAATCGGTGAAAGATAATAAAAATGTTCATTTATCCACTTTCCATCAAATGCTACTTGATTGGTATCCTTCACAGACTTTTGAGATTGTTGCTTGAATATCACGTTTATCTTACAATTTTTATAATAATGAAAATATTCGTGTAGCTTTAACTTTTTTGAGTAGCATATTTCAATTTTTATGTAAACTCGTTCATATACGATGAAAAGGGGTTCTTTAGTTCTTAGAATTCTTTAGTTAGAATTTAGTTCTTTAGTTTTAGAATATTCACAGTTCTTCAATGAATATCACTATAATGATGTGAAAATGGCTAAATTTGGAATTATTGGCAATATATTTTATCACTTGTATAAATTTGGAATTATTTGTAATATATCATATTACTTGTTGTGTGATTTTTATCGCACTTTTCACAGACTACATGCTTGAACTGGAAATATAAAAGAACATCAAACATCTAGATATAAACGGTCCGTTGCTTGAGCTCCAATCTGTAGTAGAGTTTACAAAGTTCATCAAAAGTCAAACACAAATTTGGGTTTGTAAGTATGCCTATCGCACATCAAACGTTTGAATTTACTAAATTAACTTGAGTACAAGTAATTCAAATTCACCATTTTAGTTCACCGTTCCTCGCTTAGCATGTACGACTAATTTTCCTATACTTGTAGAGTTCCTAAGTAACAAATCTCAGTTTTCAAATTATGAGTCTAATATTTTATTAATTAGAAAAAATTATGTATTTGTAATTGAGGAAAAAAAGAGTTATAGCTCCAGACAGAATCAAGTTTATTTTACATACACAGGGTTCAAACTGGAAACAAGAATATAATTATATACACAGTATATATCCTGAAATAGTAAGTTATCTATAATATTGTGAAATGACCTACAAGACCAAAATAATAGGATTTTACTATTGCCTGTCTTCCTAGATATTTCGTGTTCTGAAATAAATGAGAATTAAATTGAGCAATAAATCTTGTGCAATTTCCAACCAGAACACAACATTTCATTTCATAGTTAACCATCTAACTGATTAAAGGGGTAGCAATAAGTTTAGTTTAAATAAAAGCTGTCAACTGTTTGTATCTAACTGATTCCCTATGTGGACGTTGTTTCCACTATTGCAATTCAACAGTAATACATTTCAAACAGCAAAACATTTTTGAAATAGCCCGATTAAAATTTTATAATTGGAAATTCAATTAGAAAAGACTAAGGAATACTAAGGAATATTCGAAATCTGTAGCTGAAAGCCATAGAAAACTCACACTATTTAGTGATTAGATGAAAAACCTCACGAACTCAATCACAATATTCCACTAATAAAAAGCTAAATCTGGATGAAAGCGTCAGTTCCATTTTTCAATACAATACAATATTCCAATAATAAAGTGCTAAATCTGGATGAAAGCGTCAGTTCCAATTTTCAATACAATAGTCGTGAGAAACACTTTTTAAACCATTCAATAAAACTTTCTATGTTGAGAGTGAGTGAGAGAGAGAGAGAGAGAGAGAGATAGAGAGAGAGAAAGATGTGAGATTCATCCACAAAACATCACAATTGGAAATTTATATGATGGAAATAAACCTCAAGTTATTTTGCGTAAAAAGAAGTATCTCACCGACTATTGAACAAACTAATTTGTAAAACAAGTTTATTTTTTCTTGAAAGTTTGAAAACAATATTAATATCCGCAATTATTTACAAATCATGCACAAGTCTAGAGGTCATGTGGGCACCACACTCACAAAACAAACTCGAAAAAAGATGTCGTATTTTCGTTTTATGAATGAAGGGATTTAATAATTAGGCTACTCATTGTTGAAAAGTGAAGAAAATTGGACAGAAAAACATCACGTAGCCTATAATTGGAAAATCACATGAAGAAATAGCTCACCACCTTGAAATAATCATAATTTCTTCATGCACATGGGGAAAAGTTTCAAGAAATAAGACGAGAAAGGAGATCACTACGCTGTAATGGTGGGTATGGGGAGGAACTATTTTTTCTATTTTGCCGCACATTATAGACCACGAAGCCATTATCAAGGAGCTAATCTATCAATCAATGAAACGCTCAACAACTATCATCAAGTTATTTATAATATTTCGAAATATCAACGTTTTTCACTAGTTCTTCTTGGAAGTCATACAGAGGAATCTTCTTCTTCAACATTTTCGAACGTACAAAACATTTTTCCCCTCAATAATATATTCTACAGATGCTTTCAAGCAAATTTATTTATTTATCCATTTTACAGAAACTAATAACTTTTTGAAAACCAAATCAAGAGATTTAGGAATAGGCAGGAATTCGCTTAATATTGGGAACTTAGTTATTGTGTACCCGACTTCTACTACAAACGCATATCAACAAGGTAAGTTTAAAATAAATTGTTGAAACTGGATAAATTTTTCGATTGTTGAAAAAGTATTAAATAAAACATCAATATTATGGATCAATTGGGCAATAGTGGCCATTCGACCCACAATATATTTGTCGTATAAAATCGTTAAGAAAATTTGGTTCATTTCAAAAATAAGCTAACACCGTTTTCAAACAGAAGCGAATGTATATGAAACCGCTTTACAATAGTAAAAGTAGAAAACTTAAAGTATCATAATAATACACAATAAATAAATAATTCATCTATTGCTAAACCAAATGATACTAATATACAGTACAACGGAATTGATTCTATTTGTTTTCGTGTTTAAAAAATTAATAACATTCAACATGAAAGGCTAAAGCATTAAATTTGACTCGGATCGAGGTTGACTTGCGACTTCTACCTGTTATAAAGTAATGTAATGGAGGATGTGAATCAGAACGGCCAAAGAAAAGTTTTCTCGTTGACATCAGATCTGAAAATAACACAAAACTCAATCAGAATTTCAGTTTTCCCATAGATTTTGTTACACAATTCATAACCATTTTGTTTATTGATGTCATGATGTCAGAAAACAATTAGATAAAAAATTAAACAATCGAATCGATAGGTCTTGCATTATTATTGATACTATGCAACATTCCTTATGCCTCGGTGACAGGATGCGTATTTAAAGTCAAGTCGTATTGATCTAGTAGCTGTCAAAAGTTGAATAGTCAAAAAGGATGTATAAATCGTACATATACTAGTACAATTCATGTACTAGATATTAATAATAAATCACATTAATTGAATATTTTATTTCTAACTGGTTCCATTTATACGATCATTTCAATTTCTAGTCTTCATTCGTTACCATTTCAACTATCCTAGCAGCCAACGCATCGACTTCATCAAGTTGATTTGACTGTATTTGACGCATTGTATTGTTGAAATGGTAACAAATGAAGACTGGAAATTGAAATAATAAGTAAAAATGGAACCAGTTAGAAATAAAATAGTCAATTTATGTAAGGTCGAGGTATTAGGATAAATCAAGCAATCGAATTGAAAGAACATGTATCATCATTTATACTAAGCAACTGTATAATACTGCTTGGAGAATATTACTTAGTTGAATATTTGATTTCAAATTAACACACCAATATTCAAGAACTATCTAAACCCGTTTTCAACTGATAAATTATGTCTGTAATTAGGTCAACATGTCCACATTTATTAGGATCAGCCAGAGAAAACTGTCTTTCAATGGTACTCGGATCTTAACAATATTTTCTAGAAAACTAGATATTAATTTACCAATTAGCAAGAGACATGTTCAACGTTTGTCAGATGGGGTAAGTTTTATTCATTTAGTCGTAGTTTTATTCCAAACTAGTTAAGTCGTGGAATTTTTTTTAATCAAATCAGAAGCCACAATGTCAATTTGTTTTCAATCAATTTTTCCTAATGTCATCATTGATTAAACAAATAACTGGATAACACTAATCAACTGGTTAAGTGAATACCCCTAATATACAAAACTATACAATATATTTTGCAAAAAACTAATGGAGTATTAGTGCAAACTAAGCATTCTTAGTGCTTCCAAATCAATTCAACGAAACAACGCTGAAAAGCAGAAGTGGGAGTTAAAAGAATGAATAAACAATATAGATTAACATTCAAAGTAAAAAATATGAAACTCCAACTTACAGCATCAACTGGATCCGCTTCCCCTTCGTCACTAATCTCATCACCGAATTCGATATCCTCATCAAAGCCATCCTCGACGAATGTAACAGTTTCGTTGATACGCACTGAAAACAATACAGAAAATTATCAATACTAGAGAGAAATCCTTTAAAAAAGCGCACAAATTACAAACCCAAAAAGAGCTCGATATGTTTCATATGATGTGAGTCAATAGTATATGAGAATATTACAGTATCACCACAGATTATAATATACTACCCGTCAGGCTCGCTTCGCTCGCCTTCTCCGCCTAGCCAGAGGGGGCTCCGCCTCCTGGACCCCCTCCAGTATCGGTAGTGTAAGTGAGTCAAACAGGCTCGCTTCGCCCGCCTACAAATTCCGTTCAGAAGGGATTCGAAATTTATTGAACACAACATTTCTAGACCTAATCTGGACCTATTTACCAAATTTCAACATTTTCTGCCAATTTCTTCTCGAAAAATCTGAGAAAAACTTCAAAAGTTACGAAAAATAGTAAAACGCTAATATTGAGCGTAACATTGGGAAGTGTATCTGACATGCATTGAAACTTGATTCAATATTTTCTTAATTAGTTAATCTATGAAATCTCACTGAGCCATTGAATCTACAGTAAGGATTGGTCGTATAAAGGCGGATGATATGCAACCCGCAATACATTTTAAAAAAGTGATTACTGGCGTACTCTTGAACGGATTTCAAAAATATTTCAACACAATATTTCTAGACCTTATCTAAACCTGCCCACCAAATATCAACATTTTCTACCGATTGGTTCTCGAAAAAATAAGAAAACGCCGAAAATCTATAGAAAAACTCAAATATTTGGCGTATCCTTAGTTTCAAAAATCCTTTCTTAGCGCGCGTCTAAACGTTTAACTGAATATGCATGCCTGCCAAATTTGAACGCATTCGGTTCAGTGGATTTTTAGTTCTGGTGATGAATGAATGGGTCAGTCAGTGTCATTTCGCTTTTATAGATATAGATATCTGGGAGACATAATCTAGGATGCACGGTTTCATGGTTTCCCTACTTACATCGAATTTCACAAAGACTTGTCACAAGCAAGTGATAAGCTTCCTTCATTTATAGTTCATTACAAAGAAACTGGCAAATCAATCTAGGAGACTTAGACGAACTCTTTCCTGTTTCTTTTTCAAAAATACTACCAATCTACCCTTTACGCGTAGTATCATCTGTTCATTTTAAAAACAACGTTTTATAGTTGTGAACTATACCAGACTAAATATATAATCAATAAATAGTTTACTCGTGAAAAAATATTGTAATTTTTACTATCAACTGGACAGTTTTACAGTCAAGTAAACTCTTCACTGTATTACTTATTTTTTCAAATTCAAATTTATTAAACAACAAAAGAAATCAATTACAAAGACAAATCATTTTATTCTTATCAAAAACACATATTTGATAAGAATATCCCTATAGGATATCCTGAGTGGGAACACTTCAATAAATTATTTCTAAAACAAGTTTATTGTATTACTACTTGAAGATTAATTGAATCACATAAAATAATAGAAAAAATTGTAATGCTTAAAAGTAGTTTGTATAGTTCGTGCAAGCTGAGAAGACACGCCGTTAAAATGTAAATATATTGTGACGGAGTGTCTTCTCGGCTTGCGCGAACTATGCGTGTAATGCTATAAAAGTAATATTCAAAATCAAAATATTTAATTTATATTTCATATAAATTTCATTTAGATTACTATGTGAGATCCAATCGAGTACAGCTCCCAAATAATAAACCGGTTCATATTGAAATTTGGAAAAGTTGATTAAAAATATTTTTGTAAATAATTATATGTGATTTTCTCCCACCTGTTTCGGGAAATTCGCCGTAGGTTTTCAAATTACGCGCCTCGTCCGGTGTGTACTTGAGGATGACGTCAGCTTTGGCATCCTGGTAGTCTCGTAGACCGATCAGAATAATATCACCCTGGTTGATCCACACCTGAAAACAAAACCGAAAATAAATTACAAGCCAGGGAATCAATTATCGATTTATATAATATGCAGTGTCTTAAGAATAGCTCACATTATAGAAATGAAATCACATGAAAAGAGATTTTCAATTCGTACTTACAACAGAGGCTAGGCATATTCAAACCCAACAATAATCATTATAGTCTGTCCAAGCAATGAAGTCATTCTGGCAAGTTGGGAAAATGACTCCAGCTCGGTCAATATTACTTCAAAATTATATAATTAGTCTCAATTCGTGGATCAGAAAGTTTCATAAAATTAGAGACCTATCTATCATTTTGAACTAAATTGACCGAGTTAGGCTAATTTTCTAAGAATGAATGTCTTCTTTGCTTGGTTAGACTATACTATAGCATACTCCAACACTAAACTGATTGGTTTTGTGGTGGTAAAATAAATGTTATCAATACTCAGCTCTGTGAGGAAGGCCGAAGAGCGGTCTGCGATAGCATATCGAGTCAAAAGCTACCTCAGCTAAACATTTCCGCTTTTGCAGACTGCCTTCAGACTGTTCGGACAGAGCCGAGCATTAAAAACTGTCATTTGCAACCGCCAGCTCTGTTGGCGTTTGCTGTATTAATATATCGAAAAGAGAAGAGCTTTTGTCAATGTGGCAACAGTGCTTCGAAGAAGAGATTACTAGAGAGGTCATAAAGACTGGGCCTATTTATAATTACTTATTGTGATTGTGCTTGCTTGATCAACTAATGCTCATGTTGTTCTTTTCATGTGTTAAGAGGGCAATCTATGGGATTTCATGTCTTTGTGCCCTTATATGTATGTTTTGTATGCTAAATAAATGAATAATATAGTTGCTCCATTTCACAATATAGATTTATCCAAATCAGTATATTCAATGTATTTTGAAAATAAAATGAGAATCAAATACTCTTTTAAAAACTTTAAAATTATTAATGCACAAACATGTTTCGGAACATTCAGCCCATTATCAATGTGGATAAAATAATAATGGGCTGAATGTCCCGAAACATGTTTAATTTCATGTAATAATTTCAAAGTTTTTAGAAAGGGTATTTGATTCTCATTTTATTTTTCAATTATTTTAAATAGCCCTAAGTTTTAAAGTTCAATTTTCAATGTATTTAGTAAGTTATATGCATTTCAATCAGTAAATATTTAATAGATGATTGCTATTCAATTCATTATTTATTTAAAATTTGCTATATCAAATTCAATTGATTTACCTTCTTCCTAAGTTTCCCTCGTATATGACAAAGTCGCTTGACACTATCGAAGCACATGGCTTCCAATCGCCCGTTTCCCAGCATTTTTGTGACTTGCGCGTACTCTAGAAACAAAAGTAAAAAAAAAAAAATTAACAAGAGATGTACAAAATAAATAAAAAATTGATAACTTAATAGTGATTTACCGAGATGAATTCAGTCGAGTTTGTCCATGACGAACAAATGATAACTCAAGTTGATTCAAGTTATTCAATTAAAAAAAAGTTTTCTACGTTCAAATAGAAAACTACCTACCGGTATAGTCTGTCCAAGCAATGAAGACATTTTGGCAAAATGGGAAGATGACTCTAGCTCGGTCAATATTGGTTCAAAATTCATAAATTTGATTTAGAACTGTAGAAAACATTCTGATTTACAATTTGAAAACAAACTAATAATTTTTGAACTAATATTGACCGAGCTGGAGTCATTTTCTCACCTTACCAGGATGGGATGTCTTCTTTGCTTGGACAGACTAGCCTACTATTGATTCATTAATCACTTATTCCTCTATTCACAAACACAATAATATAATAATGTTTTCGTAGAAAAAATACAGGCTAGCCCATTAGTCTATCTCTCTCCCTAAGTTTTGGTTAAAAATAGAGTTGAAAAAAGGTTTCAATAGATTGGTTATGATACCAGATTTATGATAGATAGAGCCTTCTATGAAATCCGAGAATATATGAGTGATGCCACAAATGTTAGTTTTCTGACTGCCATCTTGATCTTGACTGAGAGTGATCAACATGTTTTATTGACAAAATTGATCCCACAAGTGTGAGTAACTCAATGCATAAAGAAGGAATAAAAGAACGGCAGGTATAAAGGAAATTTATAAAGGAATTAAATTTGAGCTTGACCAATTCATGACACGTAACTTACCTTGACCATCTTCTTTGAAGACCAACTCTCTCTTTTCTGTTTCATTCTCGTTCTTTCCTCTCCTACGGTTTTTACCTCCCTTTCCTGTAAGACAATAAACAAAGTTAAAAAATCTCTGACAATGGAGTCAAGTTCCTTGAATGGATGTTCAATATGGAGACAAGCTAATAAGGGTAAATGTCACACACATTTCGAGAAGCTCTCTTGATTATCAGAAAGATAATCAAGCTCAAATGGAAAAAACTGAAAATAGAAGTCAATAGAGAAAATAAACTTTAGAGAAAATAGAAGTCAATGAGATTTAGCTGGCTTTCGATTTCTAGAAGAAGCGACCTATTAAACGTCAAGGAGCAATCTTGTTTCAACTTAGATAGTAAAATCTCTTTCGTTCTGATTAACAATGAAATAGAATATATTAGATTATTTAGAAATGTCATTATCACATAGCTGATGAAGAAGTAGTCAAAACAATAAGAGAAAAAGTAAGTTGAATCACCAAAGTTATTCAGGATGGAAATATTTGGTTCAATTTCCAAAACGACTTATTTAGGAAAAAAATTAGTTGAATATTCAACAATTTAATGGACTCCATTATAGTTCTAAAACAATAATACGGAAAAGACAAAGAATTACTATTTTCTAGTTTTCTTCCAGAAGGCGTGTTGTGTAAGGGATGTGAATTGGTTACAACTTGTGCAATGTTTGAAAGACTTATTCTAGCTGTAACTTGGGGATTATGGATATAAAACGAATTGAGAAACGTCCTTACCTTTATTCTTCGGCATGCTTGTAGTTTATTTATCAAAAACTTTCACAATTCACGTGTTATTTGTAATTTAAAATGACAACCTGAAATTTTCCTATCCACCATTACTGCGAACGTATGACGTTAAAGATGGTGGCCAAGTAAATGTGCAAATAATAGAAGGCCTTGGGTTTTATTTTCTGTCATAGATTATTTATCATCAGAATTTGATATAGGAATGAAAAAAATATAATTTGAGCTGAAGTGAATAGTATCTGAATAAAAATATGATTTTATAATTCCTTTATACTGATTTTTTTTAAAACTTTTTTCTGGTGATTGGCTACACTGAAAATACTCGACTATCGATATCATTATGAACTCTCGAGTCGACTGTCGACAGATTTCGAGATTTATGGTCAGGGAGGTTAAGTTTTGAGGTTATAATACTGATAATAGGAATCCTTCATTCTTTGGTTTGTTTGTGAATATGTATTCAGTAGTTCTTAATAATTTATTATCAAGTAGCTGATAACACTATCATACGATTAATAGCCTAAATATGAGGAAGCTTCTCTTTTCTGGCCTTCGAATGGCACTTACAAGAGCGCCTCCCAAGAATATCTTTCGCACCACAAGTTCTTCACTCTATTACAGGAATCTCTCCGCTTTATTCGGAAATAGAAGTGTTATCCCTCAACGAACATCTTTACTTGAAACATGTAGTTCCTCACCTTCAAAATTGTTCTCAATTACATCAAGATTTAACCACTCTGAATCCGAGTAAGTATAATAATTTCTCTTTATTTTGAGCAGTTTCCTGAAATAATTATTGTGAACAATCCAATCAAGCGTTAAAGGCATGCTGACATCTAGTTGACGAGCAATAATTTATATTATTAAGCTCATTTTAAGATGACATCGAAAGCATTTAAGTTAGGCCTTAGATTTCTCATCCGCGTCAAGCTTAGTCCAGTTTTAATTGATTACATACCCTTTCTTATTAGTATCATCCTCTTCAATAAATCTCTTGACAATTAGGACAAGACTTGACCTACTTAGTAGGTCTGCTAGCTAATTTAAGCTTTAGGTTTCACACCCGGCTGGATACAAGCCTTCTTAATGACCTCTTCGGCCGAGTGGGAAGTTTTCAGTTTACCATGTGTATGTGATACCATGTCACACCGGACATTTGGTAGGTTTTACGGTGTGCGCAGTAAGTACTTGGGTGTAATCCATTCAAGAGCAATGAAATACAAAAACAGCCTATAAAAAATCCAGATTCAGAGAGAAGAGTTGGCTTTTGTATTTTTCGTACATTAAGGGTCGTGTCATACCAGGCCGTACGTTACACAAACGGACATAAGTGTCATAAATGGTCAAAAAATGGAATGCACCGCGCGCATAAAAAATGTATGGATGGTCTGGTGTGACATGATCTCGCCTACTCCAACGCTAAAGCTTTCTCACTCGATCATTATGTTTGTTCTTGTCCAGTGGGGTACATCTCTATTCTAGTATATCACTATTCTAGTATATCTCTATTCTAGTTCATCAAAACAGTATTGTCCACATATCTAGCATTTGTTATTAACAGTGACTTGTGATCAGTCTCCCATTTATCTTAGAATTTCTAGTATTTTGAAATTTTAATTATTTCTCATTTAATATGTGTAAATTGGATATTTTTCCAGCTCTCTAACTCCAGTTGAATACGAAGAAATCTGCAATGAAACTTTGGACTCTCTGTGTATGTATTTTGAGGAGCTGATGGAGAATCTGCCGCAGCTGAAAGGCTCTGATGTTGTGTTTGGCGTAAGTTGTTTAAATTATCCTAAATCAATTATAGACTATCTTACATATAAGTGTAGTCAACAAATCTCGCAGTTGGCGAATATAACTGTTATTCATGTCAGGACGTTCGGCGAGATACCGGTGTGATCATATCGAGTCGAGGGCAAAGCTGTTTCGCTCCCGCGGACCGTTTTCAGATTGTCCTAACAGAGCTGAGCATTGATAACATGTTTCATTTTAAATATAGTAGATCCATTCTGTTATGCCTTAGTCGGTCCAATCGTTGACAAAAAATAATGCACGTGACTCATGTTCAAGTGGACATGTATTCATTGAATCAAAGTGTGTGAATATCTACTTGATGAGCGACCTGACTCGTGTTTCCGAGTCATTATCAACAATTTATTATCTCGGTCAAGGGTTTTATCATCGGATTAGATTTGAAAGAGATGATGATGCTTATGCGTGATGAATCAAAAACCACCTTAGACTGTAAGGTTGATTTATAAACTTTAGGTGAACAAAAAAAAAACAGATACTTGTAGACTTTATAATTATAATCATAGTGGGAGAAATAGCCAAGAAATATATAGACAGTATGTTATTAATTGATATTTCATTTTTAATCTGGCAATTCAATTTCTTCATCTTGGTTTTCAACCTAACAAATCAACAGGCGAACTTTTATCACAGTTGTACAACTCACTAGCAACAATAGTGGCACAACTCAAGAATTAAAATTTCAGATTCCCGTAAATTCATCTATCACCTTGCAAAATTGTCTGCTGACAACAGTACTCACGAATTGTTACTTGTCGAACGTATTTCGGGGCACTGAAAAACATCTTCAGCATTCAAGTAGTTTTCTAATTTCTTATTTTTTCCATACTACTTTAACTGTTGGTTGTAATTATAAACTTTCAATTTTACAACAGAGCTCACGGCGAGAGTAATGTTTTTATTTATTTCTCGTGTTGCAGGACGGAGTGCTGACAGTGCAGTTTGGCGATCAGCACGGCACCTACGTCATCAACCGGCAGAGTCCCAATTTGCAGATTTGGCTGAGTTCGCCCACCAGCGGGCCCAAGCGCTACGACTTTGTGCCCTCCCAGCAGGCCTGGATCTACAAACACGATAGCCGTTCGTTGCATCAGCTGTTGCAGGAGGAAATAGCAGAAATAGTCGGTCATGACGTTGTTAACTTCTATGGTTGTGCGTACTCGGGAACAGAGTCTAGTCAGTGATTGTGTTAACGTCTAACTGAATTGTGAGATCATCAGTCAGGGTTTGGTTTTCGATTCCATCTAAATATCTTATTTCTTATTCTTGATCTTAAATGAATTAAAAATCATAGTACCCTAGTTTTGAAACTAGTCGTGTAGAAGTATAAACTCATTTCATGGGTGAATATTCATTGATCTATTATAAACTTATTGATTTAGGTATTTGATCAATTTGTGGTAAACTTGTTATAAATCATATCTCTTCTCTTAGAGAAGAATCGATTAATTTATTATAAACTTATTGATTCAGGTATTTGATCAATTTGTGGTAAACTTGTTATAAATCATATCTCTTCTCTTAGAGAAGAATCGATTGATAGAATTTGTTCTTAATGGAAGTAACAATGAAAGATCAAATTGTTTACTTTCGATTGTCTGCATTCAATTCATTATTCACAATAAAAAAATGCTTGGTGTAAAAGTTTATCAACTATTTCTAGTATAAAATCAAATATCTTTATTTAGATAGACCATAAGACTGTAATCCATTTCAATTTTGATCTGTATTAAAAACTCGAAGAATTATCTAGCCATTTTTTTATCGAAAGTCAAAACCTGATTTGGTTTTGTACAGCCTGACTTTTGAATAGTGATGTAACTTAGCCTATATGTGTACTTTATTGTAATTTATATGAAATTGGTTTGTTATGCAAATGTTTGTTTTAGAAAAATGAAATATACATCATAAAAAAATGATTCAATCATTATTATTCTAGTTGTTAATTGTTATCATTCTACCCATGTTGGGCCACCTCATTATTGATTGGTCCAATTATTTTAAAATTTATCAGATCCTTTTGTTTGAAATGCTATTATGTGGCATTCAACGCTGTTACCTATTATAATTATTCAGATATCACAAGTAGGTTTTCAGATATAAAATGAAAATTGAATATATTTGTCAGAAAATCTCTCACATTGAATTCTGCGATCTTTTATATTATCTTGATATTTGGAAAATGTTTTCAAAAGAAATTCTTTGTCCAAACGCTACTCTTTCCTACTCTAAAATGTGAAAAAAGTAGGCCAAATGAATTGTTTAGAAAGTTCTGTAGATTTCATGTTGTACAGTACCGTACCGGTACCTCTAAATATTGATTTTGAACGTTGGGTAGTAAGTATATTAGCCTTATGGTATTTATTAGTACCTAACTTCAATCAAGTTGAAAAAAGTATTTTAAATTTATAGAGTGATACCGCTGACATCTTTGGTCGACGTCAGTTGGTTCTTCATATACCGGTACAGTAAGTAGGCCTACTGTAGGCTAGAGGAAGGCAATTATTATTATTACTAGCGTATGGCTTTATTTGGTGGGGAGACCAAAAGGTAATTCCACCTCGCCAACATTTACATGTTTCGCCTATAGGAAACATGTGAACGTTATGATTATATTCACTGTACGGTACCGGGTACCGATAATTTAGATTCAGAAAAGGAATATACTGTCATTAGGAGTTATTAGCAATATAAATCAAGACATTTAATAAGCCAATTTTTTGTACGAAATTTATTTTCATTTGAAATAGAAGATTAATACCTTTTTTTGTTATTTTAATAACATATTATTATGTTGAAATAATAATAACATTACAAATGGCTAAATATTATTATAATAGCTGCACCGACTAGAAAGTAGCAGGTTAGGCCTTACTCTTGAGAATACAATTAATATTAAATCATGAAATATGTCAACATTTCCAAGAACAAAAAATCATTCCTGTAGCATTTCACAAACACTACGTATCGTACTGAAAAGTGAAAACTAACCAACCGAACGTGAACGTGTGGAAACAATAAGGCACATTTAGAAATTCAAACTAGACGCCCTTATGAGCGTTTTGGCGGGAAGAGCTGTCGACCAATAGAAAGCAAGCAAGCTTTCCCCAAGTATTGATTGCCGATATTCTGATTGGACGGCCGTAAGGTCTGAACTCTAACCGCTTCAGATGAATTTCCTTTCTTACGAGAGTGCTGTGAATATTGGTGATATTTCCCTGCTGAAAAAAAGCTTAAATCCAGTTAAATGTTGAATAATTTGTGGGTTTTCGTGTAGAATTCGTTGAGTTAAGCTTCCCATGGCATTAGTTGAGGAAACATGGAACGGTTTGGCAGTGGATATTGGAGCATCGGCAGGAAAAGCCAGCGAATGGTGGACGAAATTAGTGCAGGCCTACAGTGAGGACAGAAGGAAATTTCACAATATCAACTATTTAGCAATCAAATTAGAAAACTACGAAACAATTAAATGCAAGTTGAAAAATAGGAGTGCTGTTGGCATAGCGATATTTTTTCACCAGTAAGTTCATTTTGTTTATTTATAATAATTGTATCGCTCTGACTGGGGTTGATATTTAATTGATGTGTAGGACACAGAGGAATTAATTGAAAAATGCCTTACATTTAATTATTATATTGATAATTTCCATTAATTTTGATTGGTTCATACAACCGAACCAGTTGGTTTATTCATTGAGGAGATACATACGGGCTGAATTAACTTAGGCGATAAACGATTGTCGATTTCAAATATTTATAAAAATTGGGGAAATTACCTAATAGGAAATTCAATCTACAGGAAATTCTCCACTAGTATTTCTAGCTCCCGGTTAGGACTTCTATTAGTTAGGTAATTCAAACTAATATTTTTTATAAAATGTTGTAAATATGTTTTATAAAATGATGTTCCTATAATATTATTGATTAATATTATGATTATGATTAATATTATTAATCAATATTATTGATTAATTAGCTCATCTTCATTCATCAGTATTACATACAGTAGGCTTATTAGATCTACAGTATATTAAAAATGGAAAAAGTAAATTTCCAGGAACTTTACAAAGATTCAGTAAATGTATATGAAGTAACACATAGGTAGCCTACTCATCTTTCAATATTTGAAAGATATAAATCCAGAATTTCTAATATCAATTGGTATATTTTTTCCAGCTTCGATTATGATCCAAAAATGGTGGACTGTTTTAAGAAAAATCTAGAACATTTCGATAATTTCGCCAATGATTGTGGAATCACTTCCGTGAGTATTTTTTTGTATCTTATATATCATTAGACATACTTCCTCATCGCTGTTCATATCATTAATAAAGAAGGTACATTTGAATGTATTTTAAAATTAAATTATTAATAACAGCCTAGTTAAATAATTACATCAATAACAAATACAATTGAAAACCCATCTCAAATAAGTACATAATGTATAATACCAAAATAGAAACTATTAGAAGACAACTCACATATTTAAGCACTAAAATTATAAATAAAATTCCTGAACAATATATTACCTGTGTCAAGATAACCAAGAAATTAATGTATAAATCAAAATACTACTAAAATCAAATTATTATTTACTAGCCTGCTGATAATTTAATAATTGAAAGAATTGGAACACCCAAGAAGAAAATGGTAATGATATATAATTTTTCACGAAAGAATATCTTCAATTATTATGCCACCGGAATTTCGGTTTTCTATTTTATGCTGTTTATATAGTTGAAAATGAGGAAGCGATTTGATTGGCGGGATCATTGTAATAAACCTGTACCTCCCGTTATGAGGGTGACCACTTTCAGTTGAGGAATTTTTGCACTGGATGTCATTCATTCATTCATGAAAATCAAAATCATTTACCGCCGTGGTTCAGAAACCACATTTAGCTGTAGGTTCTTCTGTCTTCACGTCTCATTCTTCCCATTACCCACACATAAGACAAAGAGCTCATGCGGATCGAGCAAAGAAGACCCTCTGGCAAGATGCGAAAATTATTCCAGCTCTGTCAATATTGATTCAAAAATAATAAATTTGGTTTCAGATTATAGAAAACGTTTTTCTCTACAATTTGAGAACAAATTTATAACATTTGAACCAATATTGACCAAGCTGAAGTCATTTTCCCATCTTGCCAGAATGTCTTCTCTGCTCGACTAGACTACTTATCATCTCTGCAAAAAAATAAAACAGCTTGAAATCAACACTTTTTCACTCATAAGCTCATTCAGACTATATTAACGTTTACCAAAGTTCGGTGGATAATAACAACTTCTTTCTTACACCTATTTTCATTGATAAACTTATTCGGACTAAATCTTTCACCGAAATTCTGTAGATAAATGTTCAGGGCGAAGCTTTTTTTAATCTCCCAATCATTTCAATGTGATTACCGTAGTATGTGAATGCGTCTCTGAATAAATGAATGAATTATGCTTGTACAGGACAGCGACCTCTACAAATCAGTGGTCCACCTTCTAGAGTCGGTGGACACGCACTGCACCGACGAGCACAAGACCGACGGCGTGTACGGCGCCGAGGACTGCCACTACTTCCTCGACCTCGACATGGTCGTGCTCGGCTCCCAACCCGAGTACTATGCCACCGAGTACGCCGCCAACATAGAGGCCGAGTACGACTTCTTGCCGAATGCCATGTACAAGGGGCTGCGCTTGAAGGTAGGTGCTGCGAAGAATCCATTCGATTGTATTGTTATACTAGCCGGCAGGCTCGCTTCGCTCGCCTTCTCCGCCTAGCCTGGACCCCCGCCAGTATCGGCAGTGTGAGTCAAACAGGCTCGCTTCGCTCGCCTGCAAAACCTCTGCCAGTGTCAGATGAGTCAAACAGGCTCGCTGCGCTCGCCTGCAAATTCCGTTCAGAAGGGGTTCGAAATTTATTGAACACAGCATTTATTGACCTAATCTAGACCTGTTTACCAAATTTCAACATTTTCTGCCAATTTGTTCTCGGAAAATCTAAGAATTCCAAAAAATAGTAAAACGCTAATATTGAGCGTAACCTTGGGAAGTATATCAGACATTGCTTGAAACTTGATTCAATGTTTTCTTAATTACTCCATCTATAATCTCGCTGAACCATTGAATTTACACTAAGGATTGGGCGTATCAAGGCGGGAGATATGCAACTCGCAATACATCTACAATTTTGAAAACCTGATTAATGGCGTAATTTTGAACGGATTTCAAAAATATTTTATCACAACATTTCTAGACCTTATCTGAACCTGCCCACCAAATATCAACATTTTCTACCGATTGGTTCTCGAAAAAATTGAGAAAACGCCGAAAAACTATAGAAAAACTCAAATATTTAGCGTATCCCTGAAAAGTTTTTAAAATCCGTTCTTAGCAATTGAAAACTGTGTTTGCATGCAGTTACTGTATTGAATATGAAACATAATTAGATCATAATTTATTCATCAAATCACACCAATTTAAAACTCATTGTCTACGCTAATTCAGGCAGTATATTCAAAATCTGAGGCCCGGTTCGTGAGTTATCAAATTAGGTAAGGCGGTATTACACGATAATATTTCTATTATCATAGTTAGTTAATCATATGAAAAGAGACGTAAATACGAAATTCATCTCTTTTAATATGATTAACCATGATATAGAAATGTAATACCAGCCTAATGTGGAATTGAAATATACTACTGAGACAAGGTTATGTAATAACCTCTACAGAGAACCGAAATAAAAAACATACGATTGTATCTTTCAATGTAATTTTAATACGGCATTATCTTTAATGACAATAGTCAATAGTTCATCTCTTCATCTCGCGAAGCGTACACCTCTGATGAAGTTCCACTGGGTTCAATCCCAGTTGAAAATACCAATTTTTGACCGCAGTCACTACTACCGTCTTTTGGAGAAGCCTGAAGCTGTCGTTTGCGACTGGTCAAAACGCATTTGTCATCTATCACTATCATTCACACGCTTAAAACACATGTGTGCATCACCCTCAGAAAAATTATTAATTTATAGTTTAGATTGAATTTAGGTGCATTTAGAATGTTCGGTTTGTAAACACTGGCGGCTCGTGCCCACGAAACAGGTGAAGTGCTGTACAGTAAAAGATACGGGCACTTCACCTGTTTCGTGGCTACGAGCCGCCAGTGTATTGTCAAAATATTATTGAACTATATGTTAGTTCAAATTGCTCTCAAGTTCTTCGCACAAAAACTCACAGAATAATTCATCCGTAATAATAATATAGTAGTCTACCTACAGCTCCAAAAACTGATTAAACAGTCTCGGTAGTATAGTCTAACAAGCATAGAAGACCCTCTGGAAGATGGGAAAATGACTCCGGCTTGGTCAATATTTCTTCAGAAAATATAAATGTGGTCTTAATAGTAGATCAAGTTGTTTCCTACAATTTGAGATCAAATTGATAATTTTTGAGCCAATATTGACCGAGCTTGAGTCATTCTTCCATGTTGCCAGAGGGTCTTCTTAGCTTGGACAGACTATAAAGTATAAGGCTCTATAAAAAGGTATCATGTCTTTATAACATGATATAGTGTTTTCGAGAATGTTGGTTGACTGATAGAACAATATCACTAAAGATTACGATTACATGTCAATTAAATTCATAGAAGTGTGCAAGTTTAGTACATTTAATTAATATTATCACATTTTTTCTACAGGTGCTCCAAAGCTTCCTACAGATACCGAACATATTTGCAACCAAAGAATTTCGGGAAAAATATGAGCAACAAGCACGAGCCAACATACAGAAAGAAGTTGAAAAACTCAAATAAATTTTGTTGTCCCATAAAATTAATTCAACTGTTCTAATGTGCAAATCAAATTTGTGGAATTTGAACAACTTCTCATATCACAGTTGAGAGAATATTATTCATTGTATATTTTTCTATGCCTAACTGTTTAATTAGGTATGATGATCAGTGCGGTTCTAGTTTGTGAAAGCTGAGAAGACACGCCGTTGAAATGTAAAGTGTATTGTAACGGGGGTGTTCTCAGCTTGCGCAAACTATATCACTGGCGGCTCGTACCCACGAAACAGGTGAAGTGCTGTACAGTAAAAGATACGGGCACTTCACCTGTTTCGTGGGCACGAGCCGCCAGTGTTACTATATCAGCTTGCAAGTGTTGGACTTGAATTAAATTCAATTGTTGCTTCATGCTTTTGTTATTTTTTATTATTTATCTTATATAGAATAAAATTATGAAGAAACTATTTTAAATTTCTTGAGTAGTTCCCAATCATCATATTTGTTGTCAAAAATGAGTTTAGTCTTATAATAAAATTAGAGTTTGATCACTTCCACACGATATTTAGGATGAAAATAATTGAAAAATAAATAAAAATCAAACACCCTTTTAAAAACTTTAAAATTATTGAAAATGTGTTTCAATAATTTTAAAGTTTTTAAAAGGGTGTTTTATTTTTATTTATTTTTCAATTATTTTAAACAAGCCTAAGTTTTAAAGTTCAGTTTTCAGGATAAAAAAACAAACATTATTCAAACTTTTAAGCATGTTGAATTGATAAGATTTCACTGCGTCACCCGCAAGTTTCGTCAGCTTTATTATTCACACTCATGTCTTGGAATAAGAATAATTATGAAGAATAAATATTGTTACAATGAAGTCCAGCCGAAAAAATGGAGGAAATTTTAAAAATTGAAAATATTATATTTAATTTCAATGATACAAAGGTACAATATCTAAAATCTACAGTTACTCAAACTGTATGATACTTGGCATAGAATTTGCAATATTGTAAGATATACAAACTAGAATTAAAATACAGATCAAATTAGTTGGAATGTGTCCTGAGTTTTAGTGCAAATAAAGTTAGTAAATTGTTCAATAACAAAATATAAGTAAAATGTCATAGTTACAATATCATAAACTCCAATGATAGTATATATTTTTTTAAATCTAAAGAAACTTACATTGTTAAAACAAATTCCATTCAATTTATATATTAAATTCATCAGCTAGAGAATTAAAATGACTTTTATTACATATTCAAGTAAATTAATAAACTATATTTAAAAAAAGCAATATTATTGAGAAGCTGTTCCTGGGTAATAAAAATATTAAAATGAAAGAACATGAACAGGCTATAACCTACTTTCAAAAAATCAATGTTATCAAGGCACTGGTCATGGATATACACTAAAAACTATATATTACAAATCTTTGGCAAAACAAATTTTTACAAACTATTCAAAATATTAATTTACAAATCCATTCACAGTTATATTCAATTTATACAAAAAATTCACGAGCTTGGCTAGCTTCTCAGGGTATAGTTGTTTTTCTACATTCTAAGGCCTTTACATCCTTTTATCAAGGTCCTTGTAACTAGGTCTAAGGTCCTTGTAAGGTCCAAGGTACTATACAGAATTATTAAAAATTTTATCAAAATCTGAATAAAGTAATTCTTGAATTAGATGGCCTGAAGTCTAAATATCAAATTACTATGGAGTAACTTTATATTTGAGTAAACTGATTCTTCAAAAAATTATCCCAAAGTCAGGATAAAGAGAAGCCTCGATGTCTAGCTATAAAATCTTTCAAGTTGTCCAAAACTCAATGATCCTTTCCTATAATTCATTTGAGGATAGTTATTATTATTTTTATTTGAGATAAAACTTCTTATTTAGTAGATGGATCAGTAGATTAATGTTGATCTTGGCCTTCCCAAATATGTCCATCATACCGATGCCTTCATATTGTAGTTGTAGCAATTTCTGTAAAAACCAATAATCAAATAAAAAAAAACTCAATAAACATCCTACAAATGAGAAATGCAATCAGATTATTACGAAATATTGGAACGTTTTTTTCAAATTACTAAGATTCAACAAGTTGCCTCAACGTTAATTTCGCCTACTATTATAGAAGAAGCCAACAAAAATGTCTGTTATTGCTGCTCTGTCGACCAGTCTGAAAGCGGTCTACGAGAGCAAAACGGTTGAGCCGAAGTCGCTCATGACACAATATGCTCTCACAGACAGCTCGCCAACTGTGCTCAAAGAGCTGAGCATTAACTTTTGTGTAATTATTGTAACAAACTGCCAAACGATTTTGATATCAGCTAATATCTTTGGGTGGCTCGTTGGGGTAGTGATAACGCGCCGGTCTGATAACCAGGTGGACCCGGGTTCGAGTCTCAACCGGCGAACAATTCTTTGACCACAGCACAATCACATAAATACGGCCATCCCGTCTTTCGGAGGAGATGATGAGTCGTCGGTTCCGACTACCTAACGAGTAGTCGTCATCTCTCATCATCATCATCATCATCATCCATCTCATTACCCACGCACAAGCCTATGAGCTCATGTGGTCTTCACCCTCCGGAAAACAAAACATATTTAGCTTATAACTTTTGACAAATTATTGTCAAAATCAATAGGCTTCTCACTCAATCTAAAAAGATATTAATTTCAAAACTGTATAGTCTGTCCAAGCAAAGAAGACATTCTGGCAAGATGGGAAAATGACTCCAGCTCGGTCAGCAAGGGTTCAAAAATTATAAATTTAATCTCAAATTGTAGGAAACATTCTGCTCTACAATTTGAGACTAAATTGATAATTTTTGAACTGATATTGATCGAGCTGGAGCTATTTTCCCATCTTGCCAGAATGTCTTCTTTGCTTGGACAGACTGTACCAGCTGAGCATTCACAACACATTATTTGCATTGTATTATCCTTAAAGGAAACATACGTCCCTTCTTATAACACTGTACTGAACTGCTTGTTTCTTGTTTGCTAAGAATATCATAATAGACTAACTATACATAGAATAGTATATCTACGATATTTTTATTTATTTATTCAATTTACAAATGATACTTAATGGTAAGGTTCAACAGGCTTAAGCCCAAAACTGTCCCTCTTCCAATTTAGAATACAATACAAATAATAAATAATCTAGGTTATGTTGTTTTCCTTCAAATTTTCACTCAAAACAAACACTTAAACACTAATAATTTTTAATAATTTGGAAGATAAAGGGAAAATTATAGCCGAAAATAGCAAAATTATCAATAATAATGATATAAATTATTTGGAAATTTGACATTGAAATAATTTTGAAACAGAAAACAAACTAACTAGAAGCTACTACAGCTGAAAATCCTAGTCTGAAAGTCAATGTTTGTTCAACATAATGTGTTTTTGCTTGCTGAATGAAATAGGAAATTTCTTTTTCTATTGGAGCAAAATACAGTTTCTAATTCTAAAAATATGTTTTTATTTTGTATTGTAGCCTACTGCAATGCGGCATTATTGCTTGCAAACACACGGACAAAGTTAAGAATTCTTTGTCGAGTTCTCAATGAGTAGGCAAATAACCTTATAGTCCTGAATAGAACAAATTCATTAGAACAAACCAAATCTTAAATAAATAAACACAAATATAGTCCTGAATAATACAAATTCATTAAAACAAACCAAATCTTAAATAAATTCATAGACAAAAAGTATTACAATTTAGTATATATTATAAAAGTATAGACAAATTCCTGAATAAAAGTAAATCATTAGAACAAACAAAATCTTGAATGATTAAATGAACAAATGTAGCCCATAATAGAGCAAATATACTAGAGTAAAAAAACAAAATCTTTCCTCTCCTTACCTTAATATCGATTTCGACCTTCTCCAACTCGACGCCCATGTATTTGCCCCTGATGAGGAACAGACCAGCCGTATCTGCTGGACTGATTTCGAACAGCACGTTCTTGAACTGAGCACTGGGCAGACCGTCGATGGACGTCACGACGCCCCTATCCCTCAGCTGGGCGCCCGTGTACTTCAGTGTCATCTTCTTCTTCACTTTACGAGCGCTGTCAGCGCCGCCCGGTTTCAGGTGGACATTCCTAAGATAAAACAACCAAATTATTGTCTTGCGCTGTTAAATATAGTCTGTCCAAAAAGTCTAGTTTGCTAGACAGACTATACTGAATTTAATAATAAAGCACGCAGCATTCTTCCTATTTCCAGTGCAATCCTTGCTTGCTGCATTATCCTTGCTGCGCATCTCATGTCAAACAGGCAATCAAATCATTTCATTCAACTATAAACATTGCATCCCCTGAACAATGATCATGGATTCGGCATTTTCGACAACATTTCTACACAATTTAATAAGTAACACGCATAATTCAACCTAGTCAGTTCAATCCTTGCTATGCTGCATCATTCTTGTGTGCATCTCATTTCAATTTTGAGGTAGTCATTAAATTCAACTAGGAAGTAGCATCCTATTTATCAATGAAATGTTCATGGATTTGGCATTTTCAACAATATTTCCACCCAATTGAATCAGAAAAATTACACCATTTCTCATATTCACAGTTCAATCCTCAACATTTTGCTTGAACTTGCTACGCATCTAATGTCAACCTGATATCCAAGTCATCTTATTCAACTATGAACATAGCGTACTTTGTAACAATGAAATGATCTTGAATTTGGCATTTTCAACAATATTTCTACTAAATTGAATGAGAAAAGAATTATAGGAAGAAACGAATAGTAGCAAAAGAACAAAAAGATAAGATGAGAAATGAGAGGAGGAGGTAAAAGATGAAATTGAGGATAAAGAATAACTTGAATATTCAGAAGGCATAAAAGAGTAAGATCAAAGAATTGAAATGTGACGATGAAATGAAATAAAGAATAAAAATGTAGAGAGAGAACAAGGAGGAGGAGGAGGAAGAGGAGGAGGAGGAGGAGGAAGAGGAGAAGGAGGAGGAGGAGAAGAGGAGGAGGAAGAGGAGGAAATGAGGAAAAGCAAGAAGAGTTTCTATTTATGATAAAAAAATCATATCAACTTACCGTTTGTGTGTGAGGAAGGGTTGAAGAGTGACTGCTGTTTTAGTTTCCATTGAGTTATTTTCATGCGTTTTACTCTAATTGTAGTTTTACAATTAGAAGGAGGAAATGAGAAGGAGAAGGAGAAGGAGGAAATGAGGAAAAGCAAGAAGAGTTTCTATTTCTGATAAAAAAAATCATACCAACTTACCGTTTGTTTCTGCCAATGTTCTCCAGACACTTATCAATGTACTCGTTATAGAATTTCACTTTCTCTTCGAAAAATTTGCTCTTCTCATCCAGTGCTTTCTTGGTTGCTCTCACTGAAATTAGTTCCTGAAAAACGGAAATTCATTATCCAATATTAACGAAAGAACCACAATCAACATTGGAAATAATGAGTTGTATTGACAGATTATTAATTAATATTGTTCCAACTCAAACATTACAAGGAATGGAACTGAATAGAATAATAGATGCTACAAGTAGATCGGAAACGCTTATTTTTAATTAAAGAGCACAATATTGACTATATCACAGAACATTTTTTCTGTCTAATCTAAACAATTGTTTGTACCAAATAAACATTTTCTTTGATATAGACAATATTGTGATCTTTAATTATGTACAAGTATCACAACATCTCACCTGACAATGTGTCTTCGCTTATTTTTAATATTTATTTCATCACAATTACAATATCAAGGAATGAAAAAAGAGGCTCGCGCCCAAAATTAAATTGTATCCAGATCAAGTTAGAGTATTATGGGATCGTGAATTATTATTCTTATACTGTAAATGAGTTTACTATATTTGGTTGCCAATTGACAAAATATTTTTTATCGATACGTTGGTATCAAGGTTATTACAAAATCTCTGGATGTCTTTAATAACCTTGCGTTGGTATACCTCACGGTATACAGAAAATAGTACATTATGCCACAAGCCTGGGAAGGAAAAGTTTACGGTATGAGGATAGTTTCCCGGGCGAGGCTTGTCGAGCCTGGTAATAATTCCGAATACTGTAAAAAACTTCCTGGGCGAGTTGTGTATAATTTTTTTCGGTACATTTCAAATAAATTTTATCAATCTAATTTCATGAATGAACAAAACAAAGAGGATTAATGAGATCTAAGAACAGCTAGACAAGATAACTTACTATACTAGCTTCGGCTGAGCTGAATCTGGAGTAGGCTGAACTGCTAAGTATTGAAAGTTTGCATCACAAGTTTATTGATTTAATCAATTGGATATTACTTAATAACTATCAGAATACTAGATTTTCTTAGTCCAGAAATGTTTAAGCTCATGATAGTTTTTGTACGATCATCCTAAATTGTACAATAGCAATACAAAGTTTCTTGTTTTTGACAAATTTCTGGTAGTTTCACAGAAAGTGATGGTCCATTGTAGTTGCATTTTGTCTCGCTAGATGGCGTCAGCTGTCCACGCTTGGAAAGAGATGGTCCTTGTATGGAAAGGACTTCTTTCCGCTCGAGGACAACAGCTGATTGATTATGTATGTAAATGACGACTTCCTAGTCTACATAGGGACTGGTAAGCAGCTTATTTCCGTGAAGTGTAGCGAAAATATAATTTTCACCGTTGTATATCCGACTCCAATACTGAGCCTGCCCCACAACTCTACTTGTTGAAGCAAACATCCTTAGTAGGGTGTTATCTTACTACATAAGTTTGCTCAAATAAGCGCTTGCAAGCTGGTTGTGCCTACTTAAAGGTAGGAACAAAAATCTGGAGAAACGTTATGACGTCCACAGAGACAATAGAACTAATTCGTAATTTAACTAATTAGGTATTTTAACAAATTTAATGTATTTAAATATTGAATTACTATAAAATTCTATTAATTTTGGACTACTATTACTATTAATACAAGATGTATACTTGAAATATATACAAGATATTAATACAATAAAATACTTGATTTTGATTTTGAATAGTCTGTCCAAGCAAAGAAGACCCTCTGACAAGATGGAAGAATGACTCAAGCTTGGTCAATATTGGTTTAAAAATTATCAATTTGATCTCAAATTGTAGGAAACAATTTGATCTACTACTTCGACCAAATTTATAGTTCTTGAACAAATATTGACCAAGCTTGAGTCATTTTCCCATCTTGCCAGAGGGTCTTCTTTGCTTGGACAGACTATACTACGTAACAGAAATCTGTTATGTAAGTAGGCCTTTATACTACTTACAAGAAAGTGTTTAGTACAGTCTGTCCAAGCAGAGAAGACATTCTGGCAAGATGGGAAAATGACTCCAGCTTGGTCAATGTTGATTCAAAAATTATAAATGTGGTCTCAAATTATAGATCAGAATTTCTCCTACAATTTGAGACCAAATTTATAATTTTTGAACCAATATTTACCAAGCTGGAGTCATTTTCCCATCTTGCTAGAGGGTCTTCTCTGCTTGGACAGACTTTACTGTTGCTCGAATCTTAAATAATAATTAGTAAAAATATTGACGTATCATATGCTGCATGAGCGTTGCTCACTGGTTGCGGCTTATAATTATGTGACAAATAAAATAAATAAATAGATTTACCTTGGCCTGTATCTTCCTGTAACGGCCCTTGTTACAGATGTCGTTGGCCAGCGATGAGATGATGGTCTGATAGCCGTCGTCCCGGCTGACCAGGCCCTGCTCCTCCAGCTGTGACAACAGTTTGCGCAGGCGCGCCTTACTCTCGCGCAGGCTACTGCTGCTGTAACGAGACGAGAATATATATGATTCAACTAAATTACTTTTATTACTTATAGTCCAGTCAATAAATTTTCTAAATAATGAGAAAAATTTCGTTCTCATATCTTCGATTGTTGCTGAGATACATGCAATACAAGAAGACCATACAAATGGAAACATTGGGGGGCTGCTGGGGGAAGCAAGAGTGGTAGGGGTGGGGACTTTTAGCAGAACACTTGCCGATATGCTAGTTATCGATGTGGAAAAAATCAGCTTCATATGTATTTCCCAAATGTATTATTTCCGTATGAATTTCCCTCAATTCGTGGTATTTTGGCACGCCAGGGGGTATTTATCGCATATTAACGGACTTTTCCCCCTTCAAATCTCGGCAAAATATATGTTTATATAATTCAAAATGTAGGTCTTGCAAAGCTCTACAACTCTTATATGAGAGATTTTCCAATAGAACAAACCGGTAAACTCTTATTTGGAAAATAGTAGCATATTCAGGCATAAATTTAGGGGTTTCTCTCATTCTTAAATGTATAACTCTTGAACCACAGGAGATAGAGTGAAATGGTAATGACATGAAATGGAGAGAATTTAATTTTATAAATAATGATGAAAAATTTGGTTTTTTATCTTCAATGGTTGCTGAGACACTTGTCTATATGGTAGTAATCGATGGTGGAAATATTAGCCTCATATGTTTTATTTCCCCTAACGGGTGTATTTTTGCACTCTTTGACTGGAATATTAATTACTTTAATCACTTTGTTATTAAGGCTACCAATGTATACTAAATAAATGAATAACATTGTTTATTTTCTTCAATTTACTTGAAAGTTGAAAATAGTCGTGAAGAAAAATAATCTCATTTCAAGGGTACTGAGATATAGTCACTCCAAGCAAAGAATACCCTCTAGCAAGATGGGAAAATGACTCCAGCTTGGTCAATATTTGTTCAAGAATTATAAATGTTGTCTTAATAGTGAATCATACTGTTTCCTACAATTTGAGATCAAATTGATAAAGTTTTAATCAAAATTGACCGAGCCTGAGTCATTTTTTCATCTTGCCAGAGGGTCTTCTTTGCTTGGTCAGACTATAACTTAGTTGATGATAAAGAGAGTTGAAAAAGGAGTGTTAATCATTTGACAATCCTCCGGTCTACTGACTGCGGCGAAGACCTAAAAAACTCGACTGAAACTGAACTGAATCAGATTCTGATTCAATAATTTTGTTCATGAACATTGCTTAAAACAGTAAATCGGTATAAATCCTATGCTATAAAAATAAAAAAATACATTATTTGCATTATGGTCTGCTTGAGTTAGTTGAAGATAGGAAACTTGTGAAATGACTGAAATATAGTATTTAATAAGCTAACGGTAACATACATTATTGTGCTATACCTACATAAAATGGCGGAGTTTGGACATCAAACATCGGAGTTTAGTCGGAGGGAGAATGAGGAGATTAATAAAATCGCCTATATTAAGGGGAAAGTTAGGACTCTGGGTCCTCTCCACCACACAACCCTAAGGAGGAGGAGGAGGAGGAGGAGGAAGTTAGGAGGTAGGTGGAAAGGAGAAGAAAAAGAGGAAGTATAGGAAGAGGAGTGAAAATAAAGAAGAGGTAGAAGAGGAAGTGGAGGAAAAAGAGGAAGAGAAGGAGAAGAAGAAGAGGAGGAGAAGAAGGAGGGGAGAAGAAGAGAGGAGGAGAAGAAGAGGAGGAGAAGAAGAAGAGGAGGGAGAAGAAGAAGAAGAGAAGCAGTAAAGTGAGAAAGACAACAAAGGAGGAGGAGGAGAGGAAGAGGAGGAGAAGGAGGAGCGGGAGGAGGAGGAGGGAGGAAGTGGAGATGGAGGAGGTGGAAAAGGAGAAGAAAAAGAGGAATGTATAGGAAGAAGAGTAAGAAAATAAAGAAGAGGTAGAAGAGGAAGTGGAGGAAAAAGAGGAAGGAGGGAGAAGAAGAAGAGGAGGGAGAAGAAGAAGAAGAAAGCAGTAAAGTGAGAAAGACAACAAAAGGAGGAGGAGGAGGAGGAGGAAGAGGAGGAGAAGGAGGAGCGGGGGTGGAGGAGGAGGAGGGGGAGGAAGTGGAGATGGAAAAGGTGGAAAAGGAGAAGAAAAAAGAGGATGTATAGAAAGAAGAGTAAGAAAATAAAGAAGAGGGAGAAGAGGAAGTGGAGAAAGAGAGGAGGGAGAAGAAGAAGAAGAAAGCAGTAAAGTGAGAAAAACAACAAAACACACAATACAATAATAAAAAGATATAGGAGGAGCAATACATTATTTTCATTCATTTTATTAATTTTTTATCCATTCATTTATTTATTTATTTTTATCTATTTATTATTTAAGACCTATTATTATTATTATGGTCCAAATTGATGTTTTATAGTTTTTCACCTTCAGACGTCAAAATGTGTGCATAATTAAAATTCAATTAAAATTGGAAAGAAGAAACGTTTTATACTTGGTCTGTATTTCAATCCTTTTGTATTTTAATCTCGTAAATAATTAATAAATGATAATAAATTTATAATATTTTACCTTTCACTGTCCTCCTTGTTCTGTGCCTTGGCAGCCTGTCGTTGTCTGAAGGCGTCTTCTTGGGCATCGGTAGGCTCGATGCGCAGTGCGCCGGGCAGATTGTGACCGCTCAAAAACGGAAGCACATCAACCAACAGCTCTTTTGTTCTGAAATTTCAAACAAAAATATAAATTGAGTAAAAACGAAGCTGGTACAAACGATTCGATAAAATAATCAATGGCGGGAAGACACTTACGGGTAGGTTCCATCTCACCAATGTTTATAGTCTATCCAATCAAACAAAACATTCTGGCAAGATGGAAAAATGACTCCAGCTCGGTCATTATTGGTTCAAAAGTGATAAATTTGGTCTTAAATTGTAGAGCAGAATGTTTTCTACAATTCAAATCAAATATTTTTTGAACCGAGCTGGAGTCATTTCCCATCTTGCTAGAGTGTCTTCTCTGCTTGGACAGACTATACTAGGCTAGGATATAAAGCTTAATTTGTTTGTTTGTTTGTTATGAATTATTTGCTGAAGCCCTGAGCTCATAGGCTTGTGCGTGGGTAATGAAATGGATGGTAGATGTGCTACTTTTTTTAGGTGATGTGACAATTGGAATCTAATTTATCGTGCCAAGAACGGGGAGTCTCTTGCAAGATTGTGCTGTGGTCAAAAATTGTTCCCCGCTTGGGACTTGAACCAGGTGAAATCACTTCAGACCGGCGCTTTATAACTAATCATATTGATTTCACGAATGAAAATATTTTTAATTCGAGTTGGTGATGAATTATTGGCTGAAGCGCTGTACTACTGATAAACAAACTATATATCTCACGCCTGAAGATTAGGCGAAGTTGGAACATTTTCACTCCAACAGCTGATGTGAATGGCAGCCATGTTGCCAAAGGCTCTTGTTCTATAGGTGATGTTATTGAAATCAATTGAGTCAATAGAAAAATCTACATCAGCTGTTAATAGGATACATCACGTACAAAAAGGGACAGACGAAGCCGCCCAACTTTTTGGTGTCAACTATACCAAAGGTGAAATCATGAATCGTTCAACATTATAACTAAACATTCATGTGATGTGAGATTTAATGTAACTAAAAAATTGACAATTTCCACTTAGTCTGAAAAGACATTTAGACATATACAAAAAAAAGTAATGTATAGTCTGTTCAAGCAAAGAAGACCCTCTGGCAAGATGGGAAAATTACTCCAGCTTGTTCAATATTTGTTCAAGAATTATAAATGTGGTCTCAATAGTAGATCAAATTCTTTCCTAGAATTTGAGACCAAGTTGATAATTTTTGAACCAAAATTGACCGAGCTTGAGTTATTTTCCCACCTTGTCAGAGGGTCTTCTAGGCTTCGACCGACTATACAATTGAAGCACTGGCGGTTCGTGCCCACGTAACAGGTGAAGTGTTTGTATCTTTTACTATACAGCACTTCACCGGTTTCGTGGGCACGAGCCGCCAGTGAATTGAAGGCATTCAACTTATATATTGTACTGTAGCCAAGCTGGGCGGTATCGTCAGTATGATGTAACCTACTAACAGCTTCTGTTCCTATATTGACTCAATATTCTGTACGCTTGGATTGACTCAATATTGAATTAATATGCAATTACAAAAATGAGCT
This sequence comes from Sogatella furcifera, assembly GCA_017141385.1. Classification (NCBI taxonomy): domain Eukaryota; kingdom Metazoa; phylum Arthropoda; class Insecta; order Hemiptera; family Delphacidae; genus Sogatella; species Sogatella furcifera. The sequence continues at coordinate 57,657,040 of CM029546.1, read as the reverse complement.
TATATTCGAATTAGTGATGGAAGATATAATAAATTGAAAAATAGAAATATTTCAACAACTATTGACAGTAAATTGAATGCAACTAGTGCTTACTTGATGAACAGTTTAGTAATTTCCGATTTTCCAGTTTCCGCCACTTCATACTTGTTGGTCAGCGTGAGACAGACCTCAGTTTGAGCCAGCTGACTCTCGGCACTGGCTTCATCACAATTATCTGCAAATTTAACAATTACAATAATAAATAACTGATAAATTAATAACAATAATAATAAACAATTAATAACAATTACAGACCAATTAATTTCAATTCAAAAATTGAAACCCAAGTAAAAAAACTAAGTAAATATAAGTATAGTCTGTCCAAGCAAAGAAGACCCTCTGGCAAGATGGGAAAATGACTCCAGCTTGGTCAATATTTGTTCAAGAATTATAAATGTGGTCTTAGTTGTAGATCAAATTGTTTCCTAGAATTTCAGATCAAATTGATAATTTTTGAACCAAAATTGACCGAGCTTGAGTCATTTTTCCATCTTGTAAGAGGGTCTTCTTTGCTTGGACAGACTATAGCTTAGGGCCGGTTTCTCCAAATAAGTTTAACTGAAATTTCAGTTTAAACTATCAGTTGTCAGTGTATGGTCACTTTTATTAACTTGTGTTCCAATTGAGCCAGCAGATGGTTTAATCCAAAATTCAGATTAACTTTTTTGGAGAAACCGGCCCTAATTAGTTACAAACAGGGCCAAGTGAAATTTGCAAATTTTTTCAGGAGAGCAAAAACTGTTTCTTACAGAAAAGACTGTTTTAGTTGTTGTTTTAGGTGTCAGTAGTGTAATTTTCATTAGTCTTATTATGAAAATAGTATTTTCAGCTCTGCCAGGACAGTCGGCGAGCGTTCTACAAGATCATATCAAGATGAGAGCTATCTTAGCTAAACTGTTTGCTGTCGTAGATCGTTTTCAGACTGTCGTTACAGAGCTAAACATTAATAACAGACATTAGCTAACCTACACCATTGTTGACCTCAGCTATAACTAGGTATAGTCCGCCCAAGCAAAGAAGAGCCTCCGGCAAGATGAGAAAATGACTCCAACTCAGTCAATATTGGTTCAAAAATCATTGATTTGGTATCAATCGTAGGAAACCTTCTGATCTACAATTTGAGACCAAATCAATAATTTTTGAACTAATGTTGACCGAGCTGGAGTCATTTTTCCATCTCGCCAGAGGGTCTTCTTTGCTTGGACAGACTATACTGACATTTTCATTATCAACGATTAATTATATCAGAGTAGTGTAGATATAGTAGATAGAAATAGATATAGTCCACCCAAGCTGAAAACACGCGCCGCTACAATGAAAAGTTTATGAATAGGTTTATTCATATGCAATGTAAAATTTTGATTTTCGATTCTGAGCCATGTGAAAACTTTCTGTGTAGGCCCAAGTTATCTATATTGTGTAAATTTGATAACGTTCTAAAGAATCGTTTCTTCACTAAATTCAAGTTATCTTATTAGGTACCTACTGTATTATTATAAATAATTTTTTTTTTACTTTTTCTTAATTTTATGATTAATTAGATGTTATATTTGAACTCTTTCCCCACACACAGATTTGTCTATGTGGGGAAAATTCACAAGTTATGTATATATTTTAGATATTTTTGATGCTGTTTTGAATCATTTACCAACCTTTCAAATTTTTAATTGATAAATTATGGTTTTTTATTCATGAGAGGTGAAATTTGTGAGTATAGTGAAAGTGGACATTGTGGATAGACATATAACCTACATCTTAAGCCTCTATCATCACTCATTCATCCTTTGCTAAAAATACTTGGAAACCAAGTTGCAATTGTAAAGAAAGAATAAAGAATATATTTATTTCTATTCATGTTTGTATACTTAATTTGTGAATAAAACTTCATTTGATAGGTTATTTATAATGAAAAGTTTATCGTGAATAGGGTATAGAGTATATTTATAATATCAACAGTGAACTCATTCTATTCCGTATTGAATGTGAATATTATTATTATTTAATTATTGTTACAATGAATTGCGACTTGATAGCAAGTATTTCAAGCGAAGGTGATAAGTGGATGATGATGTTTAGGCTACATAGTGAATGAATGATGATGGATGATGAATGTTTACATTACAATTTCAACTTTGAAAAACACTTTCCACTTTAAAAATAATGTTTAATTGTGATGAAAAATGAATTTTTCTAATGTTGTGAATAGTATTGTACTCACGGCCTAGCAACTGGGACGCTGTAGGCACTGGACCCAAGTCTGCTAACAAGTCGTGCAACATGTCATGGGGATCTGGGGCAATGTGCTCGGCGTAATCCAACAACACACGGTGCACGTCACGCAATTCCTGCAACATGTACACAATAATTATTAATTAAATAATTATTTATTAATAAAACCAATTGGATCAATTCATTAAGTTATGTTACTGAAAGGACGGATGTATGTATGTCTGGCTCAACAGCCCATGAAGGGCCTAGGCCTACCAGCTGGTTGCCAGTTTCAAATTCACTTTACTATACAGCCCGTCCAAGCCAAGAAGACACCCCGGCACGACGGGAAAACGGCCCCAGCCCGGCCAATATCGGCCCAAAATCCATAAATTCTCAATCAGAACCCACAGTCCCCGAACCAACACCGGCCGAGCCGAAGCCGCCCCCTCCACCCCGCCAGAATCCCCCGGCCGGACAGACCATACAGCAAGCAAATAATCATCAACCAGGATAGAGGTAACGTGTGGTTAGCACGTTGATCCTCTCAACCATAAGCCAGTCTCCGCAACCAATTGGTGGCGCAGAACCCTCTGAATAACATGCAGTTAATCAGTTAGAGTGTAATGCAACAATTACTATTCCTCCAGAGACGGGAAACGACTGATTGTCTTTACTAACGACAGCCAATCTCCCAAAGGAGGGTTGAAAGGACGGATACAGGGATCCAAAGATTCAAAGATCCTCACACGTCAACCGAACACAATATATTCGAGTAAGTGTAAACAACACAATTTAAAATAACAGACAAACTCTAATTTAATATGGAAGGTCTTTGCGAAAGCGACAGCACAACTAACACTATTGCTGTAAAACTACAATTAGAGTAAAACGCATGAAAATAATTCAATGGAAACTAAAACAGCAGTCACCCTTCAACCCTTCCTCACACACCCACGGACGTTGCCGTTTCGTCAGGTGTATTATTAAAATATAAATTAATTTTTATTCATAATCAGCTGAATTGGCAACGTTGCATCATGTCTCACTGAACTATTTTCATGCGTTCTACTCTACTACGATGCAAATAGACTTTAACCCTGACATATACTGTATGGTAAGTTTCCAAAAAGTATGGAGTTTAGCGCAAACTGTGTTCTGCACAAAAATACTCTACATTGAACTTCAAACAAAAAAATGGAACTCTACAAAACTGCGCCAAATTGTGTTTAGCGCAAACTGTGTTCTGCACAAAAATACTCTGAAAAATACATTGAATTTCAAACAAAAAATGGAACTCTACAAAACTGCGCTAAATTGAACTGTTCCAGAGTGACAAGCGTACATTAGAGATTAAAGATTTTCCTGGTTTCAAGGAGAATTTCAATTATCATATCACTAAGGAGAAGTTGTTATAAGATTTAATAAAAAGAGAAATAAATAACAATTTATCCAGTAAAATTTCGTACATTATGGATGTTTAGTGTGTACTTCCGTTCATGTCGTTCAATTTAAGGTTGAGTGGTAGAAAGAACTTCCTAGTCCCAACTCCGCCTAATGAAGGATATTTTCATTTCAAAATATTTTTCATTTCATTCCATCTACATTTCTGAACATCCAAACAGGCTGTTATGTAACAGACCATTAGTTCGCTAGTGGGAGTATCAATTTATGAATTAAACACTACACAAATTACCTAATGTATACTATTACTGCTAAATGTCTGTATTCATGAATGAATTATTATCAATGAATCTCACCTGTAGCGTAATATAAGTGGCAGGCTGGTGCATGAGGGTGGCCTCCGTGAATTCAGTGATGAAGAAGTGCGATTCCAAATCCTCCACATCGCAACAGGATCGCAGAAACAGTTTGAATTTCTCGTGACACTCGACTAGAAACGGATTCAAACTCTGAAGATGGGGCGATTCTTCGCCAAACTGCAATACAAAAATAATACTGATTTATTCTTTATTATTTCTTTACAATTGCGATTTGGTTTCCAAGTATTTTAAGCAAAGGATAAATGAGTGATGATGAGGAAGGTTTAAGATGTAGGTTATATGTCTATCCACAATGACCACTTTCACTTAATATTATAATTTCTCACTTCCAAAAATATTTTATCACAAACAATTTTGAATTTCGATAAAAATTTTAACGGCTGATCCAAAGTTTGAGCTAAGCTGGGTGAGAGTCAACTTGGAAGATGATTGTGCGGCCGAAATAATAATAGTTGAAGTTTTTTCTTGTCAACATTGGACTATTTCGGGAATTTATCTTGAGGTAAAATTAGTTTCCATGTAATAGCAACTACCCAGCTGAGATTGTAAAATTTCCGAACTATGGGAAACATTTATGAGACAGAAACGCCAATAATAAATAAATAAATCATTTAATTTGTTCAACATATACATGTTACACAAATGAGTTGTGTATGGTACAAATTACTTGCATACAAATTGAAAAAACCCCATAGAAATCAACAAAAATGCTAATTGGAGGCTGTAATAAAATATATTAAATTCGACAAAAAACAAATAACAATCGATCGACAATGTGGATTCAAATACAAGCTACACCATATCATCCAGTTAAACTTAATATTGTTCGTCTTATCCGAATAGAAACGCCAATAGAATCAACGAATTATGAGTAATTGTAGATTGTAAATGTTTATGAGACACGGCCCGGTTGATAACTCCAAAACGGGTTTTGACTGATTGATTTGGGGCCTCCAAAAATTATTTTGCCTCCGAATTTCATATTAAAATCATGGGCTAGGTAGATAAATCTTGTTTGTAACAGATGGTGAGAGTGGAACTATTTTCATTTATATATTTTTTATTATTTATATATTTTAATTTTTTCTGCTGGCAGCATTGAACAACAGTAATTTCGAAAGAATGTCTTCTTTGCTTGGAAAGATAATACCTATGAATAAATCTAATGAATAAACAAAGTACTTACGCCTTTTTTGGAAGCGGCAAACTGCAGTATCTTAGCGATACTGGCCAAATTGTGGCGTTGCGCGTTGGTGAGTGGCGGCTGTTCGGGTGGTAGTACGTCAAAAGCGTCCGGTGCAACTATTGCCGAATTTATAAACCGGTAGTAGATCAGGTTACCTACCACCTAAAATCAAAATAAATTCAAAAATTATTGATTCATTTATCGAAATAATTTCACTAAGGCGAAGTTAGGACTCATACTGGTCGCATTCAAGCTCTAAACCCCTGCGAGGAACGCAGGGAGTATGTGCACTTGCGAGTATTGACTATGCTCTTCAAGTTATAATGGCTTGTTTACACTAAAACTGAATTTTATAGTCTGTCCAAGCAAAGAAGACATTCTGTCATGATGGGAAAATGACTTCAGCTCGGTCAATATTAGTTCAAAACCCCCCAAATTTGATCTCAAATTGTAGAGCAGAATGTTTTCTACAATTTAAGACTAAGTTTATAATATTTGAAGCAATATTAACTGAGCCGAAGTTATTTTCTCATCTTGCCAGAATATCTTCTTTGCTTGGAAAGACTATAGTAGTATAAAATTACACTTTTATCAGAGAAGAACTTATCCATTATGTAGGTATCATGATGATGCCCTGAGCATTGTTACCAAGTTTGGTATTTTAAATAAACTTTGTGGATCTGACAACCTCTGCTCAGATGTAAATCTACTGTTCTAGTTTCCATTGGACTAATTTCAAGGGTTCTACTATAATTAAAGATTAAAATTATCTTCCAATCCCAAACAAATTAGATTAAACAATTTTAGACATCTAAATTAGATAAGTCGATTAGACATCTACACAAATCAGATCGAAATTATTTATACTCAAAAAATTTTCCAACACTATTATTTTTCGAATTGTACCTTCAATATCTCCTTTTCCAGCACATCGGGGAACTTCATCTGCAGTCCATTCCTGAGCTCTTTGGCCAGAAACAGCAGGCCGTAGGGAATGGACGCCTTCGACTCCATTATATGGTCCAAGAACATTGTGACGTTCAGCTTCAAAAGCAGAATGCTCGAGTTCAGTCGCTCCACCACTTCCGGGTAGTCGAGAGCCTCTTTGGCGCTGGAGAGGTTGGGCAGGTTACTGAGAAAAGAGATGAAAAATATTAATTTATTAATATTTATTGGAAAAATTACATTATTATTATTATTATGGCAAATTTCTAATTCTACTAATATTATAATTCATTCGCTTGATTACATACACGTAAATAACTCTCAATCAAATAATTGTAATTGTGATGAGACGGTTAAGCAAGTAACAGTTCAAAAATATCTTGGCATTACTATTGATGACAGATTAAAGTGGGGTCCACATATTGATAGTGTTTGTAAACGCCTTTGCTCTTGTCTTTTTAGCCTGTATAATTTGCAGCACACAGTGCCAAAGAAAACTTTAATAGTTGTTTACAAAACTTTAGCTGAATCAGTTATCAGATACAGTAGTAATGTATGGGGCAATGCAATTGGATTTGAAATTGATAGAATTAAAACTACAAAACTATCTCCTTAAAATTGTACATGCAAAACAAGAAAGTCACCCTAAGCCTAATTTATTTAAAAAATACGGTATCTTACCAGTTAATTACATTTTCAAATTTGATATATTATTAAATATTTATTTTTCAACCAGTTTTAAAACTCTAAGTAGGATCGTTCATGGCCGTAGGCATGGTGCTGCTTACAGAAGATACATTGTTCCGGATTTCAATAACTATTTCGGTAGAAGTGAATTAAGATATATGTTATACCTACTATTTTCAATGAGTTGCCAGATGATCTTATTGATTTAGACAGACCATCAGCTATTAAGAAAAAGTTGAAAATGTTTTTTATTTATAATATGAGTGAATTTGAGTAGTTGTTTTTCCAATTTAAAGCTAGACTCCTCCAGCCAAACCTTCTAGAGAAGGTTTTGGAGAAATTAATTTCATTCAGTGTAAACTTTTGTCTTGGTTGTGAAGGAAGTTTCTAATATATTTCTGTATTCATTCAACTATTATGTATCTTTTGCTCTAATTGAATTCGATTGAATATTGTTTATCATGATTTATTGTTCAGACAGTGTATTGCTATGGGTTTTTTATAATAAACTCCCTTCTTCTGGGGTTACCTGAATGAAGGAAAATGGATTATTATTATTATTTATGGTTACAATTGCGACTTGATAGCAAATATTTTAAGCAAAGAAGATAAGTGGATGATTATTATTTGTTGCTACAATTGCGACTTATATAAAGTATTTTAAGCAAAGGTGATAAGTGGATGATGATGTTTAGGCTACATAGTGAATGAATTATGATGGATGATGAATGTTTACATTACAATTTTAACTTTGAAAAACACTTTTCACTTTAAAAAACCCCTGAATTTTGATATAAGTTCACTGTTAAAAATGAAGATCTGAATAGAAACAGTGAATAAAAATGTTCAAAAACTTTGGAATTTTTGAATGAACTGGAAAAATTTCAGAGCAAAATAGAACCAAACTAACAAGAAGCCATTACAATTATTAGGGCAAAACCACAGACAATAAAGGCCAGAACGTCTTTTTCTCAAATTTAAATAAATTAATATTTAAGATAAAGATTGAGGATTATTAAGGATGAATGAAAAATGAACAAAATTAATGAGGTTGGTTGAAAGTGATTAAAGAATTCGAATAAAAAGATTATAATTATATTGTAAACCACATGTTTATTTAAAGTCGAGATACCGGTTTCGGTTGCTACACCATTATCCATCTCCGTTTTTTTTTGTTTGTCAATGGCTCATCAGCCCTATGAAGGGCCTAGGCCTACCAGCTGGTTGCCAGTTTCATATTCACTCCACTATACAATCAATCAATCAATCTTATTTGAAATAAACTGTTACATTTTTTTGGTCCTGCTAAACAGTCTGAACAGTCTGACCAAATCAAAGAAGACACCTCAAGATGACAAGACGGGAAAACGACCCCATCCCGGCCAATACCGGCCCAGAAGCCATAAATTTTCAAATAATCAATCTCTGGTAAACTAAATTCATTTTTTGTGGAAAATTGAAAAAATCAATTTTGCTCAAATTAGCGTAGATGTAAGACTTAGGTGCTTTTCTAATCTCTCTGATAGAGATTTTCTGAAATTTATACTAGGACGATAATTAATATTAATGAACTAACCTTGCCATTCCAGTTTCAGTTTCAGTTTCAATCCGCCATCGATTGTAGATGCTCAAAGGATTCGTGTCAATTGACAGCATTTTGTTATTCAAAACCTGTCAACACACGAAATTATTACAATATTACAAAAGTAGAAGAGAAAGATTCAATTAGGTACATCAAAATTTGCCTTTGCCTTGAATTATGAAACGCCTGAAATCGCTTCAATATCAACCACAGGCTGAAGGTCTCTTTACGCGGCGATTATTTGATACAAAAGTCCAAAATTGATACGCAATCGTACAGGAAGGAAGCTCATTGACAATGCCGAAAATCGGGGTAAAATAGTTATTGAAGCTCCCTGAAACTTATTCCCGGATATTCCAAGCACACTCAAATTTGAGGGACCCAAAAGTTCACTATACTTTACTACATTTCCTATACTTATCATAGAAAATGTCAGCTCTTCATCAAAATTTGAGGGTCCCTCAACTTTGAGTGTGCTTGGAAAACCCGGCATTAGTGTTTCATAATTAATTTTCTACTAAAAAAAATACCTAAACCAAGTTTAAATGCCCCCAACATGTTCAATCACTGATAAATATAATCGGCTCATTTCCAATATGTTAGTGATCTATGACACTATGAGTGATTTGCAGCCTGTCCAAGCAAAGAATACATTCCGGCAAGATGGGAAAATGACTCCAGCTCGGTCAATATTGGTTCATAAATGATAGATTCAGTCTTAAATTATAGGAAAGACAAAATTTGGAATTTTTTAACCAAAACTGATCGAGTTGGAGTCATATTCCGCTCTAGCCAGAATGTATTCTTTGCTTGGTTGCTTGAACAGACTATAATAATGTCTCGTATCAACAAGCTTATATTCAATGTAAGTACTTCGATGAATAAAGATTGATATAAAAATTGATTGGTTGAGCTTCCTTTCTGCATCAATTTTGGACTATGTATCACTACTGCGTATCAGAAATCCGCTGGGCTTTAGGTGTAATTAATATATCTATAAGATATAGATATATCTATCTATCTATCTATATCTAGAGATAAATCTATATCTATAAAAGCGAAATGGCACTCACTCACTCATCAGCAGAACTAATAGACGACCGAACCGAATGCGTTCAAATTTGGCAGGCATGTTCAATTGGACCGTTAGACGCGTACTAAGAAAGGATTTTCAAAACTTCATAAGGATACGCCAAATATTCAAGTTGTTCTATAGTTTTTCAGCGTTTTCATAATTTTTTCGAGAACCAATCAGTAGAAAATGTTGATATTTGGTGGGCAGGTTCAGATTAGGACTAGAAATGCTGTGTTCAATAAATTTCGAACCCCTTTGGAGGTTAACGCCTGTAATAAGGTTTTCCAATGTTTGGAATCTGCACTTTTGTTTATTTCACGGAAACTACTGAACTTAATACGTTCAAATCATTTACTCAGGTTGTGTTGAGGTGATAGATCAGATCAACTAATTCAGAACGATTACTGTAAAGAACCCTGTTAAGTGATATGATGATCAAAGCAGATTCATTCGAAAAAAATTGCAGGCGAGCGAAGCGAGCCTGCCAGCTAGTAATACAATAAAGTGATTATTAACAATAGAAAACAGTGCGATATTATTCACCTTCATAACAATTGGTCCCAGTATGTGGCTGAGCGTATTCTGACCATAGTGCTGCCTGGCGTAGTTAACCGCCACATTCAACACCAGAGGATCCCCAGTAATAACATCGGCCGCTTTGCTTATTTTGCATCTGCAACGAAATCGGAGTTTATCAATTTATACAGTTTATCTATTTATTTAAAAGAAAAAGAAGGAAACAAAAATAGAAAGAAGACATAGGATGGGACAGAGTTGAAGAAGGACACGGGGAGAAAAGAAGAGATATGGAAATCAAAAGAAAAAGCAAGAAGACAAAAGAGAAAGAAGGCGATAATAAAAGGAGTAGAAACAGAAGAATTAGAGGGAGAAAAAAACGAAGAAGGAGAATAAGAAGAATGAAAAAGTGGAAGAAAAAATAAATTGAGAACTAGTTGGAGAAGAAGAAAAAGAACATTTAGAAAAATGGCAATAAAGTAAAGAAGAAGAGTTGAAAAGAGAAGAAAACAGCCATAAGATGAGAAAAGTCAAGATGAAATACAATTATAAATTGAAGATAAATACAATATTAAACCGTTTAAAGAAGCAAAAGAAGACATAGGATGGGATAGAGGTGGAGGAGGGACACAGGGAGAGAAGAAGAGATGGAAATCAAAAGAAAAAGAAAGAAGACAAAAGAGAAAGAAGGCGATAATATAAGGAGTAGAAACAGAAGAATGAGAGGGAGAAAAAACGAAAAAGGAGAATAAGAAGAATGAAAAAGTGGAAGAAAAAATAAATTGAGAACTAGTTGGAGAAGAAGAAAAAGAACATTTAGAAAAACGGCAATAAAGTAAAGAAGAAGAGTTGAAAATATGAGAAAACAGCCATAAGATGAGAAGAGTCAAGATGAAATACAATTATAAATTGAAGATAAATACAATATTAAACCGTTTAAAGAAGCAAAAGAAGACATAGGATGGGATAGAGGTGGAGGAGGGACACAGGGAGAGAAGAAGAGATGGAAATCAAAAGAAAAAGCAAGAAGACAAAAGAGAAAGAAGGCGATAATATAAGGAGTAGAAACAGAAGAATGAGAGGGAGAAAAAACGAAAAAGGAGAATAAGAAGAATGAAAAAGTGGAAGAAAAAATAAAATGAGAACTAGTTGGAGAAGAAGAAAAAGAACATTGAGAAAAACAGTAATAAAGTAAAGAGGAAGATTTGAAAAGAGAAGAAAACAGCTATAAGATGAGAAAAGTCAAGATGAAATACAATTATAAATTGAAGATAAATATAATATTAAACAGTTTAAAGTGGATTCTAAAATTGTTCTGCTAGGGTGCTTTCATGCTAGATAAAACGACACGTTTTGTCTAAAAAATTCTATAAATCACATAACTTATTTGATGTTTGTTCGACTGAATTAAACCAAACGTTTCTTGCCATCTAGTGTTCATTGGTCTACCTATACTTTAATGCTGAAGCATGCTGTACACGGGGACAGTTCTGGCGGCCAGTTGAATATCCGTAGCAAATCACAGCTGTTGTTGTTTGACTCAATGACAAGACAAATGCTGTGATTGGCTACAGATTGGCGCCAGAACTGTCCCCGTGTACAGCATGCTTTAACCTATCTCAACAATTCGAGTTTGTTAAACTTGTTTTTAAGAAGCGTTTTGTTCGATTTGGTGTAAAAACACGCTTAAAGCAACCCTCTTATCTTCAACTTTTTCTCTTCTATCGTCTTACAAGTGTTTCGTTTCATCCAGTGTAAAACCAGTTTTCAATAAAAAAGCATGCTGTGCAGCAGCCAAAAATCGACCAAATGTGGACTTGTTAATGGAATAACTCACTTAATCTCCTCATGCAGCGCATGCTGCAACAGTTTCAACAGCAGGTACTCTTCTCTCGACGTGGTACTGAAATTGAACAATCTGAGAATGACGACACGCAGCAGCTGCGTGCAGCGCGACTGCGGCAGCGCAAACACCAGTTTGGCCAGGTAGTGCGGCTGCGTCTGCAGCGTGTAGAACAAGTGCTGGTAGGCGACCAGCTGTTTGCGACTTGATGACGTAAGCGCTTTCAGACCGCAACTTTGGGCGCGGCTGACCGTGTCGTTCAGACGTTTGCCGGCTTTTTGCACGTCCTGCAAGGCAAGATAGAATAGAAAAATCGAGAAATATATGAGATTAATTCATAAAATTTATGTAGATTACAATGAATGCTCGCTTTTACATTATACCTGGTGCTAGGGCTCTATAAAAACAAGGTGATAGTGTGGTCGAGAAAAGAAGACATTCTGGCAAGATGGGAAAACGACTTCAGCACGGTAAATATTGATTTAAAAATTATAAATTTGATCTCAATTTGTAGAAAACATTGTGCTCTACAATTTGAGACCTTATTCTGAATCAATATTGAACGAGCTGGAGTCATTTTCCCCCAGCTTGCCAGAATGTCTTCTTTGCTTGGACAGACTACCACACCTAGACTATAGGAGCTGGCCAGTAATAATTGGACCAATTAGAGAATAGGGTTACTTTAGTGGAATAAACTGGAAATGGGAGGACTAACGCGTGTTTTCTCATTCAATTGGGTGGGAATATTGTTAAGAATGCTGAAAACATGATAATTTTATTGGTACAGAGGATACTATGCTTATAATTAGATGAGCTGACACAAAAGTTAGGTTGACTGGAGCCTCTCAAAGCGGAGCTAATGCTACATAGCATGTAATAAACTGGAAATAGGATGACTATAATACGTGTTTTCTCATTTAATTGGGTATAAATATTGTCGAAATTGGTGAGAAGGTAATTTTTTTGTTACAGAGGATACTATTCCCATGATTGGATGAGCTGACACGAATGTCAGGTTGACATGAGTTTCTCACAGCAGGGATAATGTCGCATAGCACGGAATAAACTGGAAATATGAGGACTAATGCGTGTTTTCTCATTCAATTGAGTGAGAAAATTGTTGAAATTGCTAAAATCATGATCATTTTATTATTTCAGAGGAAGAAATGCTCATAAATAGTTGAGATGATACGACTGTCAGGATGACATGTACGTCTCACAAGAGGGACGATGCTACATAGCATGGAATAAACTGGAAATAGGAGGAGGACTAATGAGTGTTTTCTCATTCAATCGAGTTTTGAATTTGTTAAAAAATCCGGAAACATGATCATTCTATTGTTACAGAGAAAGCTATGCTCAGGATTTGAAGAGCTGACACGTCTGCCAGGCTTAGCTTGATAAAAATTGACAACATTGACTGATGGAGCACACAAGAAGCAGCCGAAATCGCCTAATTTTTGGCACCAGCTCCACCATACAATAACAGATACAACAGACTCCAACGAAATTGGCGAATAACTAAGAATGTTGCTCAGTTCTGTCAGGAGGGTGTTCCACTGCATGAGAATTTCAAGTTGAGAGCAAACTCATCTAAACCGTATCGCTCTCACAGACCGTTATCAGACTGTACTGACCGAGCTCACCACTAAAAACAAACATTTTCCTATCGCCAATACCTTTGGGACTAGCAATTTTAATGTGAAAGTTACTTTTTAATGATTTTATGATGTAGAAATAAATCATTATAATGATTTACCTGGATAGTTGTCCTATTCTCGACAAGCAATCCAATCATAATGTCCATTTGATCCAATTGTTTGTCCAATTCAGTGTTGTGTCTAATAGTTCGAACCACATCTGCTTTCAGAGCCTGCAAATCGAACAAATTCCAATTTATTAAAACCTCGAAAACATTTAACCAGACAATGCATACAATACAATTAAAAACATGAGAAAATTGCAAGAAAATAGACAATATAAATAAATATAAAGAAGCTCAGCTGTGTAACACAAGTTTACCCAACCATCTGAATTTAAAAATGAAAGATAGAAAAATTTCTGAAATAATATGATTTATTTTAAGCTGTCATAGCTGTATTTACACGGCTCAATTTTCTTTCCAGCGGATACTTGAAACAACGTGATATAAAATGAACCGATAAGAAAAAAATACTAGTTCAATAATGATACATCCTCGCAATTACATTGTTACATTTGATACATGTATCATCTTGTTAGCATATGTAGAATTAATACAATTTTAATACAATTAGTACAATTAAATCTTTTCTAATCATGTATAAAGAAGATGAATATCTCTGAATAGTAGACGGTAATTACTCAATAATAAGAGAATCAACAGAATTATAAAATTATTCATTATAACTCATTACTCACAGAATAAGAAAATAATAACAATCAATGGAGTTAAGACAGGGTGGCACAGAGAAGCGGGAAATTTTGAAGAATCAAGTAAGTAAATAAAGGAAATGTAATCATTAGTTCTATTGCTAAAATACGAAGTAAAATAGTAGCAATTAAGAACTCTAAAGAAATTTATAGATAATATCCTTGAGATGACGAACATTCAAACGAATACATTCCTGGAAGCGAACAGTGAGGTTTCCATGTGAGCAAGGAACGTCAAAGCACTGTGTGTAACCATTTATTGTGGGGCTATTTAAAAAGTACAGTAAAGTGTACGCTACACGCTCAAAATTGAGTTAAAAATAAGGATTCAAAAAGAAATTGCAGCAATTCCCATTCGATGAGCCATGCAAAATCTCACTGTTTGCTTCCAGGAGTTTATGAATAAGTTTTGTAAGAATTGTCATAAGAAATGACCGTGAACGCCTGCCATTGGCCTAGACAAGCTCCTCCCCGATTAGCGGTTCATTCAAACATTACAAAATGCGTCTACCAATAGCAGTGCTTCACCGTTAGTATAAAACTGCTCTGCACTTCAAGTTTTAGTTTACCAGAGATTGATAATGGTGTAACAACCGAAACCGGTTTCTCGATTTTTTAATAAATCAGTGGTTTGACAACGTCTTGTCTTTTAATTTAATATGGATAACTACCACAATAGTTATCCTAGTTTAAAACAATAAAACCACAATAAAACCTAGTTTTGAACTTATTACTATAAATTTGGTATAAAGACGTTTTGGACAATAGTCTGTGGTTTTAACCAATAAGTTTAATTGTTTCCGTAAAATGAATAAATAAATATCACCTTCACAACTACTCAAAAACTAATGATTACATTTCCTTTATTCACTTGATTATACTTTTCACTTTATTCAGCTTTATTTATACTTCAAAATTTACCGCTTCTCTCTACCACCCTGTAATTAGTGAAAAAATTATTATACCTGAAGCTGCAGTTCGCGTTGGTAATCTTCCGTGTTGAATTCCAGTAACGGTATGAAGTGTCTGACAATCTTAAACGATGGATTGGGCTGATGAACAAGGCTATTGTACACATTACGAGTCTGCCTACCACGCCACAGCGCCTGTACTTTGATTACCTGCTTCACCTGAAATATTTAATTTAAAAATTATCAAATAAAAAACAAAACTGTGATAGACCCTTGTTATTCAAATTGAATCGGGACAGCTTAGTATTTGATTAAAGAAAAATATTTCATTATAAATGAAAATAATACAAACAATACACAGAACAACATACAAAGGATAGCAGATATAGTCTGGTCTAGCAAAGAAGACATTCTGGAAAGATGTGAAAATGACTCCAGCTTGTTCATGTTCAATATTGATTAATTATAAATTTGATCTCAAATTGTAGAAAACATTCTGATCTACAATTTTTAATCTACAACAACTTATAATTTTTGAACCAATTGACCGAGCTGGAGTCATTGTGATCTAGTCATTAGATCAAAACATTCTGATCTAAATTTTCAATCTACAACTTATAATTTTTGAAACAATTTTGACCGAGCTGGAGTCATTGTCCCATCTTGCCAGAATATCTTTTTTGCTCGACCAGCAAATCTTGAGAATATATAAATATAAGAATATAAGAATAAAGAATAGAAATGCTTCATATATAGTCGGTTCAATTAGAACAGGAAAAGAGAATGATACCAAGTGATAAGCAAAAGCTAATAGAATCAAGATCGACCCCAGCTGAAACAAACAAGACGCTCTCGCAGACTGTCCTGACAGAGCTGACCATAAAATAACAGTCATCCGCCATCCGTCAGGTTGAATGAAATCTAATAGTTTTCTACTACGAAGAATGTGTTAGTTTTTCAACAGGAGAACGTTTTTAGAGGTTGGGGTAAGGAAGGATGGACTATAGTTCCTAGAATTCCTTGATTATTCATTTCTCGAAATATAATCATAAAGGGAATAAATGTTTCATGCTATGCAGTAATCCATATTCAGTCATCATAAACTTTAATTTCATGACCTGTTTTAAAAGTCAAACTCTGGAGAGAAATACATTTGGAAAATAACTGACGCAGTGATCATAAAATAGAATGTAATTCAATTAGAGTGTAATGTCACTCAAATTGAATGCAATCATTCAGTTAGTAATCTGGAATATTTTTATTCAAGTGGAAAGGTTTCTGTTATTAATTATTCACTACTATTTCATATTCATATGACCTTTTGGGTAGATTATAAATAGATGGATATTTTTATCCTCAATCATCAACGTTTCCAAACAAGTTACATTGTTTCATGCTTTATTGAGAACATATTTTTCTCTCTCCATCCATCTATCTCTCTCTCTCTCTCTCTCTCTCTCTCTCTCTCTTCCTCTTGAGGGTAATAATTTGTCACACATTTCCTTATTCACCCTCCATAGAAAGAACGTAAATCAAGATATTTTCATCCAAATTTACAATGTGCAATGCTCTTTCTATGTGCAATTGATTCATGTACGTCATACAGGATCTCTGGAGGGACATAAACAAGATTACAAACATAGTAATTTCCCATTAGTGTAAAATTTTGAAACATACTATATAAAAGCTTTCAAAAGGAATATGATTTCCAGTAGTATTTCAAAATTGTTTCAAGTTTTCAAGTTTAAGTACTTGAGTGTCACATAATTTCATAGTATCATTGATTCAGTTTTCAGCTCTATTGAATATGATTTTAGTTTAGTGAAGGCTAGTAAGCAGAGGACAAACTTTCAGTTGAGTTAAATTCCATGAAAGTACTCTAGAATTGTACATTATAAACTCAGCAATACGTAATTTTATTGAATCTAATAATTATTACTGTTTAAAAGTTATTATTACTGTTAAAAAGTTAATTATTACTGTTTAAAAGTTGTCCAGGATTTAGAAGAAAGTTATAAATCATTGCAATTCAAGAGTCATGGTTCGTGATTCATCATTTTGGTACAAAATTCACGGTTCTCAAGTTACTCACCGAAGACGGGAAAAAGACACCAACCCTATATTGAAACAATTTGTGAAAAACACGTCACTCCACGGAGTCAAATACATTGGAAATCGTAACATACACTGGATCGCTCGACTATTCTGGTCCATTATTCTAACAAGTTTTATAATTTCTTTATTTACAATCTACCAACTAAAATCTTCTCAATTAAAACATACATCAATTTCAATTGAGGAAGCTATTACTCTAAATCACATAAAAACTCTTCCAATGCCCGCTGTAACTTTTTCTGATGAACTAAAAATGCCGCGGCAGAAAGTTATGTCCTATATGGAACAACATCCTGAACTTGTTGAGAACATTTACAAAGTAGCAGATATTTTAGGTATGACTAGAGAAGAATTTGATAAGAGATACAAAATTGTTTCTACACAGAATAATAATAATGATAACGATAATAAAACTGAAAGTAATTGTAGGACAATAATCGTTGACAAATTCCTTATTTCAGATTCAGAGCTCGAAGAAATTTTCGCTAACCTTGTAATCCCTAGTTTGTTACAGAGTTACAACATCTTCTATTACAACAAATCCACACTCTGCTTTCTAGCCTACACTTTTCGTGGCATTTGCACAACCTGCAACATGTATCCTCCATCACATATGTTCAAGAACCAATCTACGCGAGCTTTTCTCACCCGAAACCGAAACTACTACCAGCTCTTCTTTAATATAGTGAGCAACACTCGAACCAGTTACAAACCAACAAACAATACAGTACACGGCTACCCTTTGTTAGCGATTGATATCGAATTTGATGGAGTTCACGACAGTTTAAACTATCCAGTTTTGTTAGAGAGTCCGTTTGTTGAGTTTGAAATGGCCAAGTACGATTGGTGGTCGAATACACCAGAACGTAACACAATGTTTGCAGTACACAGTCCCTGGGACGTTGCCAGTCCCTACATGCGCTGGCATCCCTTGAAAGTGGGAAAAAATCTACGTATCAACATCGATATCGAACAGATTCTAATATATGAGAACCATGATATTTTGCACAATATTTTAACCGACAAACAATGCTACACAAGTGAAAAGAAGTTGGACTTTTTCAACTACTATACACGACAAAACTCTTTACTGGAGTGTTACGCCAAGAAAACGTTACACGAGTGCGGCTGTGTTATGTTCTACATGCCGCACAATGCGTCTACACACATATGTTCTTCGGAAAACATGTCTTGTGCGCTAAATATCACTCTGGTCGATCACTACGACATCGACGCGAAAAACTCGGCCAACACTTGTAACTGTCTACCATCCTGCAACGAAACTTTTTACAAAGTGATTTCAATTGAATCCCATCCCAGACAGTGTTGCCAAATGTATTTATATGACGGAAACAATCATGATACTGTTGAAATTGTGTTCAGGGACGACTATTTCCAACCGAAAATTCGTAGCTACACCTTCAACGAATTTGATATAATTGAAATGTCCTATTTTTATTTGGATCTGTTTCTAGGCGTGAGTGTGTTGTCGGTGATAGAGATATTCTACTATACTGTGTTGTATCTTATTGATTGTTTAAAAAGGAATAGAACTCAAAATGATGATCATCAACAGATTATTAGCTAAAAATTACAGCTAAGACTTAATAAATTTGTCCTATTTCTATGGGTAGACTCGTTTCTGAGCTTGAGTATTGTCATACTGAACAGTATCTTGAAGTTTTAATATTATATTCATTGGAAATTGAAAAAGTTATTGATTTAGTTCAATTTAAGTAGGTCTATCCTACAATAATGTACATCCTTGGTTGTTGCAAATTGAATAAATAGAAGTAACTAATTATGATCCATAATTATTTGGAATGCGATTGAATTGCAAACACCCATACCTTGTTCCTGTAGAATTTCAAGATATCATCACCACTGGAGAAACGTGGAGATTTGATGACACGTCTTGCCTGCCTTCTCTTTGAAATTACTTCTCTCCACCATTTCTGAAAATGTAAAAATATTTTGTAAAAACCAATTTTGAATTTATTAATTAAACCAACCAATACTTGAGTTAATCAGTTGTCCACAGTTCAATTTCTTATCGATATTATACATCTTTCAAGTGAAACAATCGGAAGAAAACATAAATTTAAATAATCATAGTCTGTCTAAGCAAAGAAGACCCACTGGCAAGATGGGAAAATGACTCCAGCTTGATCATCATGATTTTGTTCAAGAATTATAAATGAGGTCTTAATAGTAGATTTACCTAAAATTTGAGATCAAATTGATAATTTTTGAACAAAATTTTACCGAGCTTGAGTCATCTTCCCATCTTGCCAGAGGGTCTTCTTTGCTTGGACAGACTATACAAGTCGGCATGTTACTGTTTTTCTTTACTTGAACATGCTTTGCTCAGGCTTAGCCTGGACGATACAAGTCGCAATATTCGATATGATCAAATTTGATTTGTAATGATTTTGTACAGTTTGAAGTGTAAAATACATTCTTAATCTATCTATCTATAATACATTTAAATAATCATACAAGACATTCAAATTAGATTGTTTTATTTGATTTGATACATATAAAAGCAAGTTTGCCTTCTTGAAACTTTCTGTCCCTTAACCTCGGACACACTTGCCTTATTTAATATTCCAAGTCGAAAAATGAATACATTTATTTTCTTACTTATCTTTACTTGTAAGTTGCAATAAAATAGTTATATAGAAAGAAGTATTTTCTCAAATTAGGAATGAAGTTTACAATTCGGTCAAAATATTGAGTCTGAATAGGCTACATTACACAAGTGTGATAAAATTGATAGTTTTACCAAGATTTTATATGTTCAAGACAAATTTGAATCAAACCACGGCGTATTCACTTTTTACTGTTTGATAACCAAAAGCAGTTTATGAAAGTTCCAATTAAAAATATAGCTTGTTAACTTGCTATGGAAATATTATTTTTGAAAATATTAACAAACCTGAATTTTCACAGCCGATCTGTTGCGCACTTTCAAGTTCAGCTCACGCTCAATCCTCGATCTATCTTGACGCTCGTCAACTTTTGACGGTGACTTGACGCTGTGTTGATGGCTGTTATCTTTAGACGTCTTCTCATGGGATTTCTGAACAACTTTCTCAACAAGGCCCTAAAAGAATGTATTACAATTTATAAAATAAGGATTTGAAATCACCAAGCGAAATAGAACTTTAAAAAACCTAGACATACATTACTGTAGTAGCATTCATTACTGGAATAATTCAGACTCCATCTACGTTGGCGGCTGGCGAATGACTGTTTTTGATGCTGAGCTCTGTCAGGACAGTCGGTGAGCGGTCTACGAATTCATAAGAGTCGAAATTAATTGGATAATATGCTCTTACAAGCCGATAACACTTTCAGACTGTCCTGACAGAGCTGAACACTAATAACATACATTCACCTTCCGCCAACTTGACTGGAGTCTACTGTACATTGCATATACATGCACAATGACAATACATAATCCAATGAAGATGATGAAAATACTGATCAATTTATTGTAATATTCACAAATATAATTAAAAATTTATCAGTTTCTTACCATAACTTCACCAACAGTCAAATTTCCAGAGTTATCCTTAGAGCAGTTATCAGTGACTCCATAGGGCCTTTCCCACGTGAATGGATTCTCCAAGTGTTCCAAATTCATGTAAACGTTATGGCCGGATTTCGTTGTGTATGTCGTCCATTTCGTAGTACAGTGATTCATCTGTAATTGAAAAAGATTTATTATAATAAAAGGTCTAAAAATTGAGAAAAAAATAGTTTCAATAGGCCTACGACACACATTCATAATTTTACTCAGCCAGATTTCAAACATGAGTTGAGCGGATAGAATACAATTTCATAGATCAAATCAAAATCAGAATCTCGTTTATTCCACAATCAATATACAGTACATGAAATAATATTTTATCAACTAATAATACAATCTTATAGATAATTAAAGTACTAGACTAAATTTTTGTTTCTAATGATAGCAATATTATAAATAATACAATACTAGATTAAACTTTTATTTACAATTCTGTAATAGAATGAGCCTACATGGGCACTATGGCATGTGCGTAGTCTCAATAATAGGCTACAGAAACATTAAACAAAGATTCAAATTTCGAACTATTGATATATTTATCTCTTCAGAAGTAACTGTCTCTCTATTGAGTATCTATCTCTTCTATCAAACCGACAAGTCTATAGTCCATTTACGATCACTTGAGACAAAATAAACAAACCTTTTGCGCGTGTGTGTGCGTGTAATGGAAGGTCTCCTTCTATGCGAAAAAGTCAGCTGCAGTCGAACAGCTGACTCTTGTCTGGAGCAGTGATTGGCCACAGTCCGACTTGTCTTGTCTCAAGACTGTTGTCTTGAGCTATGATTGGCTACAGCTGTTGGTCTGTGGCCGAAAGTTTCACATAAAAGAAGACCTACCATTACACGCACACACTCAAAAAGTTTGTTTATTCCGTCTCAAGTGATCGTGAATAGAGTATAGAGGTCTTGTGGGAGTCACCCAAAATTGAAGAAGAAAAAAAAAATCCAAATTTAGTTTTTGCTCTTACAATTGTTAATCATTCTGGTCTCCTGTTTTTTTTGTTGAACGTCATCTTTAGCTCTGAACTATTACATATTTTTTTGAGTATGAATCCCTCTTTTTACGACGGACTTCTGATATGCAGTAAAGATACAGAGTCCCAAATTGATACAGGAAGGAAGCTCGTTGACACGAGACATTTGCAATGCTCAAGGATCGCCGCCATATTGGAAATAATCTGATTCTATTTTTCAATAATTAAGCAATTAAACTTATCTAAACTATTTTTTGAAGTTGAATTGTTAAAATATAATAAGACAATAAGTTTCAGAGAGCAAATAGTTATTGTCCTCAGATTTTCGGCATTGTCCAATGAGGTAATCTCAATTTGCAACACCACGTTGCAAATATTGTGTCAATGAGCTTCCTTCCTGTACGATTGCGTATCAATTTTGAACTTTTGTATAACTATTAAGTATCACAAAACCACCGTGTATCACAAAGAGATGTTGAGAACGATAACAAACGAAACTTGACAAATCAATAACTATACAACAGACAGATAATCATTACATTCATGTGAATGTAATTTCAATTATTTAGATAAGTTAAAACAAAGGTTGACAGATCCACAAAGTTTATGTAAAATTCCATACTTGAGTTTCAATGCTCAGGGCATCATCATCAGTGGAAAACCTCTGCTTTCACTTACCTAAATTATGGATAAGTTCCACAACATCTCTGATAAAAGTGTAAATTTCAATTATTTTCTATCAGCTCACCTTATTTGATTTGTAATTGTAGAGCAGCGAGTAGACTCGGCCTATTTCTTTGTTGTTGATTAATGACAGTTTATCCAAGCCGAAGCCTTCTGGAGCACTTGTAATGCACAGAATGGTGTCCTCTTTGTCGTTCTTCCTCAACGCCGTATTCACTCTGCTCAGCCATTCCCACACTGCGACAAACAAGAAAAAATTACTAATTTCCATCGATTTCATGTTACGATTTCACATACATATTACTAATAAAAAATTGAAGCAAACTATGAAGGAATAGGATAGGATAGGATAGCATAGGAAATAATATTTTAGAAAAAAGTAATATTCCTATTATCCCAATAAATAATAATGCTATTATTATAATAATAATCAATTCGAATCTCAAATTAATAATTCTTCCATCAATGTTATTATTCATAGCATATGAATAATTTGTACTTGTGAAACAGAGTAAGATATTGGACACACGTATATCTGAATGTTGATTCATGTTCAAAATGTTAATTTGGCTTTCATAACAACCTTTCTGATTTTTAAACTGATAATTTTTTCATAGTGGTGCTTTTCCAGAGTCAAAATTGTGTGATTGAATATTGAAAAAGGACATAAACTGAATTTGGACATTAAAATTCTAAATTACGGTTTCATAGTTTTTTTACCTTCAGAAGTTGAAATTTGTGTATAATTCAAGTTTCAAGTGTGGGTGGACATAACCTCTATTTTTAATATTTTAACCAAAATTAGGAAGAGACGTTTTGGACTGTGTTTCAATCCTACTGTACTTCCATCTTGTTAATAAATAAATAAATTGGAATAGAAGTATTGGGCGAACGCCTGTTTTTCATTCCTTTTATTTTATTATTTTAATCAAGAAAAATATATAAGAATAAAGATAGAAACAGATTTTCCTTTTATAATATTATTTGTAAATTCAACTCAATAAAACCATCAATAAGAAGAGACAGGTAGAGTTGAAATCAGATACAGGAATAGTAAATCATTATCTAGAATAATAAATTGAATCTATTATCAAGTAAAATTCCTCCATAGTTCGTGTAGTGCAAATTTATTTGTGATGCTATTCTAGTATTCGTCATCTCTCATCACCACCTTTCTCTCTTTACTCACACACAAGCCTAAAAGTTCATGAGGGCATCAGCCTCATAAAAATTATATTTGTATCAATATTTATTAATATTGAATTATAAATTCATTTATATTGAACTATAGTTCATTCACGATGGCTTGAGACGAGATAAACAGAAGCTCTGCATGTGTGAGTGTGCGACTGGAGTGGCTTCGTTTTAGCCACGATATAAACAAGTCACAGCAATGACGAAATCGCGAATTTTGCTGTCGGGACTGTTACCAGAGCATTGACACAAAAACTTTTACCATAATTGTATGTTCACTTCAGGTTCATGCAGTCGAGAGACAACCGAAACAAGCAATTTCCCAATGTGCATCTATAAA